>JAJOZX010001391.1:10000-522500 GCA_023014485.1 Bathynomus jamesi | reverse complement strand
TTTGAATTGTAAACTAACAAAGCAAAGTACATTTTTCAAAATTATCAAATCCAGTTTTGTTGAAATTGAACAAAACAAATGAGGTTATACATGAAAATACATTTAATTCAGATTAAAAACACAAAATTAGATTCACTTGAAATTCGGTTTCTCTTCGCGTGATAAATCTGAAAGTGATTAATTCAAAATAAATAAAATCTTATATTTGTTTAATCTAAACCAAATTTATTTTGAAGTTACATCATTTATTTAGTTTAATTAAAAAAAAAATGGGTCTCATAATTTTTAAACCCGAATTTCTTAAACCTAAAATCCAAACAAAACTTTGTGTATAAATTGAAAAAAATTTGGGAGAGAGGTGAGGGGTGGGGAATATCAGCAACTATTCATGGAGTTATCTACTGACTTCGGGCTCGGTAGAGGAACGTAATCGACCCGATTAAAATCGATGTCAAAAACATGCATTAGATGAAAAAAAAAACCTCAACCTTATGCAGATCCGTTTACAAAAAGATTTCAAATTAGATCAAAATTGTTGAAATTCCTTTACAAATCACTGAGAAATATGCCTTCAAAATTATAAATAATAAAATTAACTCATATTTTCATTGGTAGAATATTTAACATTAAAAAATGTGAAAAAATGTAGTTTCAGAAAAAAAAATCGCCTAGAAACGAAATTTATAAAAACACGAAAAATTACTAATTAGTAAAAATTGGGTTTCGTGTTCGGAACTTTATTACTGTCGCCAAAATGAATGAAATATCCAAAATAAATTTTTTTTTTTTTTTTTGCCAATTAGTATATTTTTTCTCGTTTTTTTTTCAGAAATTCAATGTTTTTAAGCGAATTTTTTTTTTTTTTTTACAGAAAATGTACCTGAAAATTAAGTGCCAAAAATAATTCGTCACTGAATGTCACTCACTGACTACCTATTTTTCATCGGTTTTTTTTTTATCTGATTTTTCAGTTCCAATCGGAAAGAGTGAAGCAGGAAATTATCTTTTATATTGGTTGGAAGCCCGTCGTGGTTACATTTAAAATTGAGTCCAGTTACGTCTCTTATAGAATTCTAATACCGATTTCATATAGGGTGAGTAAAAAAGTCCTGTCTCAAAAATATTTATTTTTGAGGCAGGACTTTTGATACCATATATATATATATATACAAACTCAGAATGGCCCCCTGAGAAACTTATATGTTAAACACAGACCGTGCATGGAACAAGGAACTCTTCTGGGAAATTACATCCACTATAGTTCGAATAATTAATGATAAATGAAAAAATACTACAGTTTTTTTCTTTTTCATGATGGAAAGCCCAACGTGGGCACCGGGTTACTCGCAAAGAGGCCCCAAAATATAGCTTCCCTCACCAGCTATCTGCAAAGCAGATAGGATCCAGCTTTGGATCCTATCTGCTTTGCAGATAGCTGGTGAGGGAAGCTATATTTTGGAGCATTTGCGAGAAACCCGGTGCCCACATTGGGCTTTCCATCATGCAAAAGAAAAACTATAGTATTTGTCATTTATCATTACTTATTCGAACTATAGTGGATGTAATTTCCCAGAAGAGTTCCTTGTTTCATGCACGGTCTGTGTTTAACATATATTATATATATATATATATATATATATATATATATATATATATATATATATATATATATATATATATATCAAAGCTATTGACTTCTCCTTAGGGAAACGGAGCTTACAGATGAACAGAAGGACCAACACAACGGCAAACATTTTCATTTATTTTTTGTACTTCAGACGTTTCGACAAACCTTTTGTCATCATCAGTGAATTAAGTCTTAAAACCTTAAAACAAAAATAAAAAGTGAAAATTACATCAATACAATATTAAAACCATTAAAATTAAAACCTTAAAACAAAAAATAATGAAAATTGCATCAATACAAAATTAAAATCATTAAAATTACATCACTACAAAAAAATTAAAATCATTAAAATTAAATTACCTCAACAGGTAAATACACAATGTTTACATCAACCTCCATACTTGACAAAACCTAAGAGAAAACTGTATGGTCAGTAAATTAGAAGGTATGATATGTCTATGAAAATCGGTTGGTTAGTTAAAAGAGCTGTAATTTGTAAGATGAACTATTATTGTTAATGGAGGGTTGTTTTTCTATAGATGTACAAGATTCTAAAATTCGGAGTTCTGTGAGGTTATTGGATCTAGTTAAAATTTCAAACTGAGTTTTGTGAAGGGGATGGTTGTTTTCATTACTATGGTTTCTAATTGCGGATTGTGGTGGGCTACTGAGGGGGCGGTTGGTACGGACTGATAAGACCAAATGTTGAGAAAGGCGTACCTCCAGTTGGAGTTGAGTACTGCCAATATACGCAGCCTTACAGCTGTCGCACGTGTATTTGTAAACAACATTAGGGTATACAGTTTTGGGGAATTCATCTTTGAACTTTAAAAAAATTTGATAATTTAAGTGGGTTGATGAAGGCGAATCTAAAATTTATTTGGGGATAAATAGACTTGAGCAGTTTGGACAATTCACCTCGAATACGCAATGATAAATAACCATAAAAAGGTAATTTAATATATCTGGTTTCTTTTTGTACTGTAGTTATGGGGAGTTTAGTATTAAAAGTGTTATTTAAAAAATTCTTTAATTGGTTATCAAAAAGATTAGAAGGGTAGTAATTATTAATAAAGTACTGTCTTAAAAATTTTAATTCTTCGTTTAATGAAAAGTAATCCGAACAAATATGGTAACTTCTTGTTAATAATGTTACTATAGCACTAATCTTATATTTATAAAACATAACTTAAATAATTGGTTCCCAAGCCAGTCAAAGTTTGTTTTCGAAATAGTGAAGTCTGGAACTTATTATGAGCCCGTTTAACTAAAACATCCAGGAAAGGTAAACTATTATTTGTTTCGTTTTCACATGTGTACTTAATATTACTATGTTGTTTATTAAGATAATGAAGAAAAAGTTTTACGTGTGAAGGATGTTTAAATATTAAGAAAGTGTCATCCACGTATCTTCTGTAATATATGGGTTTAAAATTATTAGGACAATTTTTCAACCAAATTTCTTCGTAATGGCAAAGAAATGCATTTACTAGTGTTGGGCTCAACGGGGAACCCATAGCTACCCCATCAATTTGGCTGTAAAGGTTGCTATTAAATAAGAAAAGATTATCAAAACACGCTATTTCGAGAAGGTTTTTAAATTGAGTCTGAGTGAGGCCATTAATAAGAGTATTATCAGTAGTGAATAACTTGTTTAGTATGATATTTAATGTTTCTTTTAACGGGACATTAGTAAACAACGAGACATAACTCTCCATAACTACAGTACAAAAAGAAACCAGGTATATTAAATTACCTTTTTATGGTTATTTATCATTGCGTATTCGAGGTGAATTGTCCAAACTGCTCAAGTCTAGTTATCCCCAAATAAATTTTAGATTCGCCTTCGTCAATCCACTTAAATTATCAAATTTTTTAAAGTTCAAAGATGAATTCCCCAAAACTGTATACCCTAATGTTGTTTACAAATACACGTGCGACAGCTGTAAGGCTGCGTATATTGGCAGTACTCAACTCCAACTGGAGGTACGCCTTTCTCAACATTTGGGCTTATCAGTCCGTACCAACCGCCCCCTCAGTAGCCCACCACAATCCGCAATTAGAAACCATAGTAATGAAAACAACCATCCCCTTCACAAAACTCAGTTTGAAATTTTAACTAGATCCAATAACCTCACAGAACTCCGAATTTTAGAATCGTTGTACATCTATAGAAACAAACCCTCTATTAACAATAATAGTTCATCTTACAAATTACAGCTCTTTTAACTAACCAACCGATTTTCATAGACATATCATACCTTCTAATTTACTGACCATACAGTTTTCTCTTAGGTTTTGTCAAGTATGGAGGTTGATGTAAACATTGTGTATTTACCTGTTGAGGTAATTTAATTTTAATGATTTTAATTTTTTTGTAGTGATGTAATTTTAATTATTAATTTTGTATTGATGCAATTTTCATTATTTTTTTGTTTTAAGGTTTTAATTTTAATGGTTTTAATATTGTATTTATGTAACTTTCACTTTTTATTTTTGTTTTAAGGTTTTAAGACTTAATTCACTGATGATGACAAAAGATTTGTCGAAACGTCTGAAGTACAAAAAATAAATGAAAATGTTTGCCGTTGTGTTGGTCTTTCTGTTCATATATATGTATTAGACTGGTCCAAAAAACAAAATCTTTGAAATCATAACATGGTACCTGATATTATTGTGAACCTTTATAAGAATAACTTCTAACAAAAATATCAGCTCATTTGAAGTATATTTAGGAGTGCCGCACTACTGTCAAAAATATCAGAAATAAAAAAAATTAGTAATATTATATGGATTGTGGAGTAGTTATCTTCTGTAGGTATGTTACTTGTGTTGTTGAGATGATAGCATCATAGCAGTGTAGGAGAGTGTCAAACGGCATCATGCACAAACAGGATGTAATATATGGCAAGTTCAGTAGCGACTAGAAAATCAACAGAAATGTGGCTTATTGGACAAACAATTGAGACAATATGTGGAAGAAAGCTACCATCCTATGGTGACGTTCTGCGGCTTATTTTTCATCATCTACATGCCAAAAAGACGTTGAAAGATGCATCTAAAGCTGTTTGCGCTGAAGTATTGAAATTTTGGGAGATGGCAAATATACCAACTGCTGACTATCGCAATGTTACGATAAAAATAGAAAAGGAGTATTTTAATTATAGAGGACTTCAAAAATCTAAATCTAGACGTTCACAGACACAAATAGATAAAGAAACTTCTTTTGAAGAACGTTTGGACGATTTATTCGATATCGCCCATGCCAATGCTCTGCAAAAAATGACAGTAGAAAAAGACAGAGCTTTTCTACAAGCTCAACGAGAGAAGGGGAGGAGAGGCTACATAGGAAGTGTGGGCAAAATATGTGCTCTCAAACAATCTAAGAGATCTAGAGATGAAGCATTTCAACGCCAAGTTAAGAAAGAAACTATGAGAAAGAAAATGAACGCAACAGTGACTCAATTTTCGTCAAATAGTAGTTCCTCCGAGGAAGAGTCAAGTACATCAAGTACACCAGTCACCATAAAGAAGGAGAAACTTGGTAGTCATAAACCAGCAGTGGTTGTATCAACAGAATTAGCAATGACACTGGACAGAAACAAATTAAGTGATCGCGAAGCAGTATCAGTAATAGCAGCTACTGCATCTTCTCTTGGATATGAAGTTGATGATATTGTTCTGAGTAGAAGTTCAATACGGAGAAAACGAATATCAGTTCGTCAGCAAATTACGGATGACATCAAGCAATCATTTGAAACTGATATTCCTCTAACAGTTCATTGGGACGGAAAGCTTATCCAAGATCTTACTGGTGATGATAGTGGGGATAGACTTCCAATTATTGTATCAGGCGGAGGAAAATCTAAGCTTCTCTCAGTACCTAAACTTAAATCTGGCACAGGAAAAAATATTGTAGGTGCTGTGGTCGAAGCTTTGGATGACTGGGGGCTACGAGATTGTGTGCAGGCAATGTGCTTTGACACAACTGCAAGCAACACTGGCGATAAAAAAGGAGCATGTACTCTTATTGAAAGCATACTTGAACGGCCGCTCCTCGGACTAGCTTGTCATCACATTCTCGAAATAGTAATAGCACCTGTCTTTGACAAATGTCACGGCGCTGCCACTGGTGGTCCGGATATCTTATTTAAGCGTCTTAGAAATAAATGGAAGACTTTTGACAAACAAGTTTGAAATTGTTCAAATCGATGTACCGGAAAAGCCCAGTATAATTGAAAATTGCAAGCAACATTTGACTAAATTACAACCTCGAGCAGATTACCGAGAACTCTTAGATTTGACAATCATATACCTTGGAGATGTTCCTTTTGATGGCATTAAATTCCATCAACCCGGAGCGTTGCACCGTGTGCGATGGATGGCGCGAGTGATACATGCAATAAAAATTTGTCTTTTCCACAAACAAATGGAAGTCACTAGACGTGAACTAGAAGGGATGCAACGTTTTGCATTATATGCTGTTCGATGCTACGTAAATGAATGGTTTTTAGCACCCATTGCTTCCTCTGCACCAGCTAATGACTATCTCTTCTCAAGAAACTTCAATCCTACGATGATAAAGAAATATCTGTAGCTGCATCTAAAGCGCTCTCTCGCCATCTCTGGTATTTGAATGAAGAGCTCATCGGAATTTCTTTTTTTGATGAAGAAACGTCAATGGAAGTCAAGCGAGAAATGGTGAAGGCGCTGGATGTGAATGGCTCTCAAAATCCTCCTAAACAGATAAATTTGAATGTGAATGATCCTAACCTACAAGACAAAACACTAGCTAGCTTCGTCAGTTCAACAACTCGCAACTTCTTCACAAAATTAGCATTGCCAATGGACTTTTTGGACAGAGATCCTGCTGATTGGAACGCTAATGATGACTACAAAGCTGCTAGCAATTATGTAAAAAATATGAATGTTGTAAATGACAACGCTGAGAGAGGTGTTGCTTTAATTAAGAACTTCAGTGGCCATCTTACGAAAAGTGAAGAACAACAATATCTTCTACAAATTGTAGAGCAGCACCGTAAGCGTTTTCCAAACGTAAAAAAAGATCTACAATAAAAGAGGGACTTAGATAAAGGAAATAAATGGAATAGAAACAAAATTAGAGGACTGTGGATTAGGCCTATAGGGGATACCATATTAAAAAAAACGCACCGATAACAGCTACCTCAGGGGTAAAAAATATTAATATAAATAATCAGATTGGAGAATAAAATGAAATGTTTGACCTCCGTGCGGCACCTCTAAATATTATCCGATTTGCATTAAAATTGGTATTTATAATTCTTTAACCATTCTTCACAATATCCAGGGGTACCATATCAAAAATAATAAATTTGAAAATTCACCCTTATAGGTTGGACCAGTGTAATATATATATATATATATATATATATATATATACACCGGGTGAACCAAAAGTAGGTGGACAGTAGGTTGAATAGGGTTTGTGTTATATTATATTATAACTATGGTGTTCATTATAACTATGGTGTTTGTGTTATATTATATTAAATATTATAACTAAATTTATTTAAATTTAATCTTTTTTCTTTTCAGATAGTTCAGAAAACCCATAATGGCAAATAATCTAAATACTGATGCCAGAAAATGGGTGTTAAAAGAGTATTGGAAATCTCAAAATACTGAAACTGTTAGAACAAAATGGGTTGAAACATTTGGTACTCAAGCCTCAAAGAGACAAACCATTTACCGCATTCGTGACAAATTTGATGCCACTGGCTCAATTCTTAATGCCTCAAGAACTGGTCGACCCAAAACAGTTTGCACAGAGGACAATAAACAACTTGTTGCCGAAGCATTTGTTCACAGTCCCAAAAAGTCCACCAGAAGAGCCTCAGCAGAACTGGACATTTCACAAACCTCTATTATACGAATTCTGAAATCTATTGGGTTGAAAGCTTATCGTCCATGGCTAATTCATGGCTTATTGGAGGATGACCCAGACAGGCGGCTGCAATTTAGTGAGATCATGCTGAACGAAAATGAAGGAAATCCAATAATTTTAGATAACATTGTGTGGACCGATGAGGCTTCTTTCAAATTATCAGGTCATGTTAATCGACATAATTGTGTTTACTGGTATAGTGAGAACATGCATTTAACATTAGAGCAGCAACTAAACCAGCCTGGTGTCACTGTTTGGGTGGTATTTCAAGTTCTGGTGTTTTAGGCAGGGTTGTGGAGTCGGAGTCGGAGTCGTGGAGTCGGAGTCGTGGAGTCGCACGTTTCAGGGCGGAGTCGGAGTCGGTAAAAAACTTCCGACTCCGACTCCAATTTCTGTGTCCTGTGTCACCCTTAATTTCTAAATCCTAAATACTAACATTTAGGTTATTTAGTTTTTTTGGTCAATAAACCTTATTCATTGATAGCCCAGCCCCTAGATTAAGTTTTTTAATATTTTTTTTTTACATTTTCAGAATATACAATTAATATTTATTTAAATATAAAATATAAAATATAAAATTTCACACTTAGTGTGGTGGTGATGAAATGTCTTATTATTATGATAATTATAAAGTGAAACACTAGAGGAGTCGGAGTCGTATATTTAAAATGTGAGAAGTCGGAGTCGGATTTTTAGATTTTTTACAATGTGTGGAGTCGGAGTCGGAGTCGGAGTCGAATTTTTGACAATGTGTGGAGTCGGAGTCGGAGTCGGAGTCGGAGTCGGAAAATTTTGGACCGACTCCACAACCCTGGTTTTAGGACCAATTTTTGTTGATGGAACAGTCACAGGTGATAAGTATCTCGAAATTCTAATGAATGAAGTTGTTCCACACTTACAACAACAGCCTAATTCACATGACCTCTATTTCCAACAAGATGGGGCCCCTCCACATTATTCAAGAGCAGTCCGTGAGTATCTTGATGAAACATTTCCCGAGAAATGGATCGGCCGAAGAGGTCCAATTGAATGGCCTGCACGTTCACCTGACTTTACCCCAATGGATTTTTTCTTTTGGGGAGTACTCAAGGACAAAGTTTATAGTCGAAAACCACGAAGTGTTGGTGATTTGAAAAATTACATCAGAGATGCATTTCAAGAAATTAATGCACAAAGAAACTTGTGCAAAAATGTTTGTCGAAGTGTGAAAGGTAGACTTCAAAGCTGTGTAAATTGTGATGGACAGCAATTTGAGCACCTGCGTTAATAAAATTTTCAGTGCTCTTGTATTGTATTGGTATAAGTTAATTTTTTTTTATTATTTTGTATTATAGTATACAAAAAAATTAAATATAATTGTATATGTATTCTCAAAATAAACGTTATCATTTACTGTCCACCTACTTTTGGTTCACCCAGTATATATATATATATACATATATAATTTTGCATATATAAAAGAAGCGATGCAAATAATAAGGTAAACACAAAAAGCTTACAAAAATTTGTTCTGTGTCCACACGATGGGAAAGTTCCTTCACAGAGTGTGTAGTATCGTGGCTTGCACCTTCAAAAGAGGCGGGTTTGAATCCCAGCTAGATATGAAAAGTGCTACACATTATTTGTAATATACTTAGTATTAAAACTTAAATTACTGTTAATACGGTGTTTACTTTAACCTACTGAATTGAAGTGCATATAATTAATTGAAAGTTAACCGAAACGGGATTTAGTGGACATTTCCTCAAATAGATGGCGCTTCGCGTTTAACTAAATTATTATATTTTTTTGCCGTCATTTGAGTGGTTTTTGAAGCTAAATATCGAGTATAAACATCGGTTTCAGTCATAGGTGAACATGGAATTTAAAGAACGATTCAGAATAACTGAATAAGGTTTATACTTCACGCGAGCATATTTACCGTCAAACGGGGATAGAATGCGAGTGAAAATCGTATCTCTTGAAAGGACCCCCCCTTTGCTACGAAACAAATTCCGACACTTGGAAGGAATTTCAAACCTCTGCGTAATTAATGTTCGGTCACGTCAATCATTTTCATTTCAAATCTAATCTTCAAATAACTGCATACTGTCGAACTGTTATAAAATCAATTTCGAGTGTCGATTTCATGAAATTCGACTTTATTCGAGTAACCATCAAGAGTTCCATGTTTTTAAGTTCAGTACCATTGTGGAATGTCAGCGGGATAACAGCCTGGTAACTCGTAATTTTACGAGTGTGTTGGTAAACTTCTCCGTGTTCACGAGTAACTAACTGCTCCGTGTTAATCGGCGTTGAGGAAGCATTAAAAAAGAAAAAAAAATCGGCTCGTGCGTTCTATCACGTGACACGCAGTAAACGATTTCTTTTAAAAACGAAACTGGTAACCTTATTTACAAAATCCATTAGTTTTACTTCATTTATAAGAATTCCGATCGTATATCAAAGTTATTGAAAGATGGTAAAGCGGCGTGGTTCAGCGCAGTTCATTTAAAAAACGATACGATCCACATTGAAAGTCGATTTGTTGGACTTCCTTCTTCCTCGACTTCGCTTCGGCAGAATCTCTTACGACAGCTTTCGCAATTGAAGTTACATTAAAAATAGACAAACGAACCCACGCCCTTTTCATCCCCCCCCACACACACACAAAAAAACCTCCATTTCGAATTCTGCTTCAGAGGGTTTAAAAATTTTCAATTTTATAAAAATTAATACGCGGAAAATAATTCTCAACAAATCTTTTTCTCCGCTGCACTAAAAGTTCTTCGCCGCTGGACTAACCTCGGGATGATGTTAAAGGTTAGTCAGTGACGTGAATACCGCAGTTTGTTAACTCAAACGAAGACAGCGATTGCTGGAATTCCTAAGATGTGGATACTTATTTCGAGGTTAAAGTTTATTAACGAATTTGTAAGTACAGTTTCATTCTCAAACTGAGTCTGATCAGTAGTTCGATGGGCGACCGTCCTCCGCGTTCAGATGATGTAGCGACCCGTAGATCCAAAGTAAAACTGTAGGTCTCACCCCATCACATAACCCGCGCTATTACGAAGGAGATCGAACAACCCCAAATATTATCAGTAATACAACCTCAAAACAACCTGAAAAACTCGTCAGTTGCCATTAATTCACGAACACATAAGGGGTGGCAAACAATGATTGCCCCCCCCCCCTTGCACAGATGAAACTAATAGAGGTACAAAGAAACTGATTGTTGCATCTTTTAGACAATTTAATTCTACGTCTAAACAAAACACTCAATAGTTGGTGTTGCCTCCTTGTGCTTGGCGGACGGCTTCAAGTCGGCAAGGGTACGAGGTGAGGAGAGACTCGAAAAGGTCAGTGTCGTACTCAAGATTTCGAAGGATTGTTTCGATGTGTTGCTCCATGGTCCGGCGGCAGAATCTTTCAGGATCCATCCTGAAAGACCGAGTGGAATCCCTGATGCTTGCTGAACCACCAGCCACCCGATTCTGCCGCCGGACCATGGAGCGGCACATCGAAACAATCCTCCGAAATCTTGAGTACGACACTGACCTTTTCGAGTCTCTCCTCACCTCCTACCCTTGCCGACTTGAAGCCGTCCGCCAAGTACAAGGAGGCAACACCAACTATTGAGTGGTTTTGTTTAGACGTAGAATTAAATTGTCTAAAAGATGCAACAATCAGTTTTTTGTACCTCTATTAGTTTCATCTGTGCAGGTGGGGGCAATCATTGTTTACCACGCTGTACATGCGCATCCTTTCAGGTGCTTTCAAGCGAAAAATTCTGAATCCTTTGAACACAATCTCATAACCACGAGAAAATGAAGTACTTAAACTGCCAAAATTAAATAACCAAATCACAACCAGCTTCTCGGGTAACTAACGATTCTATCGGTTTCTGCTCTTCGTTAATACAATATTTAGGCCACATCTAAAATTCAAAAGGTTCAAAACTATGAAATTCCAAATTATTTCAAGTTCTCTCCAAAGTGACAAGTAAAACTTTTCTCCAAGTTGAAATCAGAGGTGTGCGTGTAATATATATATATATATATATATATATATATATATTATATAATATATATATATATATATATATAGAGAGAGAGAGAGAGAGAGAGAGAGAGAGAGAGAGAGCTGTTTTTTTGCAAAATACTTTTATTTGATTGTAAAAGTCAATAAATAATAACAAATTTATAGAATTAATAATAATAAAAAAAGTGAAGTGGAAAAAGGAACACGATTTTAATAAATGATTGAATTTGTTAACATTTCTTAACTTTCAAAATCAGATCAAAAATTCTTTTTTGGAAAAATCAAATATAAATTTCTCTCGGCGTCAAAACACTTTCCCAGATTCATTTAATTTAAATAACGTTTTATAAAGCGAGTAATTCTCCCTTGGGGGTCGAGCACCCTAGTTTGCGGATCCCTGCCCCGAAGGATATTTAATATTTTCAACCCCCTTCTACATTTTTCATAGTTAGGAGCAATCGGGGACGGAAGAGTACGCCATTTTGAAATTCTCAACCATACCATAATAGTTTATACGAAAATACTTAAAATATTTATACACTAAACTAATAAATTGATCTTCGTCAACAAGAGCTAAAAATGATTTTAGGAAATGACCGAAGAACCTTTTCACCATTAGTTGATCCTTTTCGGGTTGGTATTATATTACATATTTAATAATAATAATAATTCAGAGCTGGGCACTTGCGTTTTTTTTTGCGGTACTGCGGTACTGCGGTACTACCGCACTACCAAACCGGTACCGCATAACGCAGTACCGCAAAGGATCGCTGAAAGTACAGCCTGTACTTTCAGCGATCCTTTGCGGTACTGCGTTATGCGGTACCGGTTTGGTAGTGCGGTAGTACCGCAGTACCGCAAAAAAAACCGCAAGTGCCCAGCTCTGTAAAAATTAATATAACACTAATTGAATATAATTTTAGAGGTTTTCATAATGTAAATATTAAAAAATGAATCATAATAATTTACTCGTAATAATGACCGTTAAAAGTTAATATGATCCTAATATAATGGAAAAGGGTTTCGCATTATTTCTAGTGATGCACCGGAGACAGATTTTGGCCGGAGGCCGGAGGTTCCGGCCAATTGATTTATTTCAGTATTTATATGTGTGTATGTGTGGTCCATCTTCTCATCTATTTAGGGTTTATATATTATAGTCCTGCTATTTTAAATTATTAAGTCTTTAATAACTTAAACTTTATAAAAGTCGACTTTCCATGCTGTGTGTGCTAATTTCTCTAAAAATTCCCATTGAACAGAATATCCTCAGGTTATGAAACTTATGATATCTTGTTGAATGCTGAGTAAAGTAGCCTACATCAGATTAATTATTAATACAATCACTGATCACTCATAAAATAAATTATTATTACAGTCATCTGAGAACTGAAATATTCGGATAGGTGCAGAAATGAGGTTTTATAGTTTTATAGAATTAAAACTAAAAGTTGTCAGAAATGAGTTTAGTGAGACCTCCGGGCCGGAGAAGGAGGTTTTCTAAAATGGCCGGAACTCCTGCTCGGCCGGAGCCGGAGCATCACTAATTATTTCATAATTTTTTACGTTTATATCCCAATTAAAATTACTTTTCAGCAGCATTTTCGCGCGCGCGCACACACACACACACAAACGCGCGCGCGCGCACAACAAACGCACGCACGCACGCGCGCGCGCACACACAAAAACGGGTTTTTGAGGGGTATTTTTTTTCTTAAAAAACTCCAAACCTCCAAAACGTGTTGTATCAAAATATATATACATATATATATATATATATATATATATATATATATATATATATATAATATATATATATACACATATATATATATACATATATATATGTGTATATCTATATATATACACACACACTGTATACAGGGACGTAGACAAGGGGGGAGCTACGGGTAGTTCAGCCTCCCCCGAAATAAAATAATAGGTTTGATATTTATGTATTTTTTAAATTATAAGTAAATTATAAGTAAGTAGGGCATGCCAAGTACCTTCAGCACATGTTTAATTATTGTAATACACTTAGGAATGTGTTTTTATTTAATTACACACTTTTAATATACAGGGTGGGGAAAAAGTCAAGCATCATAGGAATTTTCAGTGTTGACTATATTATTTTTTCCTTTTAGGTAGGGGATGGCTGCGAAATTAACAGTAGACGAGAGGTTGAGCTTGGTTTTAATGTATGGAATACCAGATACAACAAATCGATGAATCGGTACAGAATTTAAATTCTGTATCGATTCATCGATACAGAATTAATCGGTTAATTGGTACAGAATTTAAGATTCATCGATTTGTAGTACCTAGTATTCCATGCATTAAAACCAAGCTCACTCTCTCGCCTACTGTTAATTTCGCAGCCATCCCCTACCTAAAAGAAAAAAATACTGTATATTATTGTCAACACTGAAAATTCCTATGATGCGCGACTTTTGCGCCACCCTATAAATAAATTATTTCACGAAAGTAACACGTGAAAATATTTATTATGAAAGGAAACACAGAATGGTGCTCAAGCGCTTTCGTCTTATGACATCCACAGGAACACTGAAGTAAATAAAGAGTTCAAGACTATAATTATATAGGTTACAAAAAAAAATAAATAAATAAATATATATATATATATATATATATATATATATATATATATATATATTAATAGTAAATACAGAAATACAAATTGTGGGAGGAGCATACAAAATTTTCCTTACAAATTTGTATGCTCCTCCACAATTTTATTTTTATATTTACTATATATATATATATACAGGGTGGGCCGTAAGTTTCCATACATAGGAAAAATAAACATTTTTTTATGGACAACCATTTTATTTATATAATATGCTCTACATGGTTGCCATTGTTTTGAAAACACATTTCAATACGTGTTCCCCACTGTTGATGAACACGCATTAGCACAGTTGACGTTATGCTTGTAATGGCGTTGGTGATACGTTCCTTTAGATGATTTATGTCCGTATCTTTTCCTGATACACCATGGCCTTCAAGTGCCCCCACAGATAGAATCAAGGGGGGTGAGATCTGGGGATCTGGGAGGCCACTCCACAGGACCACGCTGACCAATCCAAGCATCCGGAAACTGCTGCTGATCCAAATACCGACGCACGTGAAGACCATAATGAGGTGGAGCTCCATCTTGCTGGAAGTAAACTGGAAGTTACCTTCCTCGTTTAGCAGGGATGGAAAATCTCTTCTTGCAACTGTTAAGATACCTTTCGGCATTAAGATTTCTACTGACAAAAAAATTGGTCCAATAATTCTGTCACCCCATATCCCGGCCCACACCATCACTTTACCGGCAACCTTGCATCTTCGTCGGACTCAGCCAGTTAGGGTTAGCATTACTCCAATAACGTATGTTTTGCCGATTAACCTCTCCATTGACGTAAAAATTTGCTTCATCAGTAAACAAGATCTAGTTGAAAAGTTTGCATCCTCGTTCACTTTGGTTAATGCCCATTCACAGAATTCCATCCGTCTATCCGGGTCGTCTTCACTCAAATGCTGTGCCATATGCAATTTGTATGGATGCCATTTGTTTGCTTTCAAAATGCGCCTGATACTCGATCTGCTGACACCACTTTCTGCAGACAACCGTCGTGTACTTTTTCTGGGACTCCGTGTAAGCGCTGTAAGTATCGTAGCTGTTGTGTCTTCATCGGTGGCTGTACGTCTTGGACCACTTCGCGGTTGATCTGCAACATTTCCAGTTTTCTGAAACTTGTTAATAAGTTTTGCCACAGTGTCGTGTGTGATTTCGTTCCATGTTGTCTGTTAAAGTTCATTGCAACCATGCGACTGCTTCCCGACCCAGCCATCAGTATGATTTCAATTCGTTGCTCTTTCGTCAAAAGCATATTCTTAGGGTATCTGAAACATAAAAACAAATGTTTAAATTTTCCTATGTATGGAAACTTACGGCCCACCCTGTATATATATATATATATATATTTTTTTTTTGTTTTTTTGTAACCTATATATAGTCTTACACTCTTTATTTACTTCAGTGTTCCTGAGCATGGCATTAGACGAAAGCGCTTGAGCACCATTCTGTGTTTCCTTTCATAATAAATATTTTTCACGTGTTACTTTCGTGAAATAATTTTCTTATATATATATATATATATATATTTTTTTTTTCCTTTCTTTATTTTACTGCCGATTCATACCTAGTGTGGTACTCATGATCTTCACTTGCCTCACAAACACCTTTAAATGGGAGACCCAAAATGGGTGCACACACATTTCTACATTACTGTACAGTCTTTACAGCCACACCTACACTTTTCCTCCTTAGTATATATATTGTAATGTACCGGGTGTCCGAGAATTATCTGTACAATTTTTGGCTGTTATTAAAAGTCAACCATGAAGTGTAGAAATTCCAGTGTTGTCCCATTTTACAGAGAAACTCATTAAGTTTTTTCTGATAACAAGTTTTGACAAGTTTTTCTTTTTTGTACGCGGGTGACAGACATTTGATATTAAAAGCAAGAATCACAGCTGCTATTGAGCGAAATTGATGTGGATATGCTGCATTGCTGCACGTACATGGCAACATTTGGATTATCGATGGATGGATGTTTTGCGAATCACTGATGTGCACATATCGAATGTTGTAACAACGTTACTTTAATAAAGAAACTTTTGAAAATACAGATTCTAAATAATCTTGTTTAAGAATTTACGTGTGTTATCAAGAATTTTATTAAAAGATGAAATTGTACAGATAATTTTCGGACACACTGGAATTCTAAAAAATTGTCAAAACTTGGTATCAGAAAAAACTTAATGAGATTCTCTGTAAAATGGGACAACACTGGAATTTCTACACTTCATGGTTGACTTTTAATAACAGCCAAAACTTGTATAGATAATTCTCGGACACCCTGTATATGGTGGTAAATTTTGACTTGGTCCGCAATCGATATGGATTGTGACTTATTTTTGGTTGGATGGATACCGTAATGAAATTGACTGGATCCTTTGGATCTGATATATTTGCATGTCGGTTATAAATAGATATAGAGTGTAACATATTTGTGGATAGTAGTCTATTATGACTTGATCCTCTGGATCCAGAGATTCCATCTTTAGTTTTAAATCGATAATTAATTAGTTTTAAATTGATAATTATTTAGTTTCGTAAAAATTGGTCATTGCTAATGTACAGGCAGTTTTTTTCTTATGTTCTTGTGGTTCGGAACCCACGTAAAATTGTAGGTCCCCTCCGCCACCACGGAGGACATACACAATACACAATTACGAACACAGTTAGGTAGACCAGCCATGAGTGGATCCTAGGGTCTTTGTTGGTCTGAAACATTATTCTTAACGAATATATATATATATATATATAATATATATAATATATATATATATATATATATATATATATATTAGCCCCTCCCGAAAAGAAATTCTGGCTACGACTCTGACTGTATATATATCGAACGAATAAGGCGGCAATTTCCTTTTTAATTTTCTTTATTCAATTGAAACAAACAATTTTTCCCTTGGCTCCAATTTAAGAATCAGTTCCAAAACTCTCTCTCTCTCTCTCTCCTCTCTCTCTCTCTCTCTCTCTCTCTCTCTCTATCTCTCTCTCTCTCTCTCTCTCTCTATATATATATATATATATATAATATATATATATATATATATTGGGGGAAGCCGTACATAGAGAAAAAGAACTTTCCGCAATCTTCTACAAATAGAAATATTATCTTCTATTTTCTGAGTTCCCTCAAGAAAGACGTTTTGAAGATCATTTTTTCACCAAAAGAACGTAGTCGTTAATAAAGGGTTCTCTATCAACTGAAAATAAGCTTTGATACCCAAAAGAAGGAAAAACTTCCCCTAAAATGCACCCTCAGAAAGAAGTTATTTCATCTAAATTAAGGAAGTTTTATTTTGGAGGTAACATAGTTAAAATATGAATAAATGGACGAGTTTATATAATCGGATGAAGGAAGAAAGAACAGCTTTCCATCAGCCGTTTCGACAAGAAACTCTTGCCCTCATTAATGAACATGTTCTAAAACAAAACATTATGTAAATATGAAATGGAATTAGAATTAAGAAAATATTATATTTATATATATATATATATATATATGCTTGCTTGTATCTTGTGGGGAATGGACGTGGTCTCTCTCTCTCTCTCTCTCTCTCTCTCTCTCTCTCTCTCTCTCTCTCTCTCTCTCTCTCTCTCTCTCTCTCTCTCTCTCTCTCTGTATTAACACCCATATAAGAAGAGAATAAACTACTCGGCGGTTTATTCTGTTTACACCCGAAAGTGTATAAAGTATCATTGAATCCGTGTATATAAATTATAAAGTGAAATTCATTAAAATTAAGAAAGTGCAATACAGTTTACATAAATTATCACCAGTGTAACATATATATTTAAATCGTAATACGGTTGGCGTTCGAGATTTTTTGAAACAAGGCAGGAAAAAGGTCATAAAACGCAAAGGTCAGAGAACCCTCATGACCATCGAAGGGAAAGAAAAGAGAAAGAAAGGAAAAAAAAAAATGTGTTTTTTATTTTACGATAATTAATGAAGAGCATGACCATGGGTCCAAATTCTTACTTAATCTGCAATTTGTGTAATCGGGAAACAACTGAAAATGCAGCAATAAGATGCGATTTCTGTCAAAAACTGCACAACTCTATCTGCATGAATTGGGATGAGAGGAAAATATCTCTCGTCTCGAACGCGAAACAGATCGTGGGAATCAAATTTGTGTGACGCATGTACACAGACTGTAAACTCCTTTGCGATATTTAAAGAAATGGAGAAAGCGAATTTGAGTGTAACAGAAAAGGAGGGAATAATGGGAAAACAAGAGTCCGGAAATGTCGCAATGAAAATTCGGGTGGATGAGAGAGGAGAGGAAATAACGAATAACAATATAACACGGAATGAAGAAATAGATGAAAGAAAAGAGATAAGTAAAAGTTGCGAGGTAGTAAAACTGCCCAACGAGCAAAATGATAAAAAGATAAAAACTAAAAATGTAGGAAATAAACAGCCGAAGAGAAATAATGATAATATAAAAATTAAGAACATAGAAAATAATTAGATAAGAAGAAGTAGAAGCGTAGAAAATACCGTCTGTAAATACTACGCAAAAAGGTACTGCAAATATCGGGGTGGGCAATGCATCTATGCACATCCCACATTATGTAACACACATTACACAAGAGGATATTGCAAATTTGAAAAAAGTGCAAGTTCCACCATCTTACTGTCTGCGACACCTATGCAAGATATGGGAAGTGCAAATACGGACAAAAATGTCGTTACCACCACCCTCAAAGGAACTCGACAGGTGAGCAGACGAAACCAGCAACAAAGAGGGGTACCAATTTTTTAAATGTAGCCCACACAATTCAACTATTGAATACCATCCAACAAATACAAAGTCAACTGACAAATACAGGGATCCGAGTGCCGTACAGAAGGCATACAGAAAGACATTACATGCGATATCGGGACAACGGTTATCGAAACAGATAAAGAGAGGAAAATTCTCGGAGGATCACAAGGCAACGAAACCGGCACCACCATTGGAAAATGAATCGGAAACACAAATATCTAAAAACGAAAAGGAAAAAATAAAAAATAATCCGAGCCAACATTCAGGGCCTTAAATCAAACCATTCCCCGGACAAAATTTTATACCTGAAAGGACTCGTGCAAGAAACCGGAGCAGATTTTGCATGCCTCACGGAAACCCATCTAAAGGACTGCCACGAGAACTGTGAAAACTGTGAGTTTTGTATTGACAAAAAAGAAATACAAATTGACAACTATAACATCCTCCGAGCCGACAGAACAGTGAGACGTAAAGGAGGATGTGCTATTTACACACGCGAAAGGCATATGGCAGAAATGACTATAAGTACCTCAAACAGCTACGTAGAATGTGTAGCAGTAAAAGTTGAAAAATTAATTATGGTACTAATTGTAATGTACAGACCCCCCGAACACGCCAACTTCAAAATTCTCTGATTCCATTACAGAAGTAAGAAACTGAGTAAAGGATCTATACTCTCCAACCCCAAATATTTTTCTCTGTAGTGGGTTTAATTTTCCATTCATGAAATATAAAAGGATAGGAGAAAAAATATGTATACATCAGGATAAGGGGGGCACACGGGAAGACTAGGAGCAGGTAAAAATGCTACTAGCTCTGCTCATGAGTTTATGTTAACACAAGAAATAACAGAAAACACAAGAAAAAACAAATGCCTAGATTTGGTATTCAGTATTCACAAACACCACCAACTTAATTGATAATGTAGAAATATCCCCAACTATAATATCGGATCACAACATTATTGAAATAACAACCAATATAAAAGCAATAGGAAAGGAAAGAACAACCAGAGAGAAGCAAATTCGAAATTTTTAATTTTCACTCCAAAGCTATAAACTGGGAAGGTGTTGCATCCAGTATGGAAGTAAGAGATTGGAAAACCATCTTCGAGGCCAAGACAACGGAAGAAATGCTAATGACCTTAGAGGAGAAGACGCTGGAAATTGTGGAAAGACATGTCTCAAAAATACAACAAAGACGAAAGAGAAGCAGGTTCGAGAGACAAAAGAGGTCAGTGTTCAGAAAGAGAAAAAGAGTGACTGCAAAATTAAGTAACTGGAAAGCTGACAACATCAGAAAAATATTAAATGATAGACTGCAGAGTATCGATTGCGTCATACATGAACTAATTGAGAAGCATACAAAACAAGACGACGACGACGCTATCGAAGCGATAAAGGTTAACTCAAAAGTACTTCTATAATTTTGCAAAAAGGAAGTCGAAAAACCATACGACTATCGGACCTTTGAAAAACGAAGACAGTACTTTATCAGATGATCTAACAGAAGTATCTGAAATATTAAGAGCTCAGTACGAATCATATTTCAGCATCCCAAAAACTGACAAACTGATATGATAGAAACGCGTTCTTTGAAGAAGAACTACAAGGGGAAAGTATGACGGACTTCGACTTTACGACAGATGATATTCCACAAGCTATAGGGAAACTAAAAGCACACTCGGCGGCAGGATCGGACAAATGGAATGCCACGCTGATCAAAAACTGCAAGAATGCAATCGCTGAGCCCCTATATTGGATATGGAGACGATCACCAGACACGGGAGAAATACAAGGCATCCTGAAGAGCGCGAGTCATAGTCCCAATATATAAAGGAGATCCATCAGGGGCCAAAAACTATAGGCCAGTGTCGCTTACATTTCATCTCACTAAAATATTTGAAAGAATAGTTAGACAGAAAATCTATGACTTTTTGGAAACTGGGAAAATTAAATGATAACCAACATGGATTTCGGTCAGGCAGATCATATACACAGACTTTGCCAAAGCGTTCGACAAGTATGACCATGGAATCATAATATATAAACTGAAATATATGGGAATAACAGGAAAAGTAGGGAAATGGATATATAATTTTCTTAGTGAGCGGCGGCAAGTCGTTACAGTACAAGGAGTATCTTAATCAGAATCAGAGGTCCTCAGCTCAGTTCCACAAGGAACAATATTAGCGGCACTACTATTCATAATCATGCTAACTGACGAAGATGAGTACGTTACCAGACAGCACAGTAATATCCTTTGCCGATGACACAAAGATCAGTAGAGAAATAAGAAACCCAGAAGATATAGGAGCTCTACAAACAGACATGAACAGAATCTACAAATGGACGGAAGACAACAATATGAAGTTTAACAATGAGAAATTTCAGCTGTTACGGTACGGAAAAAGGGAGGACGTAAAATCCATGAAATCTTATACCCCAAATGGACAGGAAATTCAGAGAAATTCTAAAGCAAAAGATTTAGTGGGTATTATGAGTGATGATGCGAAATTTGAAACACAAAATAAGATAGCAGTAAACAAAGCAAAGAGAATAACTGGGCAGATACTAAGAACCCTTAAACGAAGGGATAGAAACATAAGGATTCCTGTACTGAAAACACTGCTCATACCCAAATTGGAATACTACTCAGTCTTAACATGCCCATATAAAAAAAAAAGACATTAGACAGCTAGAAGGGATTCAGAGAAGCTTCACAGCCAAGATCAATGGGTGCAAAGAACTAAATTACTGGGAAAGGTTACGCGAATTAAATCTATATTCACTGGAAAGGAGAAGAGAGAGATACATCATTATTTACACAGGGAAAATAATGGAGAAACTAATCTTACTCTGAACCCTGTAACTCCCCAAACAACGGTGGAAAGTAGAAAAGGAAGACTGTGTCGTGTTGTGAGAGGACCAAGACTGTTTAATCAGCTGCCCAAAGACCAAAGGAACACGAGTGGTGTTGCAGTGGACATCTTCAAAAGAAGATTAGACGCCTGGCTCAGAACAATCCCCGATGAGCCGGGCGTACCTGGCTATGTGAGGTGGAGAGTACAAGAAACCAACTCACTACTTCACCAGGCCAACTCGAGAGGGGCGACAAGCTTGACCTTCGTGAAATGAGGAATCATCGCACGGAACATTTGAAAGGGTGAAAGGAAAGGTATATATATATATTATATATATGTCACGCCCAGTTTGTGTAATTGCCCAATTCATGAAATGGGCAATATAATTGTCCATTACATGAAATGGGCATTTATATTGCCCAGTTCGTGAAATAGTGACAAGGAGCACCATCATGTTGATAGACGACGGTACTAAACAATCCTATCCCCGTCGTCTATCAACATGATGGTGCTCCTTGTCACTATGCCAAAATTGTTCAGGATTATCTAAATGGACGTTTTCCAAATCGCTGCATCGGACGCGGAAGCAACAGACCTTGGCCAGCGAGATCACCAGATTTAACCCCTTTAGATTTCTTTGCATGGGGCTTTATCAAATCGCACGTCTATCAGACGAAGATTACAAGTCTTGAAAACTTACGTACACGTATACGAACTGCTGCAGATAACATAGCCCCGCAAATGCTCCAGAATGTGTTTAGAAATGTGCGGAACGATTTGAGCTGTGCAGGGATACTGATGGGCGTCACGTCGAATCCTACTCTTAATTATTTAATAAATGTTACCACTTTATCATTTTATGATTGAATTCCATATAATTTCCAAGTGCTTCACAAAAATAGATCCTGACTTTATGTACACCCTGTATTAAATTAAAAGATTAAAAATGAAATAATATCAAGTATAAAAATGTGGATACTAATTAAAAAATAAAACGTTAAAAGTTGAAACATAATTGAGGGGGGGGGGGTCTTACCAAATTGTATTGTTAACGTAGTGAGAGACTAGTTGTACAGAAGATTGGGAATGATTGCTTGTTGAAAAAAATCCATATTAGAAAGATGGAGCCAGGCGGAGTGATGGTGGATTTCTTTTCACTATGAGAGTTTATTTGGCGATGTTTAAATTGAAAGCGGAACTGTAGTCATTGAGGGTTGGCTGAATACTGAGTATATAAAGAGACTCAAGTATGCGGAGGTCGATTAGTTGGTTGGCTGAATTAACGATTTTGAAATTGGAGGGAAGTAACTGGTGGTTGTGAAGGTGGCAATGATCCCTTATTGCTGATTTGGAGGGTTTGTTCAAGGGCTGTGAAGTTCTGGTAGAAATCCCACGATGCTCGTCCACTCTTGTTTGATATTGGCGGATGGTACTGCCAATATAGTTCGCTTTGCAGCGAACACAATTAAAAGCGTAGATAGTGGACGAAGCAAGTGGCTGGGGTGTTTTTTCTTTATGGTTAAGGTAAGATTTGATACTATTGTTGTTGGTGAAGACAAAATGAAATTTAATTTGGGGGTAGAGCGGGGTGAGTAGGAGACGGAGTTCTGAAAGTATTTTGTGGCTGATGTGGTCGTAATAGGGGAATGAAAAATATTCTCTCTTTTTTAACAGTGGGAACTTTAAGCGGGGGGGGGTTGATAAATGTTATTAAGAAAGTTTTTAGCACTGATGATGGAAATTAAACTTTTCCGAAACGTCTGTAAATAAACATGTACTATCTTTTCGTCCTCCTATTCCTCGCTATATAGATATATATATATAATATATATATATCATTTCAAATCAGTTTGAACCGCTTAACTTCAGTAATTAGTTGTAAAAAAATAAAAGTAATTAAATACCGTATATCAAAATTACTTTACAATCACGTGGTTTCATCTCTCTTAGAACACGTAATGAACTTTGCAAGCTGTTACAAAATGATCATTGCGCAAACTCTGATTCGTTTTTTTTTGGGGGGGTTGTCTAACTTCCTCCTTCGTGTGATGGAGGATCGCTACATCGTCTCTGAACGGAGAGAACGATCACCCATCCGAATAATCAACAGAGTGAAGGTTAATCTTGCTGATCGAATAGGAAACGGTGGTGTGACGTGGATACAACGCAGCTCTACACTCGCAGTAGCTTTAAGAGTATGTACATAGAAGGAGCAATCTGCTCGAACCTGAGCTACGCTCTTTAAAAGCACGTGGACCGATCTAAAAAGTTCGATTCCCCGCCCCTTCTATTTAAGGCCCCCTTGTAATGAAAGTAGTCAGCCATTTTTAAAAGAACAATAGCAAAAATTCACACTGTCCAAAGTCCAAACACATCGGAATTCTACACTGCTGACAGTAAGTACCTAACCCAACTACTTAACCGGGTTTTCTGTAACTTTAATATTTCATGTAATGAAGGGGTCCTGATACTGACAGTATAGGTTTCCTTTTGCGTACATAGGCATGTAGTAAGTTTCCGGTTCGTGTCTATGCGGCCCCCAATTTGGAACCTAAGTTTTTCCTTGACATTTTCACACGTAACAGGGAACCAAAAGATCTAAAACTTTCATATCATACTGAACTTCACCTCTTTCAGCGTAAAGCGGGGTTTCTTTCCATATCTAAAAACAATCCGGTTAACAACATTATTATTATTTTAACTATATACAAAAGTGAATTCCTCCAAACCAACTAAACTTTTAAATTACGCAGAACTGTACATACAACAACAATTTACACATTTTCCTTTCTTTTTTAACCCATACAGTCTCCGCTTTCCAGTATAAGGTTATACAAGGTTATACAGTCATGTACAGGCTAAACCTTAATTTATTCATCTGTGTAAATGCGTCTCGGCAAAACGGGACAGGAAACCCTTTTTATTGCAACTTTATGTAAATTATTTTGCCCAAAATTTAATTCTATTTCTCTATCCAGATTAAATTTTTATTACCGGTACTCTACAAAATGTTTATACAAGTCATATATAGAACGTAGTAAAATAATAATAATAATAATAATAATAATAATAATAATAATAATAATAATAATAATCTCTTAATTACTTATAAAATACTCTATTAAGAATAATATAAATGTAAAGTTCTTCTAATTCAAAGGCAGCTCCTGAACAACTCATAACATACCCAGTTTTAATCCGGTAATGAGTTTTGTGAAGACTGTTTCACGATAAATTATGGGCATTATGTTCCAGAATTTGGGGAAGGGTGTGTGTGTGTGTGTGTGTGTGTGTGTGTGTGTGTGTGTGTGTGTGTGTGACAAAGTAAAATCCCCATTATATACACAAATTAAAACCAAGATATTTCCGCGAAATAATACAAATACCTCGGAAAGGGTCCGCAATTTTAATCAAGGAAACTTTTGCCTCAACCGCAAACAATGTCCATCCTGAAAATTCCACAATGCTTTGATTCTAAAAGCAGAAATTTCATAACAAAAAATTATATTAAAAAAAAAAGGAAAAAGTATAAATAATATTGTATCTTTGCAACAACACAATAACAACTTACAAATTTAATTAATTAATTAATTATTAGCTTGAGAGAGAAAATAACACACACACATATATATATATATATATATATATATATATACTGTATATATATATATATACTGTATATATATATATATATATATATATATATATATTATATATATATATATATATGAACGTACAGTAAATGTGATAAGCAAAATAAATTAATTAATTAATAACGCAATGAATGAATAGTGATAAAAAATAGTAAAAAAAATACATTTAAATTAAAAGTAAATAACGGAATTAGTGCGGTAATTACGTTCTCTCTTTGTTTTCATTTGAAAGAAATGAAGGAAGAAAGAACGAACAAAATAGAAAAACCGAAAGGAAAAATCTTTCATCAAAAAAAAAAAAAAAGAAAAAAGGTAGAAAATCGACCGTTATTTTTCTCATTTATTTTTATTTTTAACCGGTTTTCATCTAATCTTAATTGTGGCTAAAATTTATAACGAATGAGAGAGGGGGAGAGAGAGAGAGAGAGAGAGAGAGAGAGAGAGAGAGAG
This sequence comes from Bathynomus jamesi, assembly GCA_023014485.1. Taxonomy (NCBI): domain Eukaryota; kingdom Metazoa; phylum Arthropoda; class Malacostraca; order Isopoda; family Cirolanidae; genus Bathynomus; species Bathynomus jamesi. The sequence goes on along the minus strand of JAJOZX010001391.1, from coordinate 496,533 downwards.
AGAATAAAAAACTATATAGATAGATAGATAGATAGATAATGAGCTTGAAGCGATCGCCAAAACCAAACCAAAAAACCGAAAACCGAAAATGAGAAAAAAAAAAAATCTTCCAAAAAGGAAATACAATTTGGAAACTGAATAAATAAATGAAATTCCAATAAAGCCTCGAATAGACCAATTTTTTTTTCTTTTCTTTACAAAAAGCTAAATCAAAAGGAGAAATCGCGCTACACCTTCATTTTTTTTCTCTTTTCTTACGTTTACACACACACACACACACGCAGTCAAGGAAGAGTGCCTAGGCGACAGGGTGTATATAGAAAGAGAAGGTGCCACGGGAATGCTAGGACGCGTTTCTAACCCTCAGGGGGTTTTCTCGCGAGCGCGATAACCCCTTTGATATTTCCTACACGCTGACAATACCACGCGAACGAGATTCTGAAGGCGGAACTGACGAAATCAAAGCGGGAAGCGTCGTGACACTCCTAAAAAAATAAAAGAATGAAGAAATAAAAGAAAAGGGAATAAACAAGGGGAAAAAAGGATTCCAGCTTTTGAAGGTCGAAAAAAAGTTATTAAAAGTCGCTCAAAGAAGATGAAATTTAATATTTACGTTAATGAAAGCGACCTTCCTTCAAACGCTGTCTCACACACACACACACACAAGACCTCTTTCTCTCTCTTCTAATTTATATATATATATATATATATATACACACGATACCTTTCTCGCTATTTCTAACACACACACACACACACACACACACACACACACACACACACACACACAAAGAAAAAAAAGGGAGTCGCCCCAAACAGGTGAGTATTTGCAATCTCGAGAATGAATCTGTGCTTGGAAATAAATCTGGAGGAAAACCAAATAACAGTTAATTTATTTGGACGTTCCGCGGTACTCCATCAATGGTGCCCGTTTTAATTACTTTATAGATAGCTTTCAGCGAAACGAAGACTGTTTTTAGCCGATAAAGCGCGCCATCTACACTCGCTTTCATGACGAGTTTGAACGTGTTTTAGGGACCTTCGGGGGTCGTCAGTTGAAGTTCAGCCTCTCACTTCTATTTGAGAGCGTTTAATCGAGAAACTGAAAGACACAATAACTCAAGCGGCGTTTTATTCAGGATTATGACGTATGACCGAATTTACATTCTATCGATAAGTGGGTTAGGTTAGGTCAGGTCAGGTTAACATGGGTTAGGTTAGGTCAGGTTAACATAGGTTAGGTTATTTTTTTAGTGTATATGGTATGGTACGGTATTGTCGATTCGGTGGGTATAAGTCGGTTTGATTCGCGGAAAAAATGAAAAAACAAAAACCGAGAAGTGCCAAAAAAACAACAACAACAACAACGAAGTCGAAAGAAGTTTGGGAATTCATAAAATAAAAAGTGAGAACGCGAATACAAAAGCTTTTCCTCCTTTCTTCTCCTAGTTTACAATTTCCTTACTTCCTGTCCATTTTCCACACTCGAGCCTGCATGGAAGCCCGCTTTGAGGCTGCATGGGAGCCTGTTTCAAGCCTGCTGGAAGCCTCGAACCTGGAATAATTCGAAAAGTCCAGTTAAAAAGTCCGGCTAAAGGGCGTTCCAGCATGCTAAAGAGAGAGAGAGAGAGAGAGAGAGGCATTCCAATTCTAGTAAAGTTTGGCTCCCTTCCAGGTAGATTACGCAAAGTAGGACTTTTTTTTATGTACGCTCTTTTATTTTAGTTTTAAACCCTGAATATATAAAATTTGGCATAAAATCATGATCGTTCAACGTTTGCATAAAAAATGAACTACGAATAGAGTATTAAAAAAAGTTGGGGGGCGGGGGGGGAGAAGGGGCGGTTAACTTTTTATTTTCTATTTGGCAGAATTAAGAACAATATTATAAAGAATGGCGCAAAAGTCAGGAGTCAAAGGAGCCAGAGAGAATGAATCTTTTCCGTTGTATGGCCACCACTATTTTTAAATAAAAATTACTTTTTTTAGTTAAAAAAATTATAATTTATAATATTTTAGTTAAAAATTATAATTTATAATTCTTAGTTAAAAAGAAGTCATAATTTATGCAATGATGACCTTTTGACTCCTGACTTTTGCGGCATCATATATTCATATATATATATATATATATATATGCGCCTCGGTGGTGTAGTGGTTAGTGTCGTTGACTACGAATCCATCGACCCCGGGATCGAGACCCGGTGACGACAGGCGGCGCGCAGCAAAACTCAGCTGTTCATCCTTCCACACAATAAAAACTGGTTGGCAGATAAATGGGTATCCTGGGTAGCCTAGTGGTTAAGACGCTGGACTGCTGGTGGAGCGTGGTTCGGATTCCACGTTAAATTGTGGGTGTAAGGTGGAGTGACAAGCTTGACCTTCGTCAGAATGAACAAAGTCAAGGTTAACCAAGATATATATATATATATATATATATATATATATATATATATATATATATATATATATATATATATATATATATATATATATGGGATGATGATGATGATGTCCGTCTGTTCTATTTTCGTTTATATACGTCTAAGCAGTTAAGGGAGAACACAATAAGGGAGAACATAAAGGGAAAACCAGGGAAGGCTTTAGTAAACACACTTGCCCTCCCTGTCCTCCCATATGTTTCGTGGGAGGAGGAGGGCTTTTGCTGAGCAAGGTACAGCGGGGATTCTACGGGGTCGGCCCAAAACACCGCCACTTTCGAAGCACATGAATTAACACTGCATACTTTTTGCTAATCCTTATTCTTTTCTCTCTTTTCAGGTTCTAACATGCATAGCGGTAAAATAAAGGTTCCCTAACTCTACAATGGCACAAGAAAGGTACCATCAGCTGACAGCTAAACAGCGTACGCGAGTTGTAGAGACGTGCACATGTGGTTCAAAAATTGGAATGTACTCAGCAGTCTGCGAAATATTCGAAGATGAGTTTCCTGGACAACATCTGCCTGAGGCTTCAACTGTATCACGCTTGGTAAAAAAAATCCGAGATAAAGGGACATTGCAGAACCAGAATAGAGGCAATGGTGGTCGCCATAAAACAGAACGCTTACCAGAAAACATTAGACTGGTCACGGAGAGAATGAACCGTTCCTCCAAAAATTCAACTCGCAGGCTCTCACAGCAAACGGGACTATCTCGAACATCAATACGAAGAATTCTGCGCGAGATAAAGATGTTTCCTTACAAAGTGCAGATGTTGCAATCTCTAAAGGAAAGGATAATGTTGGAACGACTACAGTTCTGTCGAGAAGTCTTACAGGCTCAGCAATTTCCTCAAGCTCCGAAGGCTGTTTTTTTCTTGAAGCTCATTTCCTGCTATCCGGCCATGTTAATAATCAAAACATGCACTTTTGGGCACTTGAAGCGCCTCACGCATATGTCGTTGGTCAAAGGAGCACTAAGAAGGTAACCGTTTGGTGTGTTGTAGGTGCGCAGGCATTGTTGGCCCCCTATTTCTTCGAGTGCCCGAATGGTGAAGCTGTAACCGTCAATAGTCAACGTTATATTGTCATAACACGTGACAAATTTATCCCAGATCTTCGACAGATGTCAAGTATGAACATGAATACTGTACGTTTTCAGCAAGATAGAGCAACACCACACACTACAGACCTCTCACTGGCTGCCTTGCGGCAATGGTTACTGGAGAAAGGCTTCTTTCACGCAAAACCGACAACATGTAGCCAGCCTGCTTACTCGACCGAGCGCCACCTGATTTTAGGCTTTGGGGTTAGTTAAAGTCCAAGGTCTATACAAACAACCCACAAACAGTGCAGGAGATCTAGGTAATACCCACGAACGTGATTCAACGAGTTATGGACAACTTCCTGGTTAGGGTGCGTGCCGTCGTGGAGCGAGATGGTGGCTGGATCAAACACGTGATCAGATTTTAATTCTTATGCCAATTAGTCTAGTACACACACACACACACACACACACACACGCACACACACACACACACACACAGTATATATATATATATATATATAATCATGCGGGTTGCTTCTACAGAGCTTCAATTTAATATTTAGGAGAAATCCAATGACAAGGAGAAATGTAAATGCCATGAAAAGTCTTCTTTAATGCGCAACGTTTCGCAATACGCTCATCTTCAGGCTGTTTAATAACAATGTGAAATTAAAATCAATATTGATGAAAAACAAAACAGAAATTTCTTAAACTATTCATACAGACAAAATTTTTAAAAGACTGAGAAAAGAGGGTTAAATTCTAAGTTATACAGATTTACATATAAAAATTAAGAAGCTATTTTTAAATACATATAGTAATGTGAAATTAATACACTGGAAAAATTAACAATAGGTACACTGAATAATGAAAACTAACTAACCTTTCACTGCAGTTTCCGAGGCTAACTAATTTGAGCGAGGCAAGACGGGAAAAACAAGATATGGCGAGGGCGATTGGGGAAGGGGGATTATAAGGAATTGGGGAAGGAGAGGGGATCATAGCAAATTGAGGGGGACGGCAGATGAGTCAACATTTAAACTGGGGACAATTTTTAATGAAAGCGATTCCAAAATTCTTAGTGAGTTGGGACAAGTATTACAACCAAGAATTTTAAAATTGTCCTAAGTGACATCAGTTTTACATTTTATGCTGTGTTCGCGAATACTCGAAACTTCTTTAGTTTTTAAAATTTTACCTGTTCGGCCACTTATTCCCATATGCGAATAAAATCTAGCCCTGAGAGAGCGAACAGTGCTGCCAATGTAATTCCCAAGGAGACACCTAGGGCAGGTTAAATAAATATCAACACCGCTACGCAACGAGTCAGGGGTTCGATCCTTCGCTGAGAAAATCTACCTAAAGACGTTTTATTAATAAATATGATGCGGAAATCAGTATGATAAAAAAAATTTCCTTAACAATTTTGTAAATTTAAGCTTAAATTCCTTATTCAAAGGACCCATTTCAGGTACCAAGAAATATTTTATATCCTTCGGCACTGTATACATGGAAGTTGAGGCTATAAACATTATTTAAGAAGGATCTAATTAGTTTGTCTACATACTGAACAGGAAAACTATTATTAGTAAAGTATGATCTTAGATTATTAAATTCATCATTAAGTAAGGTAAAACTAGAGGTCAAATTATATCCTCTGAACAGGAGAGTTTTAATACAAGACATCTTATAGTTGAAATCAGTAAAACTAAAAAATTCATGCCCAAACCAGTGAAAGTGGGTTTCCTGCAAACTGATGTAGTAATAGAATCACCGTTTTTCGAAATTAAAAGATCTAAGAAGGGGGGGAGCCATTTTGCTCAGTTTCCATTGTATACGTTATATTGGGGTGCAAAGAATTTAGGAATTAAAGAATTGTTGCGCTTGTACCGCATTATCAAAGATGCTATCGAATCATCAACGAAGCGTCGATAGAAAATTGGCTTGAGATGAGTGGGAGATTGTCTAAAAATTACACTTTCTAAATGAGTCATAAAAAATCAGCTGCTAACGGTCCGACAGGTGATCCCATCCCTACTCCATCAATTTGTTGGTAAACCTTATTGTTGAAAGTGAAATAGCATTGTTTGAAGACCAATTCTAAAAGTTCCTTAAACTGAGACAATGAAAAACCATGAAAATTATCAACTGAGCTAAAAACCCTATCTAAAATAATGGCAATATTTTTCAGATACAGGTACATTTGTGAAAAGCGACTTTACATCAAACTGACAAAAAACTTTTTTGAATCGAAGTTTTTACCAAGGAGGTCTTTTTGGAATTCAAACGAGTTATTTATAGTGTAAGCATTTTTCGCAAAGGGGGACAGGAGACGAACAACAAATTTTGCCAATTGAAAGTGGGTAAGTTATACGAAGCTAAAATAGGACGGAGAGGTGTTCCAGCTTTATGGATTTTAGGCACACAGTATAATTGAGCAAGATTACACCAGATGCGAACAACTGAGAGTAAGTATCATTTTTTATTATCTTTAAAGACTTTAGTCGTGACAGAAATCTATTAACCTGGTCTTCTAACCTTACAATGACTTTATTGACAGGTTCTAGAATTTGTTTGAATTTAGTAAGATCACTTAGGATTTCATTAGTTTTGTTTATGTAGTCCGATTTATTCAAAATAACCACTCCGTTACCCTTGTCTGGTCTAGTCACAACAATCTCCTGGTTCTTTGCCAAATTCTTAATACCTGCAAATCACTCTTCCTAAATATGAAAGATTGAAATTTAAGATTTCTAAGTTTATGAAAAATTCTTGAGTTAAATTTGAGAACTGACATTTGAAATTATTGAATTCACCCACATGGGGAACATTTTTCAGCCATTGAAAATTTTTTTCAAAGTAAAGAAAAAACGAAGGCTTATATTTTGAAACAACGGAAGCTTAAATTGCAAACCAAGTGACAGTAAAAACTTTTCCCGAGGGGAGAGTGTGTAACTAGAAAGATTCGAAATTACCTTATCTGAATTGAAAAAATTTGGTGAATTCATTCCCAAAGCCTTAACTTACGTTCATGTGTTTCCAATATGGTAGAGTGAAATTTTTCTAGTTCACGTTGTACAAGAGAAATTATTAATAAATGTCCAACAACGACAAGGTATTTTTAAGAGTAGTTATATAATGCCCAAGAGACTTGTTATGCGAATCTGATATTTTGATTTTATAATTAATTTCATTATTTAATAATATTCCAGGGACGATTGATAAAATTCAGAGTCATATAGATTGTCACGGTAGAGTTTGAAGTAAACAAATTTCGGGAAAACCCTGCAGGTCCGACACATTTCAAGAAAATAACAGTCCAGTTTTGACTTGAGAAACTTTCGTGAGTCTTCCAAACATGGCGATAAGCCCTGAGGCCATCTTGTCCATACCTTGATATATATAATCATGCGGGTTGCTTCTACAGAGCTTCAATTTAATATTTAGGAGAAATCCAATGACAAGGAGAAATGTAAATGCCATGAAAATTCTTCTTTAATGCGCAAACGTTTCGAGCAATACGCTCATCTTCAGGCTGTTTAATAACAATGTGAATTAAAATCAATATTGAATGAAAAACAAAACAGAAAATTTCTATAAACTATTCATACAGACAAATTTTAAAAGACTGAGAAAAGAGGGTTAAATTCTAAGTTATACAGATTTACATATAAAATTAAGAAGCTTTTTTAATACATATAGTAAATGTGAAATTAATACACTGGAAAAATTACATAGTACACTGGAATAATGAAACTAACTAACCTTTCACTGCAGTTTCCGAGGCTAACTAATTTGAGCAGAGGCAAGACGGGAAACAAGAGATGGCGAGGGCGATTGGGGAAGGGGGGATTATAAGGAATTGGGGAAGGAGGAGGGATCATAGCAAATTGAGGGGGACGGCAGATGAGTCAACATTTAAACTGGGGGACAATGTTTTAATGAAAAGCGATTCCAAAATTCTTAGTGAGTTGGGACAAGTATTACAACCAAAATTTTAAAATTGTCTAAATGACATCAGTTTTACATTTTATGCTGTGTTCGCGAATACTCGAAACTTCTTTAGTTTTTAAAATTTTACCTGTTCGGCCACTTATTCCCATATGCGAATAAAATCTAGCCCTGAGAGAGCGAACAGTGCTGCCAATGTAATTCCCAAGGAGACACCTAGGGCAGTAAATAAATATACAACACCGCTACGCAACGAGTCAGGGGTTCGATCCTTCGCTGAGAAAAAGCTACCTAAAGACGTTTTTATTAATAAATATGATGCGGAAATCAGTATGATAAAAAATTTCCTTAACAATTTTGTAAATTTAAGCTTAAATTCCTTATTCAAGGACCCATTTCAGGTACCAAGAAATATTTTATATCCTTCGGCACTGTAATACATGGAAGTTGAGGGCTATAAACATTATTTAAGAAGGATCTAATTAGTTTGTCTACATACTGAACAGGAAAACTATTATTAGTAAAGTATGATCTTAGATTATTAATTCATCATTAAGTAAGGTAAAACTAGAGGTCAAATTATATCCTCTGAACAGGAGAGTTTTAATACAAGACATCTTATAGTTGAAATCAGTAAAACTAAAAAAATTCATGCCCAAACCAGTGAAGTGGGTTTCCTGTAAACTGATGTAGTAATAGAATCACCGTTTTTCGAAATTAAAAGATCTAAGAAGGGGAGGGAGCCATTTTGCTCAGTTTCCATTGTATACGTTATATTGGGGTGCAAAGAATTTAGGAAGTTAAAGAATTGTTGCGCTTGTACCGCATTATCAAAGACTGCTATCGAATCATCAACGAAGCGTCGATAGAAAATTGGCTTGAGATGAGTGGGAGATTGTCTAAAAATTACACTTTCTAAATGAGTCATAAAAATCAGCTGCTAACGGTCCGACAGGTGATCCCATCCCTACTCCATCAATTTGTTGGTAAACCTTTTGTTGAAAGTGAAATAGCATTGTTTGAAGACCAATTCTAAAAGTTCCTTAAACTGAGACAATGAAAAACCATGAAAATTATCAACTGAGCTAAAAACCCTATCTAAAATAATGGCAATAGTTTCAGATACAGGTACATTTGTGAAAAGCGACTTTACATCAAAACTGACAAAAAACTTTTTTGAATCGAAGTTTTTACCAAGGAGGTCTTTTTGGAATTCAAACGAGTTATTTATAGTGTAAGCATTTTTCGCAAAGGGGGACAGGAGACGAACAACAAATTTTGCCAATTGAAAGGTGGGTAAGTTATACGAAGCTAAAATAGGACGGAGAGGTGTTCCAGCTTTATGGATTTTAGGCAGACAGTATAATTGAGCAAGATTAGCACCAGATGCGAACAACTGAGAGTAAGTATCATTTTTTATTATCTTTAAAGACTTTAGTCGTGACAGAAATCTATTAACCTGGTCTTCTAACCTTACAATGACTTTATTGACAGGTTCTAGAATTTGTTTGAATTTAGTAAGATCACTTAGGATTTCATTAGTTTTGTTTATGTAGTCCGATTTATTCAAAATAACCACTCCGTTACCCTTGTCTGGTCTAGTCACAACAATCTCCTGGTTCTTTGCCAAATTCTTAATACACTGCAAATCACTCTTCCTAAATATGAAAGATTGAAATTTAAGATTTCTAAGTTTATGAAAAATTCTTGAGTTAAATTTGAGAACTGACATTTGAAATTATTGAATTCACCCACATGGGGAACATTTTTCAAGCCATTGAAAAATTTTTCAAAGTAAAGAAAAAACGAAGGCTTATATATTTGAAACAACGGAATAAGGAATTTAAGCTTAAATTTACAAAATTGTTAAGGAAATTTTTTTATCATACTGATTTCCGCATCATATTTATTAATAAAACGACTTTAGGTAGCTTTTTCTCAGCGAAGGATCGAACCCCTGACTCGTTGCGTAGCGGTGTTGTATATTTATTTACCTGCCCTAGGTGTCTCCTTGGGAATTACATTGGCAGCACTGTTCGCTCTCTCAGGGCTAGATTTTATTCGCATATGGGAATAAGTGGCCGAACAGGTAAAATTTTAAAAACTAAAGAAGTTTCGAGTATTCGCGAACACAGCATAAAATGTAAAACTGATGTCACTTTAGACAATTTTAAAATTCTTGGTTGTAATACTTGTCCCAACTCACTAAGAATTTTGGAATCGCTTTTCATTAAAACATTGTCCCCCAGTCTAAATGTTGACTCATCTGCCGTCCCCCTCAATTTGCTATGATCCCTCCTCCTTCCCCAATTCCTTATAATCCCCCCTTCCCCAATCGCCCTCGCCATCTCTTGTTTTTCCCGTCTTGCCTCTGCTCAAATTAGTTAGCCTCGGAAACTGCAGTGAAAGGTTAGTTAGTTTCATTATTCCAGTGTACTATTGTTAATTTTTCCAGTGTATTAATTTCACATTTACTATATGTATTTAAAAATAGCTTCTTAATTTTTATATGTAAATCTGTATAACTTAGAATTTAACCCTCTTTTTCTCAGTCTTTTAAAATTTGTCTGTATGAATAGTTTATAGAAATTTTCTGTTTTGTTTTTCATTCAATATTGATTTTAATTTCACATTGTTTTAAACAGCCTGAAGATGAGCGTATTGCTCGAAACGTTGCGCATTAAAGAAGACTTTTCATGGCATTTACATTTCTCCTTGTCATTGGATTTCTCCTAAATATATATATATCGCCCTTCTACTAAAAAAGTGGTGGATTCAATCCCTAGTGGGAAGATTTATTTCATCACAAAAGTCGTACGTGTTTATGCATGATACTATATATATATACTACGTTCCAAATTATTAAGCAGATTACATTTTCTCCAATGTTTTCAAAAGTTTTTCACCGATTTCAATGAAATTTATAGCAAATAATTACTACATATAGAAGCACTGATGGTATTCATTTCGATAAAATATTTTGATAATTAAAATAATTATCTCATTTTATTGAAAAATATGTAAAATATTGTGTTCCAAATTATTAAGCAAGTATTCTATTTACGGATCTAAATGGTGAAAATGGGTAAGAAGAAGGATTTAACATTAACTGAGAAAAGAAAAATAGTCAAGTTACTCGCTGAAAATATAAAATCTATTGAAATTGCGAAGCAGTTTGGCAGAGCTTATCGAACTGTAAACAAGTTTGTAGCGGAGGGTACCAAACTGAGGAAGCGAAGTGATAAAGGAGCTATAAGAAAAGTGAAAAGGCGGCAGATATCTGTAATCAAGCGCAAATTGCAAAGCATCCATTGTCCTCAAGTAAAGAGGTTTTTGAGCAGGCTGGCATACATAATGTACCAAGAACATCTCGATGTGGAATCCTCTAAACAATTGGCAAGACGTGTAAACCTACGATTCAGTCACCATTAACACCCAGGTACAAGAAGCAGCGTGTTGAATGGGCGCGTCAGTACGTGAAACCAGATTTTAATACTGTATTGTTAACCGATGAATGAAGAGCAACCCTTGAGGGATCTGATGGTTGGTCAAGAAGATGGATTGCTGCTAAGGGCCAATCTCTACCATGGAATGAGGTGTTCTTTTAGAAAGTTTGTGTAAGACTGGGCATTCATTTTTACACCATCAGGCACTCTGTATGGGACAGCTACTTCATTGCCTATCAATCCTGCCCAAAACATGACACTACCTCCACCTTGTTGGCGTCTTAATCTCGATGGTAGAAATTGGCTCTCAGCAATCCATCTTCTTGACCAAACATCAAGTCCCTCAAGGGTTGTTTTTCATTCATCGGTGAACAATACAGTATTAAAATCTGTTTTCACGTACTGACGCGCCCATTCAACTCAACACGCTGCTTCGTGTACCTGGGTGTTAATGGTGACTGAATCGTAGGTTTACACGCCTTGCCAATTGTTTAGAGGATTCCACATCGAGATGTTCTTGGTACATTATGTATGCCAGCCTGCTCAAAAACCTCTTTACTCGAGGACATTGGATGCTTTGCAATTTGCGCTTGATTACAGATATCTGCCGTCTTGTCACTTTTCTTATAGCTCCTTTATCACTTCGCTGCCTCAGTTTGGTACTCTCCGCTACAAACTTGTTTACAGTTCGATAAGCTCTGCCAAACTGCTTCGCAATTTCAATAGATTTTATATTTTCAGCGAGTAACTTGACTATTTTTCTTTCCTCAGTTAGTGTTAAATCCTTCTTCTTACCCATTTTCACCATTTAGATCCGTAAATAGAATACTTGCTTAATAATTCGGAACATCATATCTCTTTTTATTGAAAAATATGTAAAATAATTATTTTAATTATCAAAATATTTTATCGAAATAAATACCATCAGTGCTTCTATATATAGTAATTATTTGTTATAAATTTCATTGAAATCGGTGCAAAACTTTTGAAAACATTGGAGAAAATGTAATATGCTTAATTTGGAACGCAGTGTGTGTATATATATATATATATATATATATATATATTAGTGTGGACCAAAATGGGGGGTAAATTATAAAGTTGAAGAAATCCTTGTTCCACATTAATGCCCTTGTTCCTTTGAACCAGATAGACATGTCAGCAAAATTTTGGTCAAATATGAGAATATTTAGGGGTCCCGAGATTTAATGACTTATAAAAATTTCCAATGAATAGGCGCGCTTAGAACATCAATGATCAACTCAACTCTTGAGTTGCAACTTATGAAAAAATTTCTTCTTATTTAAGAAATTTTTGGTGTTAATAGAGTACAAAAACAATCTTAGATCATTATTTCAGAGAAAATTATTAATAAGGAAACAAAAATTTTGGATAAAATATATTATCCTTAATTGGTCAACTCTAAATTAAAGGCTTTGCCTAATTGGCTTGAACCTTTTAGTTATCCTTTTTATCTCCTAATTTAACTGGTTTATTTTACTATTTCAGAAATTTAATTTTTTAAACTAAAAATGGTTACTCGTTCTAAAACTAAAGTTTGGCTCATTGGCCATTTAAATAAAGATATACTTTGTTGCCGCTTACCTACAAAACTGCAAGTTTTGCAAACATATTTCTTCCATCAAAAAGAGGAAAAATTGGGACGAAGAAGATCCATTAATCTTTGCTTAGATGAAGTGATGACCTACTGGGAGAAAGCCAGGATTCTCACAATGCGTAGAGACAGTGCCATCCGAAAGATTGACTCTTTAATAAGCTGTTATGATAAATTGATGAAAAACAGAAAAAGGCCCGAGGAAAAATGCCGTATTGAAGAAGCTATGTTTAAAGATGAAATTAAGGCTGAAATTCTTGATATTGGTCACTCTAATACCCTTTTGATGATGTCAAATGAAGAAGACAAGCTTTTCTACTTAAGCCAGCAAGAATATCCTACACAAAGTAGCATGGGTACAGTAGACCAAATTCTTGCAAAAAGAGAGAAAAGAAGGCTTCATCGTGAAGAATTAGAGTGTGAAAGAGCCCTCAAAGAGCAGAAGCGATCTAAAAGATCATTCTTGCCTGCCAATAGAGATGATTTCACATCGTCATCATCATCATCACCATCAACTAATGACGACAACCTTGAAATGAATTTTCAAGGTCCCTCTGAAGAGCAATTTAAAAAGAAAGTGTTGGCTCCTAAAAAGTCAAAGCCTATTGACAAAAATGTTGTAGCAGCCTATGATAGAATGAATCTTTCCAATGAAGATGCAGCTATGTCTTATGCTGTTGTTGCTCAGTCTTTGGGCCATAATTTGGAAAACATTACAGTGTCAAAATCTACTATGCTTCGAACTCGTCAAAAGTTACGCAAAGAAATAGCAACAGAATATCAAGAGCAAGCATTTTGTCCTGGAGAGCCTTTAGTTCTTCATTGGGATGGAAAAATACCCCCAGAGATATCAGGTTAGTTTTTTTGTCTGATTAATTTAGCATATTTATATTTTATCTCTCAGGTGAAAAACTTAGTTGTGGGTCTGGTTTTCACACCTAGGCAATGTGTTATTATCTGGTTGGTTTTAATTAAACATTTTGATAGCTAAATTTCTATTTAATTAGGTTACATTTCACTGTCTGAAGCTAGTTTTCACAATCTACACCATTTTACCTTCAAATTAAAATAACTCAAGTTCAAATTAAAATAAATCAGTTTAATTTAAAATAAATCAAGTTTAATTTAAAATAAGTCAAGTTTAATTTAAAATAACTCGTTTAATTTAAAATTATATATTATTATATAAATTCTAATATTATAAATAATTAAATATAATAAATATTAAATATAATAATATATATATATAAATAAAATATTAAAAATAATATATATAAATTATATATAATTATATATTTTAACTTTTTCTTGCAGGCGAAGGAAGAACGGAAAGGATTGCAGTGTTAGTCAGTGGGAATGGTGAAGAGAAATTGCTGGGAATTCCTAAAGTCACTGCTGCACGGTACGGAGATGGCTCGTGTTTGCATTTCTCTCCTGCAAGAACATGATATGACCCAGATAATTATTGGGCTGTCATTTGACACAACAGCATCCAATACCGGAATCCATGCTGGAGCTTGCACTAAAATTGAACAAGAACTTGAAAAGAGCTTTTATATTTAGCCTGCAGACACCATATTTATGAGATTGTCCTATCTCAAGTCTTCCACTTCTATGGGCCATTCCTCTGAACCTGATTTCCAATCTTCAAAAGATTCAAAACTCAATGGGATTTTATGGATCATTCTCAAATCACAACTGCTGTTGATTCCCAAAGCTGCAGAAAAATTGAAAGAGTTCAAGATTTAAAAAATCAAACAGTCTTAATCATGAAGGAGGCACTCAACTCTAAACAGCCAAGAGATGATTATAAAGAATTTTTTCAACTTGTTCTCTTGTTTTTTGGAGAAGAAAGCATTTCTAATACTCCTTGAAGAGACCTGGAGCGTACCATCATGCAAGATGGATGGCAAAAGGAATTTATGCATTTAAGCTTTTCTTCTCCAAAATCAATTTAAGATGACTAAAAAAGAACTTGATGCAATAACAGAAATTTGTTTATTTGTTGCATTGGTATACGCAAAATCTTGGGCAAAAGCTTCTCAACCAGAGGAAGCCCCAAATGTTGATCTTAAATTTTTGCAAGATCTTGCAATTGGGAAAATTCTTTGATATCAAGTGTTTCAAGCAAGCCCAAAATGCCATTAAACGACATCTGTGGTACCTCTCAGAAACACTTGTTGGATTAAGCTTCTTTGACAAAAGCATATCCCTTGAAGAAAAGGAGCAAATGCGAAATAATATCAAAATGCCTCCAAGAAATAAGGGACTGAAACGTTTAGAAGCAAAGGTAACCCTAGCTTCTTTTAAAGAAAAAAGATTTCTGATTTTGTTACTTCAAGGACTAAATCTCTTTTTGATGCTCTACATCTCAATTCTCTCTTCACTGAAAATTCTGCATCAACATGGGGAATAGATCCTGAGTACCAAAGAGGCTGTGCTAGAGTTCGTGCCCTTAGAGTGACAAATGACACAGCTGAGCGGGGTGTTGCATTGATTGAAAAATTTAATCAAGCAGTGACAACTAAAGAAGAGGACAAACATACCTGCTCAAAACAGTTTTCAAGAATCGTAAAGAATTTCCAAAAAATAAAGCAGATCTTATGAAAATGAGGAAAACTAATTTTTTCAGCATTAAAGGGAAAGTGCAATTTTCTCGGGACCCTAAAACTTGACGTAGAGGTTTCAAATTTTGTAATTTGATTAAGGTAAGCAAAAGGAATAACATTACTCATGTGGAACAAAGATTTTTAAACCTTCATTTTTTTGGTCCACACTAAATTATATATATATATATATATATATATATATATAGATATATATATATATATATATATATATATACACAGGGTGTCCGAGATTTATCTGTACAATTTTTGGCTGTTATTAAAAGTCAACCATGAAGTGTAGAAATTCCAGTGTTGTCCCATTTTACAAAGAATCTCATTAATTTTTTTCTGATACCAAGTTTTGACAAGTTTTTTAGAAATTCCAGTGTGTCCGAACATTATCTGTACAATTTCATCTTTAATAAATTCTTGATAACACGTAAAATTCTTAAACAAGATTATTTAGAATCTGTATTTTCAAAAGTTTCTTTTATTAAAGTAACGTTGTTACAAACATTCGATATGTGCACCATTAGTGATTCGCAAAACATCCAATCGATACTCCAAATGTTGCCATGTACGCTGCAGCATATCCACATCAATTCGCTCAATAGCAGCTGTGATTCTTGCTTTTAAATCATCAATGTCTGTCACCCGCGTACATTTCTAAAAAACTTGTCAAAACGTGGTATCAGAAAAAACTTAATGAGATTCTCTGTAAAATGGGACAATACTGGAATTTCTACACTTCATGGTTGACTTTTAATAACAGCCAAAAATTGTACAGATAATTCTCGGACACCCTGTATATATTTTTTTTTAATTGGGGTTGTTTAAGCTCCTTCGCAACATCTAAGGTCATATGACGGAGGGTACCTACAGCTTTACATGGGATCCGAACCACGGGTCGCTATATAATCTGGGCGCAGAGGACGGTCTCCCATCCAACTACTACCCAGACCCAATGTCGCTTAACTTCGCTGATGTCTGGGAAGCGGTGTTACGACATTGGTCACGACGTAGCCCGATATATATATATATATATATATATGATGTAAACCTACAAGGAAAAAGAAAAATTATTCCAAGGCCTTTCGTGTATTCAGAAGTACACCTCGTCAGGGTGTATGTTTGATTCCCTGACGAGGTGTACTTCTGAATACACGAAAGGCCTTGGAATCATCTTTCTTTTTCCTTGCGGATTTGCATCATTCATTCATTTCACGTGTTTAATTGTGAAATTCATCCCATACACACACACACACAGGGTGTTATCAAATTATGTCTCATAAATTAGTATACATATTCAGAACGTCAAAATGAACAAAAAAGCTCATATGAACATATATCCACAATTGCTTCGTTTCCGAGATACATTGTTTTTCTGCCGAGGCTGATCCAATTAAAATGAGTCATTAAAGAGAGAGAGAGAGAGAGAGAGAGAGAGAGAGAGAGAGAGAGAGAGAGAGAGAGAGAGAGAGAGAGAGAGAAGAGAGAGAGAGAGAGAGAGAGAGAGAGATTTTCCGTGTATTCTAGATGCTTGTACAACCCCATCCTATCCTATAAAATGTTTGAACATGATGATGAGTGGAACTTGTCGATAGGAAACCAACTACTAGTACATAATACAGCGATACATAATAATATAAATACGGAAAATACTCCAGGAAGATGTCACAAACTTTAGAAATTAAATAAAAAAGCACTGGAATGAGAGAAGAGGTAGATTCTGCACGGTACTGTACTGTCCCAGTTGAGGAGGTGAGACAGGAGACCGTGGAAGATGGATAATACTCTCAAATAAGAGGTCCAAAACTCTTTAACGTGCTGCTAAAATAACTACTGAAGAACCTCCAACACATAAACCTGAACATTTTCAAGACCCTTCCCGACAGGTTACTGTGTTAAGTCCCTGACCAGCCATGAGGGTAGGATGAGAGTGAAAAGCAACTCCTTCAGACACCAAGTCCCCTAAACGAGACGGGATGCTGCGGAGAAATCGAACACAAGTCGACCTTGAACATTTGCTGGAAGCCATCAAAAGCAAATATGTATATATATATATATATATATGAAAATTATTTCACGAAAGTAACACGAAAAATATTTATGATGAATAAAAACACGAAGGAAAGGAAACACAAAAGGTGCTCAAGCGCTTTCGTCTAATGACATCCTCAGGAACACTGAAGTACATAAAAGGTTACGGCCTATATATAGGTTACAGAAAGAAAAAAATAAATAAATAACATACATACACAAACATACATACATATATATATATATATATATATATATATATATACATATCTACACACATACATATATATATATATATGCAATAAACGTAGAAGTAAAAATAAAATAAAATTTAAAGATTAGAGGATTAACAAAGAGGCATACAGATTTGTAAGGAAAAATATCGATTTTTAACACAAGATCAAATGAATTATAAAAATACAAATTTATACTGGAAATCTGCCCGGGTTTTAACACTTTGCCTTTTAGAGTCAAGTTTCGATATATATAAAAATAAAATGAAGATTAAAAGTTAATAAAGTAGCGTACAAGTTTACCAAAGATTTAGCGTCCTACCCTTTCTATCTAAATTTGTTTTGAAGGAATTCAAAACAACAGGATCGAGTTGAAAAAGACCTTTGCTTATGTTGAAGTTATTTGAAAGTTGGATAATGGCAGACTCAAGAATATTTCTATTGACAATGTTGCTAGAATGAAATAAAACTGAAGCATTATTCCAATCAATACAGTGGGATAACACTGACAAATGGACAAAAAGAGCACTGGACAACTGTCCTCTTCTAACGGAATATTGATGCTGTTTTATACGTGTGTGCAAATCCTTTCCCGTCTGACCTATGTAAAAGGAATCACATTGTTTACACCCAATTTTATAGATAATGCCTGAATTATTGGTAGGGCTATTTTTTACTATGATATTTTTCACAATATTGTTATATGAAAATACTACATTAATATCCAAAAGTTTAAGTACATTAGCAATGCCTAAAAAGCCCTGGAAAAATGGAAGTACTAAAATATTTTTTGACAAAGTACGAGTGTTATTATTGACACGATAGAAAGTTCGTTTTGCCTTGTTGAGACAAGATTCCATAAACGCAGATGGGTAACACAGATCACTTCCAATACCGTTGATTTTTTCCAATTCGGCATCGATGTATTCCGGACTGGCGATCCTAAGGGCGCGGAGAAACATTGATGAAAAAATGGCCTTCTTAGTGGGGGTGTCATGTCCCGAGTAAAGTGCTCTTTTTGTCCATTTGTCAGAGTTATCCCACTGTATTGATTGGAATAATGCTTCAGTTTTATTTCATTCTAGCAACATTGTCAATAGAAATATTCTTGAGTCTGCCATTATCCAACTTTCAAATAACTTCAACATAAGCAAAGGTCTTTTTCAACTCGATCCTGTTGTTTTGAATTCCTTCAAAACAAATTTAGATAAAAAGGGTAGGACGCTAAACCTTTGGTAAACTTGTACGCTACTTTATTAACTTTTAATCTTCATTTTATTTTTATATATATCGAAACTTGACTCTAAAAGGCAAAGTGTTAAAACCCGGGCAGATTTACAGTATAAATTTGTATTTTTATAATTCATTTGATCTTGTGTTAAAAATCGATATTTTTCCTTACAAATCTGTATGCCTCTTTGTTAATCCTCTAATCTTTAAATTTTAATTTCTATTTTTACTTCTCCGTTTGCATATTGCATATATATATAATATATTTATTATGTGTGTAGATATATATATATATATATATATATATATATATATATGTATATGTATATAATATATATATATGTATGTGTGTAGATAGATATATATATATATATATATATATATATATATTATATATATATATATGTTTGTGTGTATGTATGTTATTTATTTATTTTTTTCTTTCTGTAACCTATATATAGGCCGTACGTAACCTTTTATGTACTTCAGTGTTCCTGAGGATGTCATTAGACGAAAGCGCTTGAGCACCTTTTTGTGTTTCCTTTCCTTCGTGGTTTTATTCATCATATATATATATAATTATATATAATATATATATATATATATGTTACGCCCAAACATCGAAATCGGTCAGTGAGCGAAAAAAACAGCCACAACGCGTTGTGGATGCACCTAAGTGACCACACACTGAGGTTAGATATTTTTTCGCTTCATGGCCGTTCTGAAACAACCACAACGCGTTGTAGACGATTCGGATATGACCACAACGCGTTGTGGACGATTTGAAAATTATTGAATGCCCGGTTAGGTCAACTGTACGCCCGTGACGATTGGTTAGGTTAAGTCGTGATATTTTCGTTAAAACTAACGAAAATATCACGGCTTAATTAACCTAACCAGTTGGCTAATTTTTACATTTAGGTCTCATTCTAAAGTTGCTTAAAATTAATCGAAACCTACGGGAAAATTATAGATAATAATTTTTTAAAGGACTTTATCTTTTTTCTAGCATATCTGCTTAACTTTGCTTTTTAATCGGTGAATACGTCGATAAATATACGTCGTGTTTATATTATTTCAATACACGTCGTGTTTAAATAGTTTGATGAAAGACATCGGTGTGTGGTCTTTTCAAATCATCCACAACGCGTTGTGGTCATATCCAAATCGTCCACAACGCGTTGCGGTTGTTTGAGAACGGCCATGAAGCGAAAAAATATCTAACATCGGTGTGTGGTCACTTAGGTGCATCCACAACGCGTTGTGGTTGTTTTTTTCGCTTACTGAGTGAGCGATTTTGATGTTTGGGCGTAACATTATATATATATATATATATATATATATATATATATATATATATATATATAGACAGTTATAGTTATAAATATATAGATTACAAAATTGAGAAGCTATACCAAATCTAACAAAATCTAAAAGAGTTCATCAGTAAACAAATGTCCGTGATAACTTTCCAAATGTCCGTACCTCTCGCTTAACAACAAAAAGAACACACGCAGACGACACAAACGCAATGTCAAAACTTCGAGGTAATAATACTGAGCATTTTATAAGAAGTAAGACCCAACTCTTCCAAACTTCTCACGAAACGAAAACAGCATAAACGAGGCATCCAATATTAACAGCTAAAATATTTAGTTTTCAGGAACAGCATCTATTATTTGAAACTTTTTTTTTTTAAATTTAAAAAAAAAATTACAAAAAAGTCTGGGGGCATTATTTCTTATAAATATTTAACTTTGGGGTCTTACTCCTTATTTTAAATAAATGTAAGTACGCGACATAAACATACCTGTGAAGACGTAAAGACTTGGTTCTTACCTGAAAAATGAAAAAAGCGATTAATTTTTTAGTCCCTCTACTTAGCAATATTAAGCGGGATGCATAAAAAAACGCATTATTGCCCACCTTACCATGAATAAGAAACGGGGTCTGCTTTTTAATATGCATACAGACGATGTATAAACATGAATACTGAACGGCCTTCTATCGTATACCCATACCAGAAAAAAAAAAATATATATATATATATACATACTATATATATCTATATAATTTTTTTCTGTGACTGAACTACCTATTTAAGTTTTTGTTAAAATAATAAGGGCACAAAGGAAAAAGTTTTTTTGTTCTTAAAACAAACTAAATATTTCGAACAAAAAATTTTATTTCTATTTTCAAACACCGACTTTGTTTTTCTTGATTCAAAATTATTTTTGTAGTTTTTAATTTGCTGTACTAATGAAATATTTTGTTGTTCGAACAAAAAAAAAAAACTTTATTTGTTTTAAACAAACATTTTTTTTTTTAAATTAAACATATTTTATGTTTATTTTCAAATTACCAAAAGTATCAACTTACATTTTCTTTTTTATCAGAATGTCTTCAGTTAACTTTAACTTAACTACTTGTATTCACTTACGCACATTATACATACAAACATAAATGGAAACGTTTTAATTTAATCGGACTCAAACCGCTTTACCCGCAGTCTTTCACGCAACGCAGAGTGTCTTATACTTGTTACGCCAACTCGATTTAGGGACGCGGCTAACAAATTGGTTATTTATAATTTTTCCCGTGTATTAGAATGTTATTAAATACGTTTTTAGATGAAAAATTGTATTATTTGCACTCAAAAACTTTACATTAAAAAGAAAAAAAAAGAAACGCATTTTTTGAAACTAAATTAATTAATATTAACAATTTATGGACGGTTGTACGCGTACATAATTACATATACTGTATAATGTGCATATGGATGCATAGGTTGTCGTTGGGAAATATGATTTAGTACTGTTTGTAAAGCATTCACAAAAATATTCTACAATAACAAATTGAAGCCAAAATAATGCCCAGGGTAATTAATTGAAGCAATTATTATAAGTTATATTTCAGTCAGTGTTTTATTGGATTCAAACAAAATGTGAACTAAACGCGTTTTGTTCTTTTAAATAGTGCATTCACGATCCAGTTCGATTAACCATATCGTAAACCTGAATTAACTATTTCGTATAGTTATTTTAATTTATTATATATATTATATATATATATATATATATATATATATAATATATATATATATATATATATATATATAATATATATATATATATTAGACGCGGAGAAGGACTTTATACCAGTAAGCAAGCATTTCATTTAATGCAGGAACATAATTCAATTTATTAGTGGCTCACAAAACCTGGGACTAAATAAAGCAAGGAAATTAGATTATATTTTGAAGCAAACTTTGAATACTTCGTAGTTTCGGAACAAAAAAGAAAAAAGAGAAAATTAAAATAAATAACGAAACAGATAAGTGAAAAGCGAGTGAAATTAACTAATTAAACAGAACAATGAAATAAAAACAATTCACATACAAATAAACATAAAGTCTTTTTAAAAGAGCGCATTATTATTATTATTATTCTCACTATCATAAAAGGCTGAGACTGTTTTAAATGAATGACCTTAATGTGTGTGTGTGTGTGTGTGTGTGTGTGTGTGTGTGTGTGTGTGTGTGTGTGTACGATATTCAAAAAAACTCAAAATTACTTTATAATAAAATAGTAGTTTCATTTTCCTTAGATTTTTTGACACCATGATATCTTCCGAATTACAGTAGTTAGTAGTAATAATTTATATAAACAAACTAAATTACTAAAGGAGGGTGGAGGAAAAACGTTCAGCGAACTTTGTTAATGACTAAAAAGGACTTTATCACGCACAAAAACAACAATTTTATCTTTCGGACAACACCTCATTATTTGAAGATACGAGACAGAAATATTGCAGTTAATGTTTCACAAACCTTTCCAGTATTGGGTTCGGGAACAACGATGTACCTCCAATTTCAACGACCATGGAAGCATGGTGGCAACTAGTTTATAGTGATGAACAATACCTGTCACGCTCAAATGCGACAATGTTTATACATCGTACTGAATGGAGACTACAGAGAAATCCCAACAACTCATTTGGACTTTCTCTCCGCAATCAAACGGCAATTTATATGAGCGCCAGAGAAGATTCACGCATCGTTCTGATGCTCGACCGTAAATCTACTTTAATAGAAGGATAATTCGGGGATTGAAATGATTACGAACGAAGAAGCTAAGAAATTACAATGAAAAATGTTTGCTCGGTACAGAAAAATATAGATCAATGTTACCGTCTCTTTTTTTAGTTATGTCCGCAAAAACGCCCCACCCTGTAGATGTAGAGGAAGAAGAGAGCCATAATCAAGGTCCAAGGTTTCCGAAATGCCTGGATACTGCATTTGAAAGGCTAAAGGTCATAGAGAGGGGAAATGATAGGTTGAGGAAGATTGTTCCAAAGTTGACTGGTTGAGTAGATGAAAGATGAAAATACCGATCAACCCTTGCGTTATTGAGTTGGACAGAAAACGAATGAGAATGTGTCGAAAGTCGGGTACTGCCTTAAAGGAGGAGGCATGCAGTTAGAGAGTTTAGAAGAGCAGTGGCCGGTAGAATAGCGATAATAAAGAGAGAGTGAGGCAACATTACGTCCGAGAGAGAAAGACTGAAGACAGTTCGTAAGAGGCGGGGAATTGATGAGACGAAAAGCTTTTGATGCCATCTGGTCATGTAGAGCTGTGTGGGTTGAGGCACCCCACGCAAGAGAAGCGTACTCCACCTACTCCATACAGGAGAAGACAAGACCCCCTGTATAGAGACAGCAACTGAGTGGGGGTGAAGAAACTGAGGGGCCGGAACAGCGCATCTAAACTCTTAGAAACAGTTTTAGAGAAAGTATACGTGATCTTTCCAGAAAAGATCACGAGAAAAGGAAACGCCAAGAATGTTGAGAAGAGGAAGGATTGAGTCGTGTATTGTTGAAGGTAAGAAGATAGTCGGGTGGAAGGTTGTGACGAGTAGACAGATGAAGGAACTGAGTTTTTGAAGCATTGAAAGCCACAAGATTTTCTCTGCCCCAATCAGAGATAGTAGAAAGATTAGAGGTCAGGTGCACCATAGCCGTTTCTACACGAATAATAGAGTGACTGTTGAGAGGGACGTTTTGTGAAGCGGGTGGAGAAGTGAAGGGTAGAATCATCATCTGTATAGGAGTGGATAGAACGGGAAGTGCGACTTAATAGATCATTGATTTAGAAGAAGCTTAGGATTTAGGAGCTTCAGGAGAAGAACAGTAGCCATCTACTGCCGCACCTATAGATCGGCCAGAAAGGAAATCAGAGATGGAGGCACAGCTAGAAGGATAGAAACCGAAGGAGGGCAGTTTGGAAATTAAGGGTTTGTGCCAGATTCTATCAACAGTTTTAGATATATCTAGTGCAACAGCACAGGTTTCACCAAAATCCCGAAAGGAGGATGACCAAGAGTCAGAGAGATATGCAAGAAGATCGCCAGTAGAGCGGTCCTTGCGGAACCCATACTGACTATCTGAAAGTAGATTGTGGGAAAAGAGATGTTTATGAATCTTCCTATTAAGGACAGATTAAAAAAATATAGAAAGGCAAGACATCAAAGCAATTGGACGATAGTTGGAGGGTTGAGAGCGGTCACCCTTCTTTGGGGCAGGCTGAATGAAAGCGAATTTCCAGCAGAAAGGAAAAGTACCAGATAAAAGACAAAGACGAGTTTGCCTAGGTAGGGTGTCAGCACAGAAACATACTTCTTGAGAACAACAGGAGGGAGGGATACCATCAGGACCATACGCCTTCCTAGAGTTGAACCCAGATAGGGCAGAAGAAATATATTTGGAAGAGATTCTAATTTCAAACAAAATTAAGTCAGAGGGAGGAGGAGATGGAGGAACAGCACCGGAATCGTTCAGGGTTGAGTTGGATGTGAAAGTCTTAGCGAAGAGTTTAGCTTTGTCTGGAGAAGAGACGGCAACTGAGCCAACGGAATAGAAAAGAGGAGGAAAAGTAGAAGTAAAGTTGTTGGAGAGGTTTTTGGTTAGGTGCCAGGAAAAGCGAAAAGAATTAGAATTAGATAAGTTTACACATTTTTGTCTGATGAAGTTTTTTGACGAGACGTAGAACAGAATTTGCACGATTCCGGGCAGAAATATAAGCTGAGTGAGAGTCAGGAGATGGGTGGTGACGGTACTTTCTGAAAGCCTCCTCTCTGCTGAGAATAGCATTAGAACGAGCAAAGTTAAACCAAGGTTTTTTTACGTTAGTAGTAGGAATAGAATATGGAATGTACGCCTCCACGCCCCAGAGTATCAATTCCGTGATGCGCTCAACGCATTCGGAGGGACCTGCCACGAAAGCAGTAATCATTCCATGGGAAATCAAAGGAGTACTGCCTAAGGGCCTCCCAATCAACAGCGGCAAAGTGCCAAAGGCATTTGGGAGGATCTAAAGGCCGAACTGGAAAGAGGACAGGAAACATAAAATTGTGGTCGGAGGAACCCAACGGAGGAAAAGGTTGACAGAGTAATGAAAAGGATGAGTGGTGAGAAATAAATCCAGAATGTTGGACTTATCTCAAAGGCAATCGTGGATACGAGTAGGGTGTCGTACAATATGCCATAGCTTCATTCAAGATAGAGAAGTTGTAAGCTAGTTCACCAGGGATGTCAGTGAAATGGGAGGAAAGCCAAAGGTGGTGGTGAACATTGAAATCTCCTAAAATGGAGATTTCAGCGAAAGGAGAGTGGGATAGAATGTATTCCACTTTGGAAGTGAGGTAGTCAAAGAATTTTGGATAGTCAGTAGAATTAGGAAAAAGGTAGACAGCGCAGATGTATTTACTTTGAAATTGGCAAGTAAGGCGGGTAGACAGAGAGTGTACAATTCGGATGATTCAAGTTCGGAAATACGAGATCAAGTTAGGTCGTTGCGTACATATACGTAACATCCCCCGTTGGAATGAAATTGAGTGTAGAGAAAGTAGGAGGGTACAGAAAAGGGGTTGCTGTCAATCGTCCCTGACACCCGAGTTTCAGTGAGGAAGGGAAGGTGAGGTTTATAGGAGGAGAGGTTGTGTTCAACAGATTAGAAATTTGACGAAAGGCAACGAATATTGCATTAGTTTATGAAAATTGAATCGGGCAGAGGCCCAGGACATCCCGAATAGGCAATAGCAGAACAAGCCCCGCTGCCCAGGTCTGCGTTCCCAGTATCGGAAGCGGGGGATCCAGAAGTGAGGACATTTATAGTCCCCTCCCCAGGGGACTCCGAGGCTTTTGAAGTCGATGCCAATTTGTTGTTGTTTAATGTTGGAAAAGGTGTGTAGTACGTAAGATGCACGCGTGGGTAGTGAGGAGTAGGGAGAGAAGAGTATGTTTGAGAGGATGCTTGATGTGGGTATGAATATCGAGCGAAGGTTGAGAGGAAAAACACCAATATAGGTGTTTGTAATAATGATGATAATAATAACAACAGGTTGGATAAATAGTAACTAACTACATATCTACGGATGAGACACAGAGCCATTAATTTTGTACATAAACTTAAAAAACAATACGATTTTCCGCCGAAAGTCAAGAAGAATTGAACAAAGACACACGAGGGAATAATTAGTCAGAGCTTAAATACATTTCATTAAGTAACTGAAGAGTACAAATAAAATATATATATATATATATATATATATATGTGTGTGTGTGTGTGTGTGTGTGTGTGTGTGTAAGCAATAATAACCTCAAAACTTACACGTTTTTCTCAACAACCTAAACTGACACAACTCAACCTCTGGCAACAACATGCATTCAAGCATAACCCATTGTTTATGATCTCCCCTAACGTCACCCGCACGGGGCCTCAGATGGACTGCGGCGCAGGAATCCACCTCACGTTAAGGCTTCCTCAAGGAAGCTATTCAGACGATCAAAGGATAAAGTCGGACCGGCAATAAATAGTCCTTAATATTCCTTCGCACGAATTTTAATCACTTCTCGCTTCCTATTATAAACATTTACTCGGTTATGTCGGAACCGACTATAAAACACACCCATACTTTATACACGTGTGTGTGTGTGTGTGTGTGTGTGTGTGTGTAAGTGAGGTTCAGTGTGTAATAATTCACAAATGTAGTGAAGAATTATTTTTGTGAGGTAACTTTTGGTACCTCGGAATATTAAAAAAGTTATAGAAAAAATCTACGATGGCCACTCAATATATTTAGTCCCACCTTTTTTTTTCTTTCCAAGTTTCCTTCTAAGTTGCAGAAATTTTGTACACATTAGTTATGATACATACCTTTTTTACAAGATTTTACTTTTCCACATAGTCTCCATCCTTTTCTACGGCTTTCCTCCACCTCGAAACAAGGGCCTTTATTCCTTGCTGGTAAAAGTCCGCTGGGTTCCGCTAGAGCCACCTCTTAACCTCCTCAACAACCTCATCGTCACTCTGAAACTTTCTTCCATGAATAGCATCCTTCATTGGCCTAAACAAATGGAAGCCAGAAAGTGACAGATCCGGGTTGTATGGAGGGTGGGGTAACATAGTCAAGCGCATTTTTGTGATGGCCTCTCTTGTTTGCAAACTGTTGTGTGGTCTTGCGTTAATCGTACAAAAAAAGGACGTCTTCCAGTTTTCTCTCTGGTCGAACTCGCTTTATACGTCTCTGGAGTCTCTGTAGGGTAGCAATATATGCCTCTGAGTTCAAGGTTTGTCCTTTCTTCATAATGTCCACCAGAATCACACCTTTCATGTCCCAGAAGATGATGGCCATAACGTTTCCTGCAGAGGGAGCCATTTAGAACTTTTTCTTGCGTGGTGAGTCTGCGTGATGCCACTCCATGGATTGGCGTTTTGTTTCAGGTTCAAAGTGGTGTACCCAAGTATCATCCCTAGTCACAATTCGTGAAAGGAAGTCATCCTCTTCTGTCTCGTATCGAACCAACGACTCAGAAGCAATTTCTTTTCTTTGGGCTTTGTGATCTTCAGTCAGTTCGCGAGGAACAAACCGTGAACACACTTTTGAGTATCCCAGTTGCTGAATTGTCGTATTCACACTTCCTTCACTAATTCCTAGCTCCAGTGATAGCTCCTTGTATGTGACGCGCCGATTTGATCGAATGATGCTGTTAGCACGTTGCACAGTGTGATATGTCACAGCCGATGCCGGCCGACCGCTGCATGGATCATCATCGAGGCTGGCTCTCCCTCTCTCCAATGATCTCACACGTTTAGACCAGCGTCCAACTGTGCTTCGATCAACAGCAGCATCTCCGTA
Source organism: Bathynomus jamesi (assembly GCA_023014485.1). Classification (NCBI taxonomy): domain Eukaryota; kingdom Metazoa; phylum Arthropoda; class Malacostraca; order Isopoda; family Cirolanidae; genus Bathynomus; species Bathynomus jamesi. The sequence goes on along the minus strand of JAJOZX010001391.1, from coordinate 468,727 downwards.
AACTTTTGTAGACATTTGTGAATATTTCCGACTGTTTCCTTCTCTGCGGTTAAGAACTCGATAGCAGCTCTCTGTTTACGACGCACATCACTGTCAGACGCCATTTTCGAAACTGCGTTAACCATCGGTTTTATACAAGGAATGGAGGTTCAAACTGGAAAAATCCGGTTATGGGTTATGTGAAGCGCAGAAAGTTCAAACTTACGGCCCAAAAGACATTTCAGTCCCATGGCCTATTATTTACCAAATTAAAAAGGGTGGGGCAAAATATATTGACTGCCCCTAGTATAAACATTTTTATTATCGGAAAAAATATGTTGGTCCTGATTAGGTTACGCTAGGTTAGGCTAGTTAAGGTTTGGTTAGGTTAGATTAGCGAGTACTTCACTATTTAATGATTTAAAGGAAACATCGCTCGCGCCCTCAACTGCACCCGAAACACTTATTACATCCTTCTCGGTTCGATAAAACTAAGATTAAGTTAAGTTAAATTAAGTTTGATTCATTCCTTTTTTAGATATATGGATTAAAAAAAGTCCATACCTCGCTTATGCAGAGATGCGCGCGCGCGCGCGTGTGTGTGTGTGTGTGTAAAGACAAAGACCTTCCCTTTTGACAGGGAGAAATCAAGTATGGAATCGGGAGGAAGCAGAAACGCCCGCCCCCCTCCCACACACACAAAAACAAGTAGAATGAGCTCTTGATAAAAACACAAACAAATCGTTCAATAATGGAAAATTTATATCCTCTGACTTTCGTGCCGAATTTTACCTCAAAGTTTTTACTTTTTTTCAGCCCCACTTCCAAACGCACTTTTCCAAACTGATAACGTACCTTCGGGCAACCACCAAAAACAAACAACCAACAACAAAAACACTTCTCAAACTAACGAACGAGCGTTAATTTTACAACGTAAACACTGTTAATACGTGGCGAACGTTGACAGAAAATGTTTATACACAACAAACACAGAATTTGTGACATGTCGATACGAAGGCAATTTATTAATTCTAAATAATAACTAATGAGTAAAATTGAGAAGTAAAAAAGGTAAAATATCTTCCAGACGATATTGAGAAGATGGGAATGAACGGAAGAAATGAGAGAAAACCTTCATTAACAGGATTACAACTGATTTCCAGAAATGAACAAATCGCCCTTTTCCATTCCAAAATTGACAGAAGAAACTAATATGAGAGAGAGAGAGAGAGAGAGAGAGAGAGAGAGAGAGAGAGAGAGAGAGAGAGAAGGAAAAGAAGTACCTCAAAAGGCCTTGCGGCCCATACCGAGGAGGTACCAATGGCAACGGGTGCCAGGGAAAAATTCATACACCCTCAAATAGTGTGCAAGATTCGGTGTAACCTTTTCTTGAACTGATCCACAGAGGAACTGTTCACAACTTCTGAAGGTAGCCTGTTCCACGTGTCACAGATCTCATAGGTAAAGTAATTCCCACGTACACTAGTGCTAAACCGTTTCAAATCCAACTTCCAACCATTGTTACGAGTTGAGTTATCATTTAAACTGAACATGCTTCTAAAATTGACATCGTTGAACTCGCAGAAGAGCTTGAAAACCTCGATGAGTTGACCGCGCAGACTCCGAGTTTCCAGCGAAAACAAATTCAGGGCGCGCAAACGTCGATTGTAGCCCATATTCCTAACGGAAGGGATTAACTTCGCTCCAGCCTGTCAATATCTTAGCTGAGGGTGGGCGACCAGAACTGCAGAGCATACTCCAGGTGCGGCCGAACCAGGAAATTATAGAGAGAGAGCACAATCTCCTTGTTCCGAAATCGAAATTGCCTCCTCATATAACCCAACAGCTTCTGGGCTTTCTTTTCAACCTCTACGTACTGTTTGGTAAACTTAAGGTCGCTGCTAATTAGCACACCCAAGTCCTTTTCCAAATCAGTGGCCTCGATATTACTCCCCAAAATGAAGTAGTCCGACTTGGGATTGGCGTAGCCAATGTGCATGACCTTGCATTTACCCAAGTTAAACGGCATTTGCCATTTTTCGGACCACTCTCCTATCCTACGTTGGTCCGCACGCAGTTGGTCGATCGCTTCGGGCGTCCCAACATTGGCGCCAAGCTTGGTGTCATCAGCGAATTTGGCGATCCTACTGACGATGCCACTGTCGATATCACTTATGTAAGTGATAAACAACAGTGGCCCCAAAACGGAACCCTGAGGAACCCCGCTAGTGATCGAGGCCCAACCCGAGGTAACCCCTTTAATTAAAACCCTCTGCCGCCTATTCTTCAGCCAGTTTTCAATCCACCTACCTACTTCCCCACCGATACCCAGCTCGCGCACTTTCGCCATTAGCCAGCAGTGAGGTACCTTATCAAAGGTTTTCTGAAATTCAAGATAAAGTATATCAATCGTCCTACTTTTATCGTGCTCACTCCACATGACGTGGAAAAACTCGAGCAAGTTGGAATCCAAATGGTCAACGATCCTATCCGCTATTATCCCTCCAATAAACCTACAACCGAAGTGAGACTAATGGGACGATAGTTCTCTGGACTTTCGTGATCCCCTTTCTTAAAGATAGGGGTCACGTTGGCTTCCCTCCAGTCACCAGGCACCTGGCCCGTCTCCTACGATTTGTTGAAGACTGTAGCCAGATGGGGGGGGGGTCACCTGGTTGCGCACTTCCCGCAAGACTCTGGGGAGGAACTGGTCTGGCCCAGGAGCCTTAAACGCGCTGTTTGTCTATTCTATCGGCAACGACTGTCGCGGTACACTGAACACTATCCACGCCAGCACCTTCGTGCCTGACGCCTGGCTCGGCGATGATGCGGGTGTCCTCCCTGGTGAACACTCCCGCAAAGTTCTTCGTTATGTTTGGCTAGCCTAACCTTCGCCTTCACTTCCCTGCACAGGCGGACATACGCCTCAGTGTTCTCATGGGAACGATTGGCCTTCGCCCTCCTATACGCAGCTTTCCTATTTCGGATAGCCGAAGAGATGTCCCGACTGAACCACTTACGCTACGTTGAAGGTATGGCAGCAGACTGTTGAGGGTATGCAGCAGACTGCAGCACCATAAACTCGTCCCGGAATGCACTCCACACTCCCTCAACATCGCCGCCGACCTCTAACCCCATCTCACCTACGCTATCTCTGAGGCGAACAAAGTCCGCCCGCCGTAGATCGAGCTTACTGCCTCTCGAGTTACTACGCTTCACCCGAGGAACGCAGACACAGAACCTAATCAGACCGTGATCACTCCCGCCCAACGATTCGTCAATGGTGAGGCCAGTGACGAGGTTGTCTTCGGTCGTGAATACTAAGTCTAGAACGCTTTCGCCTCGTGTAGGCTCATTGACCCACTGAGTGAGGAAGCTCTCATTAGCAAAGTCAACTAGCCTCCTTCCTTCAGCATCAGCATTCTTGTCTTCCCAGTTTATGCCGCGACAGTTGAAGTCTCCTAAAACTACATACACTCTGTCCCCTAGCAGGCTACGGAGTTCGGTGTACAGGTCTGTATCCTCCTGGAGAAGGAGATGCGGAGGTCTGTACAACAAGATTAACCTATAATTCGTCCCTCCCAGGTTCAGATTGACGCCAAGCAACTCCCGTTCCGATCGGAACTGGCAGTCAACCGGCCTCAACGTGTCCCTGACGTATATTAGTACCCCTCTCCCCTTCCCCCTCCCCACGGGTGCGGTCCTTGTGGAACATTCTATACCAGGGAATCTCGAACTCCCCAAGTCCCTACGATCAGTATGAATCCAGGACTCGGTATAGCAACGATATCCTGGTATTCTGATGCTAAGAGCGCCCGTAGCTCGCGAGAGAGAGAGAGAGAGAGAGAGAGAGAGAGAGAGAGAGAGAGAGAGAGAGAGAGAGAGAGGAGAGAGAGAGAGAGGAGAGAGAGAGAGAGAGAGAGAGGAGAGAGAGAGAGGAGAAGAGAGAGAGAGAGAGGAGAGAGAGAGAGAGAGAGAGAGAGAGAGTAAAATACATATATATATAAAATGAACGTGGCAGACGCATCAAGATAATCCGATCCCCTCTTCTTCTCCATACTGAGGAAAAAAAAAGGTTGGGAAAGTGGGGTTGAAACCCCCGTCTAGCCACGAACGTCAACTAATGTGACATTTTCTGCCAGGAGCGAAAAACTAAAATAAAAACTAAACCAGAGTTCGCCTCATTTAAAGAAAAAATCATTAAATAATATTTCTTTGATAAATGATACTTTGATACTTCCTATTATTACTGGGAAGATAATACTCTTCCGGTTTTACGTAACATTTACCTCACCTAACTTAACTGGCACTTAACATTAACACGAGAAAGATTTAAAAACAAAAAAAAAATATATATATACGAGGGGAATCCAAAAAGTTTCCGGAAAAGTTTAATAATTCAATCATTTCAAATCAGAATTTAATGAATTCTTGTTTTGACATGAAATTGGACCTTCATACATATTAGGCCATGCTAAGACTTACATAACCTTGGTGACAGTGCTTTAAGACGGAGTTAAAAAGAACCCTATTTTTCATGGCAACGGAAATCTCAAAATTCGAGTGGAGAGCTAACATTAAATTCCTAACAAAACTTAAATGGAAACCACCACAAATACTTGATGCCTTACGTGAAGTTTATGGAGATGAAGCACCTAAGAAATCAGTCGTTTATGACTGGATCAAAAGATTCAAAACGGGTCAAGAGGTTCTTAATGATAACCAAAGGAGTGGAAGGCCATCAACATCAATTAATGAAGAAACTGTTGCTGCTGTTCGGTCACTAGTCGAAAAAGATCGTCGAATTTCCTGTGAAATAATAGCCAATGAGGTGGGTATCTCTCGTGGTTCTGCTCATTCCAGTTTGGTGGATACCTTAGAACTTAGCAAACTTTCTGCTCGGTGGGTGCCTAAAGCGTTGCGCCAAGAACAGTTTGACCAAAGGGCTAGTCTTTCTGTTGATCTTTTGAATGGAATGGAAGTTCATGAAGATTGTTTTATGCATAGACTTGTAACAGGGGATGAAACCTGGATTTATCAGTATGATCCGGAAAGCAAAGTTCAGTCAAAACAATGGCTCCCAAGAGGATCAGATGCCCAATCAAATTTAAAGCAGAAAGATCAGCTAAAAAGGTAATGGCTACAATTTTTGGGGATTGTGAAGGAATAATTTTAGTGGACTTTCTTGAAGGACAAAAAACAGTCACCGCCCAATATTATGAAAATGTTTTGAGGAAGCTGAAAGATAAGCTTGTTGAAAAAAGACCTGGTAAACTTCATCGCGGGGTGCTTTTCCATCACGACAATGCACCTGCTCACACTGCAAATGCCTCAAGAGCCGTGTTACGGGAATTTCGATGGGAAATCATACCTCACCCCCCTACAGTCCGGATCTAGCCCCTTCCGACTTTTTTTTATTCCCAAAATTGAAGGATCACATAAAAGGAACGCGTTTCGACTCGATAGCAGATGCCAGAACAGCAGTTTTGAGATGGTTTCAGTCGAAAAACTCTGAATTTTATAAAAATGGATTGGAACTCTGGAAACATCGCTTAGAAGTGTATAGAGATAGGTGGGAATTATGTCGAACGTTGTTGAGCATTCCTAAACGTATATCCTCTTTTGTTTTCTTTTATTAAAGTTATTTGACCATTCTGGAACTTTTATTAAAGGGTTTTTGTATTAAAGCTTTTTGAATTTTCCGGAAACTTTTTGGATTCCCTACGTGTGTATATATATATACACACACAGGGTATCCCAAAAGTCATACGATACATGAATAATTATTAATTATGTATTATTCACAATAGAATTAACACATTTTCACTTTCACTTCAGAGTTATAGGTATAGTTACGGCCATGAATGGGCACGTGATAAAGTGGAGTTGGTGCTCTTTGGTTTGTGGATTAAATGCTCGTGCTGCATGTGATGAATTTTCAAAGAGACACCCGGAAAACGAAACATCGCCACGTTGGATGATTTTCAGAGCACTCGAAAGGCTAAAACCACTCTAAACGTCACTATATCCTACATATATCGTATTTCAATGTGAAAAGGTCTTCAGTGAATGTAATAGGAACATCTACTCTGAATAAATAAATAAATAATAAATAATTTGTATGCCACAGTACTTTCGGGACGCCACTATAAAAAATAATATATATATATATATATATATATATATATATATATATATATATATATATATACAATAAAATCAAAACAACACGTGATTTTTTTAATAAGCAAAAAACCACAGGGAAAAGGAAAAGGAAACACGAAATCCGAGCGCTTTCGTGATATATTCACATCTTCAGGGACAAGATGATGTGACTACATTACGAAAGCGCTCGGATTTCGTGTTTCCTTTTCCTTTTCCCTGTGGTTTTTTGCTTATATATATATATATATATATATATGCGCCTCGGTGGTGTAGTGGTTAGCGTCGCTCACTACGAATCCATCGGCCCCGGGTTCGAGACCTGATGGCAGCCGGCGCGCAGCAAAACCCAGCTGTTCATCCTTCCCCACAATAAAGAAAGTGGTTGGTAGATAAATGGGTACCCTAGGTGGCCTAGTGGTTAAGACGCTGGGCTGATGATGGGGCGTGGTTCGGATTCCACGTTAAACTGTAGGTCTAAGGTGGAGTGAAAAGCTTGACCTTCGTCAGAATGAACAATTCGGGCGAAAGCTAACCAAAGGTTAAAGGTTATATATATATATATATATATATATATATATTCCGTAAATTGTCAAGTAATAGCATTGGTTGATGTTACAGTTATAATTTAATAAGTTACACATATAATTAATAAAGTTATTAATATGTTATGGTTACCAGCTTCTTAAAATGAATACAAAAAAATATGATGTGCGGTTCTATGAACGTGGAATATATTTTTAATGTGCACGCAGGTCGCTACGAGGTGTCACCTCCCAAAACCATTTTTGTACCAGATACTTTTATTTCCTGCAAACAACCATTGTAACTTCAACACTATAATTTATTCATTTATATTGTCCAGTACCATTTGGACATTGCAGTATTAAGTAATTGTTATTGACTGTAAACATTTGTCTGTTATAGTAAATAAAGTGAAGAACCGCACATCATATTTTTTTTTATTCATTTTAAGAAGCTGGTAACCAACATATTAATAACTTTATTAATTATACGTGAAAAGCTTGACCTTCGTCAGAATGAACAATTCGGGCAAAAGCTAACCAAAGGTTAAAGGTTATATATGCAATAAAATCACAGAACAACACGTGATTTTTTTTAATAAGCAAAAAACCACAGGGAAAAGGAAAAGGAAACACGAAATCCGAGCGCTTTCTTGATATATTCACATCTTCAGGGACAAGATGATGTGAATATATTACGAAAGCGCTCGGATTTCGTGTTTCCTTTTCCTTTTCGCTGTGGTTTTTGCTTATATATATATATATAGATATAGGCGCCTCGGTGGTGTAGTGGTTAGCGTCGCTCACTATGAATCCATCGGCCCCGAGTTCGAGACCTGATGGCAGCCGGCGCACAGCAAAACCCAGCTGTTCATCCTTCCACACAATAAAGAAAGTGGTGGTAGATAAATGGGTACCCTAGGTGGCCTAGTGGTTAAGACGCTGGGCGGTGATGGGGCGTGGTTCGGATTCCACGTTAAACTGTAGGTCTAAGGTGGAGTGAAAGCTTGACCTTCGTCAGAATGAACAATTCGGGCGAAAGCTAACCAAAGGTTAAAGGTTATATATATAATATATATATATATATATATAATATATATATTAATATATATATATATATACTGTATATATATGCCGTAAATTGTCAAGTAATAGCATTGGTTGATGTTGCATTTATAATTTAATAAGTTACACATATAATTAATAAAGTTATTAATATGTTATGGTTACCAGCTTCTTAAAATGAATAAAAAAAAATATGATGTGTGGTTCTTCACTTTATTTACTATAACAGACAAATGTTTACAGTCAATAACAATTACTTAATACTGCAATGTCCAAATGGTACTGGACAGTATAAATGAATAAATTATAGTGTTGAAGTTACAATGGTTGTTTGCAGGAAATAAAAGTATCTGATACAAAAATGGTTTTGGGAGGTGACACCTCGTAGCGACCTGCGTGCACATTAAAAATATATTCCACGTTCATACCGCTATTTCCTTTGGAAGTCGCAGGTGCATGGAAGAATTGTGCTACAACCATAAAACTGGTAATTACTAAATCATCTGAGTGTAAGAGAGACAAAACACCTCAAAAAATCTCGAGAGATTACTGCTTTTACGACACAAGTAAAGAAGCGGGACACTTTCACGGGATATCAGAATCAATTTTATATGGAACTGGGAGGGTTTTTAAGGGAAGAAAAGAACTTTTATATTAAGACTACAAAACTCTAAACGATCCCAGACTCGAAGCACAGCATGTGATTACCTACCTTTACTTATTTATAACTGTCTAAATTGTCTTCCATAGACCTTAATAGTTAACGGAAAGGAATCAGTTTCTATAGGAAATCAAAACCTGCAATAAAACAAGAACTCATAAAGAGAGTCTTTACAGCAAGGGCTAAAAAAAAAGAAGCTTCAGTCATTGACGTGCTTTCGAACGCCTAACAGCTAATTCCTCGTTAGACTCCGTCTGTGAGCATACTTTCCGTCGGGATTCCTTAATACGGTACTTACTCGCAGAGTTCAGACCAACACCTACTTCAATATTTCTCACGTTTTCATGTAATTAATTCCTTGTCCTTCGTCATTATTCGAAGCCTATTTTGGTATGACTGTTATTTATTTCCTGCAAACAATCACTTTAATTTAAACATTGGAATTTATTCAGTTGTAATCTCCTGTACCATTTGAACACTGCAATATTAAGTAATTGTTATTCATTGTGAACATATATCTGTTAAAGTGAAAAACTGCCCATTATATCGTTTTCCTTGATTAATTCTAAGAAACTGGTAACTCCAACAACAAATTAATTTTACTAATTATATCTGGAACCTATTAAATTATAGACACAACAGTAACAAATGCTGTTACTTGGCGACAATTTATGTTATGAAATAATCACCCCAGAGTGACTTTTCGATGAGTTTTGCATCTGTTTTGCACTTTGATGGTTAATTAGTTGGCTGTTTTATGGTTGTGACAATTTTTCCGTGTGCAACTTGCAGAAAAGTCGCGTATATAAGGGAAATTGTTTTACTCTGCATGCAGATCTCTCTCACACACACACACACACACACACACACACACACACACACACACACACACACACAGATTAATCAGAATACCGTAAGAATCTTTTCCTTTGTTTACTCTAACCTAATACAATACTGAAGTTATACTCCTGAGAAGAAGGCCTTGGAGGCCTTTTCCTCGGGAGCGTAACTCCCTTCCCTACTAGCCATTGCGTGTTATCCTACCTGCAACAAAAAAAAAAAAGGTCCCAAACCAAGACATCAAATTGAACATTTGTTTAAGTTCTAATGTATTACTGTTTTAAAATTAATTTAAAATTAATTTTCCTATGAGACCGGACTTATGGAACACCTTGTATAAAAAACATTAAATATCAAAAGAATGAATAATTATTATTAGCCATGTAAGTGAATATGGTGAAGTCATTACCATATTCATTTGCGTAACTTTATGAACACCCTGTATTATAGTATTGTAAGTAACATAGTATTGCTAAAAAAATTATTAGATTATCTTAGCAGAATTTATGGCACGTTATTAATTCATTTTTTAAAAACCAGAGCAAATAAATATTTATAAACAACCAAGTTGTACGATATTCAAGGTTATAAACTCTTATAATTTGTTGTTTTTCCCTTCTACAGGGTGTCCCGTAAGTCTGGACCCATAGGGATTTATAATATATTTTTTTATTATGTTGCAGGTAAACCATGTCACTGACTAGAGAGGAGAGAGTTCAAGTTATTTTGCTGGTCGGGACCCGCAGTCACCGGGAAGTGGCCGAAGAATTCAACAATATGCATCCAGACCGCGCACCAATCACACACAGATGTGTTGGCAAGTTGATAGCCAAATTTAAGGAAACTGGATCCGTAGCTGACAAGCCTCGCAGAGGACCTTCAAGGACTGTTACGGAAGACGAAACCAGTACCAATGTGTTGGCTAGCTTCGCTGTCAGTCCCAAGAAGTCACTTCGACGCATGTCCAGCGAAACTGGGACTATTTTGTAATTTTATTAATTTTGCCCTATGGGTCCAGACTTACGGGACACCCTGTATATCATTCTGTTATCTCGTCTCGTCTCGTTCGGGTTCCGTGCGTCGGTCTCTCTTCCCACGAAGGTCAAGCTGGTGGCCCCACCTCTACTCCTGGCTACTCCCGCCTCTACTCTTAATGGCAAATGATTCAATCAATTTATCGACGGCATTTTGGCGACTTTTTTCCAGTTTTGGTGTATCATTTCCCATAGATCAGTACGATTGTTAGATTGCTCCTTTTTTGCTTTTGGATGTGAACAATATCCATAAATTCTTAATTGGATTAAGATCGAATGATTGTAGAAATCACAATCTCATGCTGACCATTTTGTTCTTCCTTTATTCATTCGGATAACTCATGCAAAGTTTGAACTTGTGTTTTGGATCATAATCTTGCGAAAATTGGAGTTTTGATTCACTAGAGTTTATTTAACCACTTGGTATGGCATTGTGAATTAAGATGGAAAAGTATTGTTCTTTCTTAGGGTACTGTTGATTTTTACAATGTCTCGAGTGTCATACCCACTGAAACAACTCATACTATTATATCACAATAACACACTCGCCGTAAATTTAAGCGATCGGTTCGGGTAGTTTTCATGATACATTTCAGACTTTCATCGCCAAACTCGCGGATCCCCGTCACCAAATGACAAAATTTTGATTCGTCTGAGAAAAAGCACTTTTTGCCACTCGTTTGCGGTTCATGCAACTCTTTCTTTGCACCAGAATAGTCGTCTTCTCTTTTGATTCGCATTTAACAACGACTTAATTTTCGGTTTTCGTTACCAAAATCTCATTTCATAAAGGTGACGAATGCGTTAGTGTGGGGTTGCATGAATGCATATGGTGTGGGCTCACTCGCATTTGTAAACAAAACTGTCAATAGTCATGTTTATCAAGAAATTTTCGAATACTTCACGCTGGAGTCTGCAGAACAGCTGTATGGAGACGAACCATTTATTTTTCACCATGACCTGGCTCTAACTCATGCGGCTCGTGCAGCATCTGCGTGGTTTGATGCTCATGAAATTGACTAGCTAATTCCCCGATCTTAATCGATAGAAAATCTTTGGAATAGTGCTAAACAAAAGGTCCAATAGCGTAAACCAGGAACACTTAGTGAAATGAAGAGGCGTTTGATGACAACTTGGCAATCGGTAAAATCGATAACTACAGAAGAATGTTAGAGGCTTGTCGCCTCGATGCCACGTCGATTGGAGGCCGTAATCAGGGTTAATGGTGAACCAACTAAATACTAAGACGCAGAGTTAAAAAGTCTTTGATAAAGGTTTAATATACTGGTAGTACTCAATGAACATAATAAATTTATTTTATTTTTGTAAGACCTGACAAGATATTCTAATATCTCGGTATGTCGCTATGCATTAACTTTTCACTATTTAATAAGGTTTTTGTTATATTTTAATTTTTTTCAAAACTATGTTTTTTGGTCCGGAGTTGTATAAAATGCGTAAAATGTCCGCCGCAGTCACCTGAAAATGTATTAACACTGTTCATAGCTAAAAAGGAAAAGCACAATCCTTACAACCTTACTCAACGATGGAAAATGATATACGGTAACGCTGGATCATCATCACCCTACATACCAAATTGATCAAATCAGTGCTAGACGAGTGGCTGCTGTATTCGCTACAAGTGGGTGACATACAAAATACGAGATTATAGCCTTCATTTATGTTACAAACTGATCTTTTAAATAATATATATTGCCTTTTATTATTAAATTACGAATTAATAAAGTTCCATTGCATTTTTTCATATTAATATGCAGCTATTACGAAAATTTAAACGGCACTCAATAATATGCGCACCCATTGTGTGTGTGTGTGTGTGTGTGTGTGTGTGTGTGTGTGTGTGTGTGTACACGAAGCGTCCTGTAAAGGTCAAATGAAACGACAAGAGAGGTTTGGAAGGCAAACGTAACATTCATTTCAGTTTAAATACATTTCAATTTTAATTTAAAGCACTAACTCAAAAGAATATTACCAAACATGAGTACATATATATATATGAAAATTATATATATATATATATATATTATATATATATATATTATATATATATATATAATATATAATATGAAAATTATTTCACGAAAGTAACACGTGAATAATATGTATGGTGAAATTAATCACGAAGGAAAATTAAAATACGAAATAGTGCTCACCATTTTGTATTTTAATTTTCCTTCGTGGTTATTTTCATCATCATATACTGTATATACCTATCAACTTTCAACCTTTCAAATGTTCCATACGATAATTCCTCATTTCACGAAGATCAAGCTCGTTGCTGCTCCTCTCGAGTTGGCCTGGTGAGGTAAAGTTGGGTTCTTGCCCTCTCCACCTCACGCAGCCAGGTACGCTCGGCTCATCTGGAATTGTTCTGAGCTAGCCGTCTAGTTTTCTTTTGAAGATATCCACCGCGACACCTCTTGCGTTCCTTAGTTCCTTGGGGAACTGGTTGAACAGTCTTGGTCCTACCACAAAAATTATTTTCCTTCAGGGTTGAGGATGTTCCCTGTCTAGCCTTTAATTTGGGAACACGACACACTCTTCCTTTTCTACTTTCCATTGTTGTTTGAGTGGTAATAGGGTCAAAAGCAAGATTATTTTTCAAGATTATTTTCCAAGTGTAAATAATGGTGTAACCTCTCTTCTTCTTTCCAGTGAGTATAAGTTTAATTCACGTAACTTTTCCCAGTAATTTAGTTCTTTGCACCCATTGATCTTGGCTGTGAAGCTTCTCTGAATCTCTTCTAGTTGACTAATGTCTTCTTTTTTATAATGGGATGTTAAGACCTAGCAGTATTCCAACTTGAGTGTGATCAGTGTTTTCAACAGAGGAATCATTATATTCCTGTCCCTTCTTTTAAAGGTTCTCAGTATTTGTCAAGTTATTATTTTGCTCTGTTTACTGCTATCTTATTTTGTGTTTCAGATTTCGCGTCATCAGTCATTACACCTAAATCTTTTGCTTTAGAATTTCTCTGAATTCCTGTCCATCTGGGATATACAATTCCATGGATTTTAGGTTCTCCCTTCTTCCGTACCTTAATAGTTGAAAATTTTCAGTGTTAAATTTCATATTACTGCCTTCGGACCAATTGCAGGCACTGTTCATACTGATCCTATATCCTCTGGGTTTCTTATTTTTCTATTAATTTTTGTGTCATCAGCAAAGGGTGTTACTGTGCTTTCACTGGTAACTTCCTCATCTATATCAGTTAGCATGATTATGAAGAGTAATGGAGCTAATACTATTCCTTGTGGTACTGAGCTAAGGACCTCTGACTCTGATGAAGATATTCCTTGAACTGTAACTACTTGCTGCCGCTCACGAAGGAAATTACATACCCATTTTCCTACTTTTCCTGTTGTTTCCATATATTTCAGTTTATGTGCTATGATTCCATGGTCACACTTGTCGAATGCTTGGCAAAGTCTGTGCACATTACATCATAGTTTTCATTACTTTCAAGTGCATCAGTAATGTTGTTATAGTGTTCCATTAGTTGCGATAGGCATGATCTTCCTGACCGGAATGTTGGTTATCATTTACAGTAATTTTTTCCGAGTTTCCAAAGTCATAATTTTTTCTCGAACTATTCTTTCAAATATTTTGGCGAGATGAGATGCAAGCCACACTGGCCTATAGTTTTTGGCCTCGGATCCCTCTCCTTTATATATTAGAACTATGTTCGTTCTATTCAGGATGCTCGGTATTTCTCCCGTGTCTAGCAATCGTCTCCATATGCAATATAGGGGCGTAGCGATTTCATTCTTGCAGTTTTTGATCAGTGTGACATTCATTTGTTCGGACCTGCCGCCGAGTGTGCTTTTAGTTTCCTTATACTGTAACTTGTGAAATATCACCTGTTGTAAAGTCGTAGTTAGTTATACTTTCCCCTTGCAATTCTTCTTCAAAGAACGCGGTTCTATCGTATATTAGTTTATCAGTTTAGGGGAAACTGAAAGATGATTCAAACTAAGCTCTTAATATAGGGTGATTAATAAAAATGTTAACACTTATGTTTTTTTTTTATTTCCAATTTATTTGTAAACATTTTTTGTGATCAAACAGTGCTTCATACAGTCTCTATTTGCTATCCACGAATATCTATGCATGTATGAAAGCGATAAACGTCGCTTCCAGAGCCCTAAGGCACATCTCTGGTGGTAATGATCGGATAACATCTGTAATTCTTTCCCGGAGAAAAACTCGTATAAGTGTTAACATTTGTTTTTAATCCCCCTGTATCTCAGATCTTTTAGATCATGGGATAAAACATTCTTTTCATTTTTCAAAGGTCCGATAGTTGAGTGATTTCTCGACTTCCTTTTTAGAAAATTATAGAAGTACTTTGAGTTTAAATATATATATATATATTTAACTGCAATGACCACGCAGTATATAAATGAATAGAACGACGTAAATAAGGAGCGTCTCTGCACACGGGAAGAGAAATAACGAATAAATGAAAATGAGGCGAACCGCCCGGAATCGAACCCAGGGCCTTCCAATTGCCGGTTGGATGCGCATCCAACCGGCAATTGGAAGGCCCTGGGTTCGATTCCCGGGCGGTTCGCCTCATTTTTCATTTATTCGTTATTTCTCTTCCCCGTGTGCAGAGACGCTCCTTATTTACGTCGTTTCTATTCATATATATATATAATATATATTATAATATATAATAATAATAATAATAGTAATAATAATAATAATTAAATAAATAAATAAATAATAATATACCTATATATATAACCTTAGAAATGGCACAGAAACATGCTGGAATGAGAGAACAGGAAGGTTCTGTGCTGTCCCATAAAAGCGAATTTGAAAAATACCCTCATTAGTAGGCCCGAAACTTTTTAATGTCCTGCCAAAAGGACTGAGTAACCTTCAGCACACCAACCTGAATAATTTCAAGAACCAGCTGGACACGTTCTTGTGCAGTCCCTGATCATCCATACGTGGCTGGCAAAGAGGACAGGAGGAGAGCAGAAACCAATTCTCTCCTCCACAAAATCCCTGTAAATGAAAGGGATGCCGCAGAGGGGGGTCGATCGTAGGTCGATCCTGAACTGTCGTTCAAAATCACCCAAAAGCATCTAAACGTAAAGCTGAAAACTAAAGCTTCCACTAAGATTCGAACTCGGAACCTCCTAAGTAGGAGTCGCGAGTGCTACCACCACGCTACGACGGGGGTATTCAGCTCCTGACTTGAGTCCTGGTGGGAGTTTTTGTTTTATACCAAAACCACGCATGTTCATGCGTGTTATTCGATATATAGTGGTAGTGTAGTGGTTAGCGTCGCTGACTACGAATCCATCGGCCCCGGGATCGAGACCCGGTGACGGCAGCCGGCGCGCAGCAAAACACAGCTGTTCATCCTTCCACACAATAAAAAAAAAATAAAGTGGTTGGTAGATAAATGAGTGGCCTAGTGGTTAAGACGCTGGCTGCTCGGGGGGCGTGGTTCGGATTCCACGTTAAACTGTAGGTCTAAGGTGGAGTGAAAAGCTTGACTTTCGTCAGAATGAACAATTCGGGCGGAAGCTAACCAAAGGTGTGGGTATATATATCAGGGTGGCGCAAAAGTCGAGCATCATAGGAATTTTCAGTGTTCATTATAATATATTATTTTTTCTTTTAGGTAGGGGATGGCTGCGAAATTAACAATAGACGAGAGGGTGAGCTTGGTTTTAATGTATGGAATGCCAGGTACAACAAATCGGTAAGATTTAAATTCTGTACCGATTCATCGATTTGTAGTACCTAGTATTCCATGCATTAAAACCAAGCTCACCTCTCATCTGTTGTTAATTTCGCAGCCATCCCCTACCTAAATAAAAACCACTGAAAATTGCTATGATGCGCGACTTTTGCGCCACCCTGTATATATAATAACACGCACGTTACAGGGTGTTCAAAGAAACGTAACCCGAAATAAAAAGAAAAGGGTTAGTGATATGATATATGCATTCTCTAATGGGTTGAGTTTTTTTTTGAACACATATATATATATATATATATATATATATATATATATAATATATATATTATATATATAATTATATATTAAATGATTCAGAAAGCTTCCCATAGAAAACTCAAGGACCTATATTCTATACATCTCGAAAACTTTGGATCTTGATTTTGGCTCTCTTCTTCTTCTTCTTCTATGGGGGTTGAGGATGGGAGGCCGTGTTTTTGTGGGCATTCGCCCTTAGCCCCTCCTTCCTGCATAAAAAAACAACACTATTAAAGACTCGTATAAACCTATTAGTTATCTTTCTACTAACGCGTGAAACCTATCTATCAATCCTATTAACATATAAAACCTATCTATTCTACTATTCGACGTTTTGAGGCAATAACAAACAAATCTGCGCTAGTATCCCACGATGAGGCCCTAAACTGTCTTCGGAGAGAAGCGAATTGTAACTGAAGTATAAATCACAGCTATATATAAAATGTGGCCACATACTACATTTTCTATTTTTTCGTACACTCAACTCAATTCGAACTTGACTCACAGCTTTTTATAGGATGTCAAAATTAAAATCGGACCACATTACTCTAAATTATATATATATATATATATATGGGATGAATTTCACAATTAAACACGTGAAATGAATGAATGATATATATATATATATATATATATATAATGCGCCTCGGTGGTGTTGTGGTTAGCGTTACTGACACGAATCCATCGGTGACGACAGCGGCGCGCAGCAAAACCCAGCTGTTCATCCATCCACACAATAAAGAAAGTGGTTGGTAGATAAATGGGTACCCTGGGTGGCCTAGTGGTTAAGACGATGGGCTGCTGGTGGGGCGTGGTTCGGATTCCACGTTAAACAGTAGGTCTAAGGTGGATTGACAAGCTTGACCTTCGTCAGAATGAACAATTCGGGCGGAAGCTAACCAAAGGTGTGTGTGTATACACACACACACACATATATATATATATATTATATATATAATATAATTATATATAAATCTCCTGCTTCAAAATACCGATCATAACATGTAAGATAATACAAAAACGAAAGATGGTGTGTGGGTCGTACAAAAGCGGAGCCAAGGTGAATCACTAACGAGTAAGGCAACTTGGCAAGCTTTTAACTCCCCAAAACATTTTAGACACAGGTTCATTATGACGTCATGGAGCTAAAGTATGACGTCATGAGTGAGACGTTGGCGTTCGTTTCCACCGATTCCTTAGTAACCTCACGCGACTCGCATTAACAAAATTCTTGAACGTAAAATCAAAATGGATTAAGAGATTACTTTAAAATTGTAATCTCAATCATGCGATTAACAACACTGAGATTACTAATAAAAATATAACAAAACAGTTTGAATTTAAAATATCTGTAAATATCTTTCATGCACAAAGTTCTTCGATATAGATAGATAGATAGATAGATAGATACCTTTATTTTAAATATAAAATACCGTGCTCGAAAGTATAGCTAACAAAAATTGCATATAAAAATCGGGTTATATCGGCTATAAACAATTTGCAAATGACGATAAATTAAAATTTTAACGCGAAATCGTGAACAAATATTCAATGTCATTTTTTATTAAATTTTAAAAAATAAAAAAGAAGTTTGATCATTCACTACGTAAACATGAGAATCGCATTGTCAACTCGGTTTCGCATAATTTGGTATTTATTTTACTGCTTTTTCATTTAAAAATAAAAGATAAAAAGAGAAAGGATATTATATATACAGGGTGGCGCAAAAGTTGCGCACCATAAGAATTTTCAGTGTTGAATATATTTTTTTCTTTTCTTTTTTCTACAAATCGATGAATCAGTACAGATTGTGTACCGATTAATCGATTTGTAGTACCTGGTGTTCCATACATTAAAACCCAAGCTCACCCTCTCGTCTATTGTTAATTTCGCAGCCATCCCCTACCTAAAAGAAAAAATAATATAGTATAGTCAACACTGTAAATTCGTATGGTGGGCAACTTTTGCGCCACCCTGTGTGTGTGTGTGTGTGTGTGTGTGTGTGTGTGTATTTTTTTTTTTTTAATAACAATATATGTTAAATGATGAGTAATTTCTAACATTATTATGAGCGAATTACTGCGACAGACTCGCCGTTAATAAAAAATTATATTTACTTTCCTCAAAATAATGTACAGGGTATCTCATAAACCCATTTACCCTTGAACTTTTTCCTACTGGAATAGGGTTAGGGTAAAAGTGCGGTAGTATTAAAGGAACTTATGGGAACACCCTGCGTAATACATTTCTTTTAAGAGAAATGACCATCGACAGTCAAACTACCGACAAAATCAAAAGATGCAAACTACGGTACGTTATATCGGTAATTTGAGTGGAGATTGATTAATGGTGTAATTTGTAACTAAACTTTTTCTTTTCCTTAAAACCTTTTCTCAACTTTAGTTACATAAAAGATTTTATACGAAATGAAACGCGTGTATGCAATATTCGAAACTGGATTTTGAAGAAAGCGGACAAAAATCTCCAACTCATTCGATATTCAGCGTTTAAGGCGGGCCGCAAGCGGGATCGTCTTGCGGCTGACGACTGACGATTCGAGTCGCGTCGCGGTCGCTGCAGTGTGCGGACCTCCCATTCTGTCAATATAAAATCACGCGTGACTCCGAGTCGTCAGTCGCGAGACGATCCTGCGTGCGGCCAGCCTAAGATGTCTGAAAATTCAAACATTTTCCAATGAAATCGTGAAAAATATTAATTAATATACGAAATATTGTATTATACAGGGTGTCCCAGAATTAACTATCTATTTCAATGAAATCGGACAAATTTAATAAAAACTGACATAATTTTGTGTTTATTACTAAATTATGATACAAAAACAAATAGATTTATAAATCATAAGTCAAAACTTTATTGAGAAGTTTCAACATGTGCACCGTCTGTATCTCTGCAAATTTCAAATCTATCCTCAGCGCTGCGAAACACATTTGAAGCATTTCAGGTGTTATCTCCCGCACTGCCACTGGATGCGTTCTTTAAGTTCAGCTAAACTATTGATCTTTTGGCGATAAACCTTTGTTTTTATGAAACCCCATGCAAAGAAATCCAGGGGTGTCAAATCCGGAGAACGCGGAGGCCAAGGTCGAGGTCCTCCACGTCCAATCCACCGATTCGGAAGGCGTCTGTTGAGGTATTCTCTAACAATTAGAGCATAATGACATGGTGCTCCATCTTGTTGAAACACATTATCAAGAATGCCATCATCAAGAAGCTGTGGTTCGAGAAACTGCTGAAGCATATCAAGGTAGACGGTACCTGTTACAGGTGCTTCCGCAAAGAAGAATGGGCCATAAATTTTGGATTTGGTCATTCCAAGCCACACGTTAACTTTTGGAGAGTCTCTTTGCCATTCTATGACTTCAGACGGTCTTTCATTGGACCAGATAATGAAAAAATTATGAAATAAAATTATGAAAAAATTTAGAAATCTATACATTTTTAACACATATTAACATGATAAACATAAATAAAAGTGTGTTTTTAAAAAATTTGTCCGATTTCATTGAAATAGATAGTTAATTCTGGGACACCCTGTATAGTAATTATTTTAAAAATATTAATTTTACGTGTGCGCTGTGAATGTTAATTTTACTGTATATTACTGTAATCTGATGGAAAGTTTCGAGGGATGTAATTCGTAATTAAAGTTTCAAAGATACATCCAATATAGCGGCCAGTGACTGAAGTCTGAAGCGCATTGATAAATACACGAAAAGCTTTGGAATGGATTTTCATTTTTCGTGGTGGGTGTGCATCATTTATTGATTTCACGTGTTTAATTGTGAAATTCAGTCCATTATATATATATATATATATATATATATATATACAGGGTGTCCCAGGAGGAAATGTCAAGAATGCACCATTTGACTCTTTGGGTATTTCTAAGTAGAAAGTATTATATCGACATGTGCCTGATTCCCAACCGTTACCGAGATACAGGCCTCTACATTTGGGTAACTAAAACATAATAAAAAGCCGATCTTAGATAATATTCAATGACATTTAATGATGCACTGGCAACTGTGCAGATCCTCACATTATTTATTTACATTATTATTTAGGTACGTCTTAACACCTGCTCACTGAGTCACGTTCTTTTCAGGGTGTGTTGTGTACTCTGCAAACGTGGAGGTGCAGTGCTCAAGCAACATTTCAAGCCATGCCGGCAGTTTTAATCAACGGTTTCCGGGAAGGTGGATTGGACGTGGAGGACCTGTGGCATGGCCCCCTCGTTCGCCTGACTTATCTCCGCTAGATTTTTGTCTGGGGGTTCTTGAAGAGTAACGTTTATCAGCGGGGTAAGCCCGAAACTAGGGAGCAGTTGGTTGCACGTATACAGAATGCGTTCATAAACCTCAGAATGAACTTCCGCGTTTTCCTGGCAAGACTCGATGGATCGGAGGCTCGCCGCGTGCATTGAAGAAGGAGGGGTCACTTTGAAACCATTCTGCAATAGTGCAATAGTGTATTGTATGTTTGTACTTTTGTAAACCACAAGTGCATTAAATAGTATCTAAGATCGCCTTTTTATTATGTTTTAATTACCCAATGTAGAGGCCTGTATCTCGGTAACGGTTGGGAATTAGACCCATATCGATATAATACAGGGTGTCTCAATATACATGCACCCATGTCACTGCTAATAATTCTGCCAATATTAATGTTCTCGTTCTATTTTCTCAGATTTGAAGAGAGAGACGATAACAACTAATAATTATCAATCAAAATGCCTTGGACAAAGGAGGAAAATTTTTTGCGTCACTACTATTGGAGACGAAATCATTCAAAATGTGCAAGCGAAATTTCGAAGGAAGTTCAACTTCAACAATTATCCCCAGAAAAGCCAAATTTATCGTTGGGCACACAATTTCAAGCACAGGATCAGTAAACAATCTCAAAAGAAAGCAGAAACACCCAGATCTGGCAGGAAGGTGACTGCAAGATCTCCTGACATGTGAATGCGGTGAGAGATTCTGTCGGAAGGAGTCCGAAAAAGTCAATCCGAAGACGTTGCCAAGATCTGGGTCTTTCACGTGCGTCAGTGCAAAGAATCTTGACCAAGGATCTTCAGCTGTACCCATACAGGATCCAGATCAAGCATAAACTCACACCAGCTGACATGGCAAAACGTGTTGTGATGTGCGGTGGTTCGAGAACAAGATCGAAGAGGATCCTGACTTTCTTGATGATGTTTGGTTCAGCGACGAAGCACACTTCTTGCTCAGTGGGTATGTCAATAGCAAGAACAATGTGTTCTGGGGCACACAAGCCCCAGACGAGGTGCTTCAGAGGCCCTTGCACTCTGTGCAGGGTGTCAGGGTGATTGACACTTCGCTCGTCGGCTTCAAGTGTGTCTGCAGCGCAACGGCGGTCATTTGGAACATGTGCTCTAATAAATGTATCCTTTGATCTAGAGTCCTCAAATCTTGTTTTTAATTATCATCATATCAGCTTCCAGGAAATGTAATCTGTTTTGGAGTTTATTTTCTGAGTAATAAATTATTATCATGTCAATGGGTTCCATCTATTTTGAGACACCCGGTACTTTCTACTTAGAAATACCCAGAGTCAAATGGTGTCATTCTTAACATTTCCTCCTGGGACACCCTGTACATAAGAACTATAGACCAGTGTCATTGACGTCCCACCTCACCCAAATATTTGAAAGAATAGTCAGAAAGAAAATCTATGATTTCTTGGAGACACTGGAAAGATTCAACGAAAATCAGCACGGATTCCGATCAGGAAGCTCATGTCTATCACAACTTATAGAACACTATAACAATATCCTAGATGCACTGGAAGGCAATGACAACTACGATGTCATATACACGGATTTTGCTAAAGCTTTCGACAAATGTGATCATGGTATAATAGCACATAAAATTAAATATATGGGAATAACAGGCAAAGTGGGAAAATGGATCTACAACTTCCTTAGAAAACGTCTACAAATCGTCAAAATTCAAGGTATATCATCATCAGAATCGGAAGTACGCAGCTCACTACCACAAGGTACAGTATTGGCCTCATTCCTGTGCATTATCATGCTAACAGACATAGACAGTGAAGTAAACAACAACAGTATAGTAACATCCTTTGCGGACGATACAAAGATCAGCAGAAAAATCAGCGCTGCAAATGAAGTGGAGGCCTTGCAGAGGGACCACAACAAAATATACAAATGGTCAGAAGACAACAACATGACATTTAATACCGAGAAATTTCAGCTCTTGAGATATGGTAGAAATAAGGAACTTTAACAGACTGCATACTATGCACCAGTTAGACAGGAAATTCAGAGAAGCACAAAAGCGATCGATTTGGAGGTAATAATGACCGATGATGCGAAATTCGAAACACAAAATCAGATAGCTATAAATAAAGCAAAAAGAGTAGAGGGACGGGTACTAAGAACGTTCAAAAGAAGGGACAGGACAGTAATGATTCCTCTGCTAAAAACACTGATTATACCAAAACTTGAATACTGCTCAGTTTTGACGTCCCCATTAAAAAGGAAGAAACTAATAGACTAGAAAAAACTCAGAGACATTTCACAGCAAAGACTGATGGTTGCAAAGAGCTCAACTACTGGGAAAGACTACGTAAACTAAATCTGCACTCCCTGGAAAGAAGAAGAGAGATGTACATCATAATCTGCATATAGAAAATGATCGAAAAACTGGTTCCTCAAAACGCAACCTCAAATTAAACCCAATTACCATTCAAACAACACTGGAAAATAGGAAAGGCAGAATGCGTAGTGTTCCCAAATTAAAGGCCCGACAAGGAACCTCCTCAACACTGAAGGAAAATAGCTTGGTTGTCAGGGAGCCAAGACTTTTTAACCAGCTTTCAAAGGACCTCAGAAACGTTACAAGGGTCAAAGTTGAAGTCTTCAAGAGAAGACTAGATTCCTGGCTCAGAACGGAACCAGATGAACCGGGTGTACCTGGCTATGTGCGGTGGAGAGCGCAGCGCAAGAAAGCAACTCGCTCCTCTACCAAGCCAATCCTAGAGGCGGGGCCACCAGCTTGACCTTCGTGTGAAGAAAGACCAACACACGGAACATCAACGAGGTTAACGAGGTATATACAGGGTGTCCCATAAGTCCGGTCTCATAGGAAAATTTATTTTAAATTAAATTTACCAAATTAATACATAAGAACTAAAACAAATGTTCAAATTCATGTCTGTTTCGGAACCGTTTTCTTTTTGTTGCAGGCTTCCGCCTTTTCCTCAGGAGTTAACTCGCTTCCATATTAGCTACTGCAACAAAACAAAAGTCCCAAAACAAGACATCAATTTGAACATTTGTTTTAGTTCAAATGTATTACTTTTGTAAATTTAATTTAAAATAAATTTTCCTATGAGACCGACTTATAGGGCACTCTGTATATACTCCTACACTTTCTCTCTTATTCGAGGCCGTAGAGGCGAACATTTTGAAATCAGTAATCTTATTAAACATTGTCAACGAAGGTTTCGCAGAAATCTTGTTTAATAAATTTGTAGGAATTTTCCGTTACGTCCTTCATATTTATGATCATAATAGGGCGGTAGCTATATTTAGATTTTCAAAAGGCGTTTGACAATTTTCTGCATAAAGGATTGTTAGAAAAATTTAAAGCTCGTGGAATATGGGGTCAAGTTCTTAATTGGGTTAATAGCTGGTTAACAGGTAGAGGACAAAGGGGAGTAATAAACAGAAGTCAGATTGGGTTAATTTTCTCAAAATGGACCTTCGCGAACGCCGCTAGTTACATTAGCCACTAATACAGGGGTGGGCAACCATTTCTTCAATTTAGCCACAGGTGTGGCGAATGAAAGTAAAATTCGCCACACCGCGCGTAAGTTGAGAAAATAGGTTGATAAATCGAAATATAAAATGAAAAACTGTTTAAACAGGTTTATTCAAAACATGTACATTTTGACTACTCACAACTGCTTTATACACAAATGAGGAAAAAAATGAGAAAATTTAACTCGAAATTTCACAATGATTTTGTTTGAGAAGTCTCGAAAATGTTGAAATTCTCGTGTCACATTTTTTCATTCGCCCGTCTTTCCCCTTTTAACACTAACTTCCAAATCAATGAGTTTGTCTATATTACTTAGCTCGGCATTATCATCCGCTGGTTCACCTCGTTTTCAAATAATCCACTTATCCATCATTACGATGAAAATGTTGAAATTAATTATAACAATACAGAAAATACTTTGTTAACGATTGAGGCGGAAGAAAATGTAAAAATAATACACTCGAAACAGAAGCAACCACACCTACAGTTCACGATCGGGCCCTGATTGAATCAAATAGTAGCGGAGAGTATCGAGTATCAGCTGAGAATGGAATAGAAAATGTTAAATTGCAACCAGTACACTGTCGAGAAAAGGGTTTGTTGCATTTTATTGTTAGGGCCAAAACAAGACAAACTCAAATTCGCCACACTCACAAGGCCAATTCGCCACTTGTGGCGATTGGCGACAGGGTTGGCCACCCCTGCGCTAATATAACTAGCTATGTTCCGCAAGGGTTAGTTTTGAGACGTTAATTTCTCGTTAATTTCAAGTTTTTTTTTAATTTGCCGACGATGCTGGTAAAACAATTAGTTTACTAATATTATTCTTAATATAACTTGTAGTGTAGAGTGTAACTGTAGTGCAATCCTAACTATTTAGTGACGTGATCTAATAAGTGGCAAGTGTAATTTAAAGTAGATTTAACGTAAAGTCATGCATATATATACACATGCAAACAGATTATCACATCAGCGAAGTTAATTATTATACTATGGAAAATAGTGTGTTAAACAAAGCCTCTGAGGAAATATATTTAGAGTAGGTGTCATTGTTACTGAGGATATGAAATTTTTAAAATGATGTTCAGTTGCGAGCAGTAAAACTGAATAAACTATTTGCTTTTATTTCTAATAATGTTGAGAATAAATCTAAAGATATTGTTCTGACATTATATAAGTTGCTTGTTCGGTTTCACTTAGAATACGATGTAAGCTTCTGGTCGCCATATTAACCTATTAGTGCCCATTGGTAGAATTTCCTACCGGCAAAATTGTTTGTCATTACTGCATCACTTTTTCTTGTATTAACGTGATCTTCGGTATGAGTCATATCAATGACTCATATCGAAGATCACGTGAATACGAGAAAAAGTGATGCATTAATAACAATTGTGTGTGTGTGTGTGTGTGTGTGTGTGTGTATAATAGAAAAGCGAAAATGTACAGTTGTTTCCAAAAACTGCATGTAGAATGCAATTATCCCACTATTTTAGCCAAATGCAGCTAAACAGAATAGTGGAAATTTCTTCATTTTCGGGTCTGCCTGTTCTAATATTATACTGGCATGATATACTTTAATAAATCGATATGCGAATATATATTGTATTAAGAACATCCAACATTGTAATACGAGTATATTAAAGTTAATTTTTCCAGTTCTTGCAGAATAAATGGCACTCGGAAAACTGTTGCTGAGTTTCTCATCTATCTCGCAAAAGAGACCCCATGGAGGGAAATAACAAAGACCTGCATCAAATAAACGTAATTATTAGTGGTGCTATTACTTTATCCAATCCCAAAGCTATTACTTGGTTCAATCCGGACTTCATTGGAGCTTCCGCAATAGTTGGTGTTAAGAGGTGTTTCATTACACCTACTTGAATATGGTTTTGATTGATAACAGTCATTGCAGACTGTTGTTAATCTCTGAAAAAAGTTCTGACGCATCGTGCTTACCTGATGTAGGTCATGAAGTCATAACCTTGGGGACTTTTCTTTGAGGTACGAGTACATGAGCAATCTCGGTGACTTTCGTCGTCGAGGAACTATCCAAACGGGTCCTTTCTTTCATGTCCCTTTCAAAGTCATTTTAAACCTTTCCCAAATGTCATTTATTTATAAAACACAAGATGATCCCAAGATAATATGCAATGCGCGTACGGATTTATTAAAACATGTTATTCACAATAACGGAAAATACAATACAGAAAATATGACAGTTTCCACTGTTCTGCCCAACCCATATATATACAGGGTGATTCAAAAGTCAGGTTACATAGGGCTTTTCTGTTTCTTTGCAGGTAAATGAGTTATGAGATGTTATCGAAGGATATTCCGAGCTGGCTGCACAAGTGCATTGCCGTTAACGATGGCCATATCGAACATGTGATGTGACTATTCCCCTGTATCATTACATAATACTGTATATCCCTATGTAACCTGACTTTTGAATCACCCTGTGTATATATATATATATATATATAATTGAACACGTATGAAAACCTCGTCAGTACTTTGACCCCTATTTGTTTGGCAATGCTGCTGTGAATTGCTCGTACCCTGAAATGGGCATATGGGCGGAACTATAAATGCACCGACGATTTTATATATACACGAATACTATGAAATAAGACATTTGAATGTCATTTATAATTATCTCAAATAAACGGAGTGAAAGATTCGAAGGAATTCCTAGCGTAAGTTGATCTCAAAGATTCGAGTCGAGAATTCATTGCAAGGTTTGTAAATAGAAATGTCGTCTCCAAGTTAACCTATAAGATTTTTTTTTTTTTTTTGGTACATTTTATTTCAGTTACAATCCTCCAAATATAAACTGTAATGTGTGTGACAAGTGAGCTGTAAACTCGCATCAACATACCCAAGGTATAATAATAAATATTACGAAAAGCTGGGCATTTACAGTATACAAAACTGCATACTGTTGTGTGTGTGTGTGTATATATATATATATATATATATATATCAGGAGCTAGATGAGAAATACTCTAAATAACTGAGCTAAATAATGTAAGAAATTTAGTGCCAAAACTTAATAATAAATGAAATGTGTCATTCCTTTGTGAGGGCATCAAAAATGGTTTTTATAAATTTAAACCCCCAAAAAGAACTTACGTACGAACTTTACCCGTATGAAACTTCATAATATTGTGAAATACACCGTTTGCGTAAGTGTTATGAAATACCCATTAATGATTTAAATGCCAAACGTGCCATACCCAAAATGAGATTGGAGAGGACGACTCAGTAATCGAGAAAGGCGCTGAAGGAGCCATTTTCAAACGTAAATAAGACGATATTATTTGAATCCGTCAACGGAGGGATGAGAGCCAACGCGAAAGAGGGTAGCCAAGGGAGGGAGGCAGCGAGTGAGGGGAAGGCGGAAAGAAAGCAATAAGAGGGGCACTATGCCATGTTTGGCACTCAAGGGCCAAAGGGGATGAGAGGGGTAGGTAGGGGGGGTATTTTGAGGGGCACTGGGCCATGTTTGGCATTCAAACCGTAATGAGGTTCGAGAGAGCATTTATGGGAAAAGTTATTTTGGAATCGCATCAAATTCTTACTGAGAGAGACCCCCCTCGTCAGCTGATCTTTATTGTGCTCTCTCTCTCTCTCTCTCTCTCTCTCTCTCTCTCTCTCTCTCTCTCTATATATATATATATATATATATATATATATATATATATATATGTGTGTGTGTGTGTGTGTGTGTGTGTTTTCCCCTTCTTTGTTCTTCGTAATTCACTTTTAATTAGTTTCCTATATGTAAACCAGTTATCAGCATTTTTTTTAGTTCACTTCGAAGATTATTATTATTATTTTTTGCAGGTAGATTTGCATATCACATACGCTACTTCTATTGTTTTCTCCCTTTCTTATGCACGAACACACACACACACACAATTATACCCCTAAAAAAGGAAGCCATCGTGTTTATATACACAAAACGAATAAAATTGCAGCTTATTCTACCGTATTTCATCGCAAGAATTATTGAAAATGTCCCCGAATGCATTAGGAGAAAAATCGCAGCCATGCAAGGACCGTCAACAAACTTAACGATCCTTATCACCCATTTTCATATACAGGGTGGGCCGTAAGTTTCCATACATAGGAAAATTTAAATTATGGTCTTCACGTGCGTCGGTATTTGGATCAGCAGTTTCCGGATGCTTGGATTGGTCGGCGTGGTCCTGTGGAGTGGCCTCCCAGATCCCCAGATCTCACCCCCCTTGATTTCTATCTTTGGGGGCACTTGAAGGCCATGGTGTATCAGGAAAAGATACGAGACATAAATCATCTGAGGAACGTATCACCAACGCCATTACAAGCATAACGTCAACTGTGCTAATGCGTGTTCATCAACAGTGGGGAACACGTATTGAAATGTGTTTTCAAAACAATGGCAACCATGTAGAGCATATTATATAAATAAAAATGGTTGTCCATAAAAAAATGTTTATTTTTCCTATGTATGGAAACTTACGGCCCACCCTGTATATATATATGTAAAATCAGGCACCTCAAACGAAAATAGAGTAAATTTTGGTTCCCCTTCGCTTGAAATAAGGAAAAATGAGGCTCTTTCCCATGTAAATGTACGCTTGTCTTCGTTCTAAATTCGGCCGAGAAGGGCCGTTTTACGTAACCGATTGCCGATAACTGGCCTGACACCGGCTTCGTCTACGAACCACGCTCAACAACAACACTAATTCGAGCGGTAATATATTAGGTCAAATATGTGCCGTGTAATCATAGAGAATTGAATTCCAAGATCACAAATGTAACGTGGTTGTGGTGGTGGTGTTAGTAGTTCAAGGATTTACGTATATAGGTGCTTTAACCATTATCTTCATGATAAATAAATAATGACGATAATGATGTCGACAACGATGATGATGATGTTGATATAAAGATTAACAAAACAAGCAACAAACCATTTAAAAAAATCAGCCTTTTTTTTTACCACTTAACAATTTAATTGTACTTAAAATATTATTTAAAAAATAAATAAAATTAAGTGATAATTAAAAAGGAATTTACAATCACTAAATAAAATATTATTAACTTAATAATAATAATAACTAAGAAAAAGCAACTCTCGAAATACAATTCTACTAAGAACTAAAAATAACCCCTCTATCCCCCCCTCCCCTCCAGAATTTAGACGATTAAAAAAAATTAAAAACTTTCAAACGAGTGAGTAAAAAACGAAAAAAAAACCTACCAGTATAAAAAAAAAAACTACAACCATACAATACATCCAGAAAAATTATAACATCCCCTTAAAAATGGGGGCAGGGGCGGGTTAGCTGCAGCTAAGAGTACCCCTTTGCTCGAAAAAGCAAAAACGGTGAAATGATATTCGAAAGAATGAGATGAAGAAAGCATTAAAACTACTCCAGAATGAGATGACGGACGGATAAGGCCTCAATACCGCATAATGTCCCCAAATCGATAGACCCCTCCCCATTGGGATCCCCCAGCCTCCAACATTATTCGGCACCGGGCGAGCCGAAAGAGGGACTTCTGGACGCGCTCGATGCGTGCATGACCAATTCAGGAGCGAAGGTCGATCTATAAAGAGTACGCCAAACGAGAAATGCGAGGGAATGTAAAAAAACGAGGGTAAGACACGAGGGGAAATATGATGGAAAAAGGGGAAATACTATAAAAATAGTAGTACAAAGGTAATAGTAATAATAGTAAAATAATATTAAAAAAATTTAAAAATGTGGAAATACCAACTCGCAGGAAAAGAATAAATCCTCAACAAAATGGTACAAACACACACACACACACACACACACACACACACACAAATGTTTCTAGAAATTTTTTTTGTATTTTTTTTAATTTTCCGAGATACCAAAAAATGTTACTTCTCAAAGAAGTACCCTACTACATCTACGAATTAACACACACTCAACCTACGCACGCGCACACAAACACACACACATACTAACCGCGAATAAGAGAAAATTGTATCATATAAATAGAGTTGTTATTGGCTACAATAATACAATTATATAACTAAAATGCATTATATACAGGGTGTCCCAGAATTAACTATCTATTTCAATGAAATCGGACAAATTTTTTAAAAACACACTTATATTTATGTTTATCATGTTTAATATGTGTTAAAAATGTATAAATTTCTAAATTTTTTTCATAATTTTATTTTCATAATTTTTTCATTATCTGGTCCAATGAAAGACCGTCTGAAGTCATAGAATGGCAAAGAGACTCTCCAAAAGTTAACGTGTGGCTTAGAATGACCAAATCCAAAATTTATGGCCCATTCTTCTTTGCGGAAGCAACTGTAACAGGTACCTCTACCTTGATATGCTTCAGCAGTTTCTCGAACCACAGCTTCTTGATGATGGCATTCTTGATAATGTTGTGTTTCAACAAGATGGAGCACCATGTCATTATGCTCTAATTGTTCGAGAATACCTCAACAGACGCCTTCCGAATCGGTGGATTGGACGTGGAGGACCTCGACCTTGGCCTCCGCGTTCTCCGGATTTGACACCCCTGGATTTCTTTGCATGGGGTTTCATAAAAACAAAGGTTTATCGCCAAAAGATCAATGCTTCTTGTTGAAACACAACATTATCAAGAATGCCATCATCAAGAAGCTGTGGTTCGAGAAACTGCTGAAGCATATCAAGGTAGACGGAACCTGTTACAGTTGCTTCCGCAAAGAAGAATGGACCATAAATTTTGGATTTGGTCATTCCAAGCCACACGTTAACTTTTGGAGAGTCTCTTTGCCATTCTATGACTTCAGACGGTCTTTCATTGGACCAGATAATGAAAAAATTATGAAAATAAAATTATGAAAAAAATTTAGAAATTTATACATTTTTAACACATATTAAAACATGATAAACATAAATAAAAGTGTGTTTTTAAAATTTGTCCGATTTCATTGAAATAGATAGTTAATTCTGGGACACCCTGTATTACATGCAAGCGAGAATTTGTTTCGTACATTAAAAGAAGAAGAAAAAAAGAATGTGTGTTAATGTAAAAGCCAATACGATACAGTGAGAAATAAATTTGTGTTATGCGAGAAAAGAAATTGGAAATTATTGGAGTGAACGCAAAAAAATGGAAATTTAAAATGGAAATAGAACACGGTAAGAAACTGGAACAAGTTGGAAAGTGAACAATATTTCACAATAGGAAAAAAGAGAGAAAATAGGTAATAAATCTAATTCCTTCAGTCTCTTCTTACACGCACACACACTATATACAGGGTGTCCCATAAGTCCGGTCTCGTAGGAAAATTTATTTTAAATTAAATTTACGAAAGTTATACATCAGAACTAAAACAAATGTTCAAATTGATGTCTCGTTTTAGGACCTTTTTTTTTTTGTTGCAAGTAGAAAAACGCAATGGCTAATATGGAAGTGAGTTACACCCCTCAGGAAAAGGAGGAGATTGTGGACACCAGTTGACCACGGAAGTACTCCGGGGTGGACATTTCAGGGAAAAGACATGGAGTTCTGGAACTCCCGTTTCTTTTGTCACTGTCCCCTTTAGCTGATCTTTTTCCGTGTCTCGTCTACTTTGTGAGCAGCCCAACATGCTCTCAAACGCATACTTCTCCCTCTATTCTTCACTACACATACATGCATTTTACACACTACACAATCTTTTCAAAATTTATAAAAAAAAGTGACATTGTTGAGCCTCGTAGACCTTGTTTTTGGCTCTCCTTTTTCTACGGAAGGGTCACTTTTGCGGGCGCTTCCCTTGGCCTCCTCCTTCGTACATAAAAAAAGGAGTGTAACTCCATATACAAGAATTTTCATTATATAAGAACTTTCCTCAGTTACACTCCTGATGAAAAGGCTTCCGCCTTTTCCTGAGGAGTGTAACTCACTTCCATATTAGCCATTGCGTGTTATTCTACCTGCAACAAAAAAAAAGGTTCCAAAGCAAGATATCAATTCGAACATTTGTTTTAGTTCTAATGTATTACTTTTGTAAATTTAATTTAAAATAAATTTTCCTATGAGACCGGATTTATGGGCCACCCCGTATATATATATATATATATTCTAGAATTGGGTAACAAATGTTTCTAAATAGCATAATTTTATTTGTCCACGTTACGCATGCGCAAATATAAATAGTAACCTACAAGGTCATCAGTTCTGAAAGCATTCTTACAACTGCATCACTCAAGTATGTTATCCTTCGTTCTTTTCATTGAAAATTTATTTTTGGCTACCGGCTTTTTCATTCTTTGCTTAACTACGGTAGAATATTTGTGTTCGTAGAATGTTCCCGGTATAATAGTGTTATGGAATGTGTTTTATAAACATTGCTGATTCTCTACATCATGTATTGAAATAATGAGTGTCTTGAACTCTTTTTATAGGTGGATTCAACTGATTTTTTTCACATGCAATGGCTCCAGAACGGCAGATACCATAAGATATTCGCATAAAGATAGTGACTTTACGAGAATAAAGATATACTTTTAGAGAAATTGCCAAAATAAACTGGACATTTCTGTAAAAGGAGTATGGGGCACCATAAACGCTATCTTGAAACAGGGTCAACTAAGACAGACAACGAAAAGGAAGGCCAAGAAAAACGACAAAATCTCAAGACCAATACTTGAAGGTTATATGCTTTAGAGATAGAAGACAACTGAGACGTAATTTAAAGCAGGATTTCAATTCCTTACAGGGCACTAACGTTTCAGTCGTAACAATACGACGTCGATCGCAGGAGACACGGTTGCACGGAAGAGATACTACCAAAAAACCGTACCTGAGACCAGGAAACAAGTCTAAGAGAGTAAAATATGCACGAGATCATGCATGCCCACTGGACGTCGACTGACTGGGAGAAGATTCTGTGGCTAGGCAAGTCAAAATTTAAAACTTTGAGTCTAAAAGAAGACAGTAAGTACGACGGCGACAGGGTGAGATAAATATAATATATGCTTACAACCAACAGTAACGCACGATGGAGGATCTATCAATGTTTGGAAGTCCGCAAGTTCATCCAGAGTGGACTCCCTTATGAAAATCGATGGTACTCGAATTAAAGAGAAGTGCATTCTGCGCCAGATGGAAATCGTTTGATTGGACAGTGGTTCGTCTTCCAACAGGATAATGACCCTAAACACACGCCACGGATTGTAAAAACATATATGAAGGGGAAGGAGGACGCTGGAGAACTAAAAATTACCAAATGGACAACACAAAGCCCCGCCATGAATCCAAATGAGGCTATATGGGACTATGAAGACGCCGAGAAGGATAAACTAAAGCCATCTAATATTGAAGAACTGTGGAAAGACCCGCAGAATATTTGAATGGATAATCCATCATCACTGGTGTAGAAATACAATAACATCATTATTAACAGACTCCAAACTGTTATAAGGGCAGAAGGGGGAGACACTAAATACTGACATATATATATATATATATATAATATATATATATATATATATATATATATATATATATCTTTGTGTAATTTATTCATTAAAATAATAATACATATTCGTACGTGTTTTATACTCTACTGCCCCATTCAAAATGCAGACGTATGATTGATGATGGCTATAAATACCCATATACCATATACCAAAACTTTTGAACAGTACTGTATATATTTTATAAAAAGTCACTTACTCAAATTTCGACGCTACCAAATCTAACCTAACGTAAACAGACCTAACCTTACGTAACTATACCCTACCTTAACTTAACCTAGCATAACCTAATTTAACCCAAACTGTCGTAAATCCAGTTTTATGTTAAATATCATTTGACAGTCACGTAGGAGCCAAGTGACTCGTATTACACGTAGAACACATAGCTTCTACCGAAAGTACGAACTAATATAAAAGATCTAAGAGTTCGGTACCACGTTAAATCACGAAAGAGCTAAGAATTTACGAATTTACTACTCGTACCATGTTAAGTCACGAAAAGTGTAAGAATTTAAGAATTTGCTACCATGTCAAGCCACGAAAAGTGTAAGAATTTAAGAATTTGCTACCATGTCAAGTAGGGTGTCTCATTAATACATAGAATTTTTTTTTTTTCGATTTTCTCTTGCTCGCGAATGCTGCCCCGATTTCAATAGGCATAGAGGTTCTAAAAATCGAAAAATGATGGGAATCGAACAGTATTTAGAGGTCACTCAAGTTTAACACTTTCTTGTAGCTATTTAGGAAAAAAAAGAAATTTCTATCATTCTCTTATTCTCTTTATTTCTGAACAAAAATGAAAATAAACGAAATGCACCTTTCATTAATTGAAATAAGCGCGTATAAATGGATTGTTTTCATCATCAATCTGTCCTACACTACTTGATTTTACTCTTCAAGCTCTCCTTCGTCTTGACGGGATCAACTTCTGGTGAGCCCGAACCACCTTGAGGACGAATTGCTTCTGCTTCTCATCACGCGTGATGGTGGAATTGAATCTTTTCATCAAAGCGATACCACGCTCGGCGGCGTCATTGACCACCTTCAGGGCTTTCACCCTCTTTTGCGCCGTGATCCAATCCTGGTCATTGATCCAATCCTCTGGATCTTTCATGAGGAAGGTGGGAGACTCAGATTCTGGAAGGATCGCGCGGAAGACTTCTTTTGTTCTCCGGGTGACGAAGAGCTCGATGGATTGCTGTGGATTGAAGTTCTTCGGATCGATCCGCTTGAGTCCTTTCTTCGTGGCGGGGGATTGAAGTCGTTGGACCATCTTTAGCTTCGTGTCCTTTGGAATGCGGTCGTCAAAGAAACCAAGCCCCACGAGATCCTCTGAGAGGTACCACAGGTGCCTTTTCAAGGCCATGGATGCCGTGTGGCTGACTTCCTTGTCAGGGTAGGCCTCGAGCAGGCGAAGGAACTCTAGGTCGTTCAGTGGAGCTCGATTCGAGACCATTGCCTCATTCCACTGCTTCACGTACGCGAGGGAGATGAACAAACACAGCCGCCGAAGTCCTCCTTCTTCCCTGGCTGTCAGGTCCAGTTGGTGACGGAACATGAAATCTTGAGGGCATAGATGGCTTTGGCCATCCATCTGGCGTGGTGATAGGCCCCAAGCTGACGAAATCCCCCCTGGACCTGACCGCCAAGGAAGCGGTAGGAAAGGATGAGGAGTTCATGGTAGTCTTCTCGGGGATGTGTGCCGTGGGAAAGCGTCTGCTGCAGGTATTTCTTCATGGAAGACGCTTGATTTGCCCAGTTGTCAGTTGTTGTGGGATTGCTTTCGTCACCGATGGACAAGAATGACCCTTTGTCAATGGAGGCCCACCGCTGTTGAAATCTTTTGAAGAGGAGAATGTCAGGGGAAGAGGACGGCCCCAGACATCGCACGAAGACATCCTTGAGTAAGATCTCCAAGACGTGGTGACGGCAAGCCAACCACAACATGGGACGGCCAAACTCCTGCTCAATGCGAACGCAAGCAACTTGGATCATCCCAGCGTTCACAGCTGTGGTGTCGAATCCTAGTCCAATGATTTGCTCCGAAATGCCAAAAGCCTGGACTTCCTGGAGTACGGCTGCAGCCTGTTCTTTTCCAGTGCCGTCCACCGCAACGGGTACACCAAGAAGCTCCTCGACTCCATCGCCCGTCACCACAACAGCAATCCGGTCAACCTCCTCCTTCTCCTTGGCG
Organism: Bathynomus jamesi; assembly: GCA_023014485.1. NCBI lineage: Eukaryota > Metazoa > Arthropoda > Malacostraca > Isopoda > Cirolanidae > Bathynomus > Bathynomus jamesi. The sequence goes on along the minus strand of JAJOZX010001391.1, from coordinate 432,907 downwards.
ATATCTTCCAACAGTTTCCCATCCCAGTGCAAGACTAAAGGACCAGAAGCTTCGAACTTTCGGGTCACAACTCTTCTCCCATCTCCTTTCGGATCTTGTTCCATGTTCGATGAACAGTTGCTGGCGAGATTACCAGGTCATCCAGGTCATGACCCAAACTCTGAGCTGCTGCTGCAAAGGACGACGTTGCTTGTCTCACGGACATGTTGTCGCGATCCCAAGCAGCGATGAGATTCGGGTCCGTGAGGGCATTCATTCGCCTTTTCTTTGAGTCTGGGCCTTGCTGGTGCTGGGCGCTTGGTACGTCTCGTCGTCATCATCCTCGTCTTCCGTGTTCATTTCAGTGCTGCTACCATCCACCTCCAAGATCGCTACCTCCATGAGCTGTGTCACCCCAGCATCCCATTTACTCTTCCTAGCCGTGGCTGCAAGATCCCTCTTCCGCTTCACAGCTTTCTTCTCGCTGTCTTCTGGTCCACCCCCGCAAGACTTGACGACATCCTGTCTTCCCTCTGCGAGGTGAGAAAATCCTTGTCCTCCTGAGGGACCTTGGAGGAGGATAGCGCGGAGGAGTGAGCCACGTCAAACACGTCTTCCAAATCCGACTTGAACATCCCCTCCTTGTACCGGTAACCCTCTTGCGGCTTTGTCCTGTTCTTCTTGAGTGCGTCGTAGGTATCGATCAACTTCGCCAGCTTCTCCACTGCGTACTTCTTGGTGGTAGTTGGTATGTTGGCCTTCTCCCAGATGGGCCAGATGGTTTCCACCACCAGGCGAATGCTCTCCGATTTGGTCTTCCTTCCCTCTTGGTCTTGGTGGTGGTGGAAGTAAAGGAGCAGGTATTGCTCCTTCGATGGAAGTCGTGGACAAACAATAGCTGCAATTGGGGCCTTGTCCAGCAACCACAACTGGTTTCCTGCTATAGAACCATCACCTGCGAAAGAGAAGAAAATCTTGTATAAGTGAAACAGAAGTGGCGAACTTGAGTGACCCCTAAAAATCCTCCTACAGCTGTCAAATTTTGTGATAACAATCCTTTATAAAGGTGTAATACGGGCAAGTGTCGCCCCGACCCGAAATCCTCCATTCGTATATTTGAGACACCCTAATGTCAAGTCACGAAAAGTGTAAGAATTTAAGAATTTGCTACCATGTCAAGCCACGAAAAGTGTAAGAATTTAAGAATTTGCTACCATGTCAAGTCACGACAGGTGTAAGAATTTGTTACCATGTTAAGATACGAAACATGTCTTTCTTCACTGAAATCTAATCAACAGAATTGTACTTAATAACTGCGTGCACTCGAAACCACACAAAAAAAGGGTACCGAACCCGTTTTCAATCGTTACACTACCTTCGTTTCTAGGATTGTAAAGGGCTCACAACTTTCTTGAAATTTTAAAAAATTTCTATGGAATGTTTCGGAAATTTTGAATACGGCGGGAATTTTGGAAATTTTCAATTTCAGTAATTTTAAGCTTTATTAGATAGTTGTTTTGGCAGTAAACAGTAAAATATAACAAATTTAATCAATTTCCACCATGAAAAGAAGTTATGGCTTCATACATCAATTGTTTTTATTGAGTTCAGGCGAATTTCCTGGGAATATACGTGGCTAAAAATAGGAATTTGAACTCAGTATGTACGAACACAGTTAGGTAGACCAGCCATGAGTGGATCCTAGGGTCTTTGTTGGTATGAAACATTATAACAAATTCACGTTCTAATATTCACTAATTAGTAAGATTTATTTCTATATGGCGAAGTTTCCATTTTACCATTGTGGGAATTTTTTCTTCTTGCGAAATATTTGGGAATTGAAAGAAATTTCAAGAAGTGGGAGCTCCCCATTTTAACATCTTCAACTCCACGCTACTGCCAAATGCCACTATCATACTGAAGCGAATCTTTGGCTAACATCACCAACTGCATTTTTAATTGTCTTTCGTGGCTGTATTTTCTACACTTTTCTGGACAACTAAATTACAGAGAGTACCACGATTCAAGAATAAGCAACTGTTCGTTTTATGAAAATAAAAGTTTAAAAAAAAATCCCAAAATTCTAGCAAGTTTCCAAAACTTCCTGAAAATTTCCAACGGAAATTTACCGCTCTCAAAATTCACGGCAGTTTTACAAATACAAATTTTGCCTCAAAGGCAATATCACATCACAGTTTAATCAATTCATTTATTTAATAAACGGATTATACCTTAAAAACATACTTTTTTATCAATTTATGAAAACTTTTATGAATTTTGTGTGTGTGTGTGTGTGTGTGTGTGTGTGTGTGTGTGTGTGTGTGTGTGTGTGTTTACCCATTTGGCATCGTTTTATCTTCCACCCTGTGCGATACAATGCCCAACTTTCACAATATCAATTAGTTTTTCTATTGATAATTATCAGATACTTTGGAAACAAATTATCAGCTTAAAATTCTTTCTCAATTTTGTTGCAAAGATAAGCATTAAAATCAAAAGAAAATAAAAAGGGGGTGAAAAGGGGACAGGAACGCTTGGAGAAGAGGGTGAGGGTGAGGGGAGGGGGAAAGAGGGTGAGGGTGAGGGAGCCGGTCTTTAACTTGAAATTAAGAAGTTCGCCTGAAATTGCTCTTCCAATGTGGAAAAGAAAGAAAGAAAGAATAGCCATTAAATTTCCAATTGATTATAACAGAGAGAGAGAGAGAGGAGAGAGAGAGAGAGAGAGAGAGAGAGAGAGAGAGAAGAGCGCGCACGCATATATTATATATATAATATATATATATATATATTATATATATATTCTTTTTCAGTAAAATAGAACCCAGTGCCTGCATCATTAAGACTAGGAAACAACTATACGCAAGGCGAGACCTGTCTTGTGCATTCCACTGAGAGCATTTTAAGGCATGACCGTTCAAGCTTCATTTCTCCTCTCAGCGAAATCTCGATATTGGAACTTCAAATAACTATAAAACAGCTCGGAGAAAGAAAGGCAAAATCACGGGCGCAAAAAAGGTCCCATCCCTCTCCAACAAAAAAACAAAACAAAACAAAAAAAAAGAAGCCAATATTCAATGTAAAGACGGAGATTAAAATAGTAAAAATTAATGAAGACCATTTATATGGAATGAAGCCAAAAGGTAGAAAGATTACACGCGATAAAACGGAAGAGAAAGAAAATTAGCAATAAAAGTCGCAAAATCTAAGGGCTAACGTAAAAGTTGTGTTTAGAGTCCCTCTATTACCAGGCATCAAGGTTCCACAAATTCAATTTCTTGCGACGCTTTGATTCGCTTTATAAAAACTAACTAACTACTACGAATGAGAACGTACACAAAACTACGATTATAACAGACATTGAGATGATCAAGTCAATATAATAATAATAATAATAATAATAATAATAAAATAATTTATGAAGGAAACTATATATTCATATCAATAAATTTGCCTGAGGGCCTTTTCCTTATACTGACATTAGTTTGAAAAATGGATGAACTTTATATTAAAGATTGAAGATAGCGACGAGTTAAAAACCAAACAGAATGAACGAGCGAATTCAACGGTGTGTTTACTGAAATTAACCCCCCACCCCGAACTCCATTTCACCAAATTCCAAGGTTAGGATAAATCAAATTAAGTAATGAAAGATACACATCAGTTATCTAAAGAATATAAGCTCAGTATTATCATATTTTAAAAGCATTTTGAATTTATCTTTTTTTATTTTTTTAAACTACTCCATTACGAGTTGTTTATTCAACAGAAAATTGAACGAAAAGAGGAATGACAAATAGGATTTAGAAAAAAGTTTTTCTTTTAATACTTTCGACCATTTACTTTAACTGCATCATACTTATCTCTACAACATCTAACGTCTAGAAACTTGTCAAAAATTTCCCAAACAAACCTAATTTTGAAATGGAAATAGAGGGTATTTTTAAAATAATGCAATCCAATGTGTGTGTGTGTGTGTGTGTGTGTGTGTGTGTGTGTGTGTGTGTGTGTGTGTGTGTAGGGTTGCGCGAATTTAGAAACACAATGACATTCTGTATAACACGTGAAAAACATCGAAAAAACATGGAACGTAAAAAATGTATTACGATACGGAATAGAAGAAAATATCTCGAGTTAAATTAAATTACAATAATTGCAAACAATTAATTCAAAATATTGAATTAAATGAAAAAGTTAAGAAATAAAGAGCTAAATTCAACGTTACATCGTATCAAGCAGCGCCCGTAGTTCAGTGTAAGGCGAGTCCCGATGGTGCTGTTAATGATAATCCAGGAGTTAGCGCAATGAGCCATCCCCCGCATTCATTTGGCCTGAACGCTGTGCCAATTTCTGACCCTCCTGACTGATTATATTATTACATCCTATATAATTCCCCCAACCCGACACACACACACAAACACACACAAAATTTTTAAAAATAACCAAACGCAGTGGACGTGAAACAAAAAACCTTTTAATTTCAGAAAGGATAAAGACGAATCGTGGCTAACGATTTCTCATTTACTTCATTCATCAATGGCCGAGAAATTTATTGGTGCTAAACGGACTAAACATTCTACTACACCGGACAATACCAGAGGAAATATAATAAAAATACAAAAAGAACTATAAACCAAGTACTTGGAGGTAGTTTTAAAAATACCATTTAAACGCATACGATATAAAAATACCACACGTAAATACATACGAAAAACAAATAAAACGCGTTACGTCATATCTGCAGTATAATGTAACACGTTACGTCATTATCTGCAGTATAATGTAACAAAATTATAAAAAAAACTGGGATAAATCTGAATATAAAAGAAGAACTATTTAAAAACGATGCGAAATACTTGTTAGCTTTAATTGTGCAAAATCTTAATAATAATTGAACGAGAAGGACGGGAAGGCATTCTTACAACGATGGCAACCAGCCAAATTTATGTAAATAGCGAAACAAAATATGTGCAAAAAAGGAGAGGAGAGAGAGAGAGAGAGAATTAAATACAAACACAGCGATGAACTCGGCTACAAAGTGTGTGTGTATTAAGTGGATATAAACGTAAACAGTTCTTTGAAGTTTCGTATTTGAACGACAAAGAAACGCATAAAGAAATTTGCATGTAAAGTGCGCTGCATTACGACTGATTCTTCGTCAGGAAGTCTCTCTCTCTCTCTCTCTCTCTCTCTCTCTCTCTCTCTCTCTCTCTCTCTCTCTGCCTTTAGCAGCAGAGAGAGTGGTTTTCCTTTTAATGCTTCATTAGCATTATTTCATTACCCACGCGAGAACATACGACCATCATATTTATGTGTATCTCTCTCTCTCTCTCTCTCTCTCTCTCACACACACACACACACACCTAAGCGAGGTACTGACTTTTTAAAATCCACACACATATATATATATATATATATATATATATATATATATATATATATATATATATATATATATAACTTTCTCTTATGCAGGAAGGAGGGGCAAAACATGCCTTCTCCCCCTCCTATAGAAGAAGAAGGAGAAGGAGAGAGCCGAAATCAAGGTTCAGAGTTTTCGAGATGCCTGGCCACTCTGCGTCTGGAAGATTAGAGGTCGTAAGACAGGGAGAAAAGATGGATTGAGGAAGGTCGTTCCAGAGTTGACCGGTTGAGTAGATGGAAGATTGCGAATACCGATTAACCCTCGCATTAGAGAGTTGGCCAGAAAAGGGAGGAGGCACACAGTACCCAAACCTAATTTAACCTAATCTACCCTTAGTACCATCGAATCGAGAAGGATGTGATAAGCGTTTCGTACGCAATTGACGGCTCGAAGGTTGGTTTTTGTTAAGTCACTAAAGTGAGGTACTCGCTAATCTGTCTAACCTAACCTAATGAGACCTAAAGTAATCTAACCAGGACCAATGAATCTCTTTTCCGACGAGAAAAATGTTTCTAAATTTGATTACATAATTTTTTTAATGTTCCGGGGTACCAAAAGTGTTATCTCATAAAAAAAAAATTTACCGCACTACATCCGTAAATTATCCCACACTCGACCTTACTTATGCCCAGTCGCCTGTGTGCGCGTGCGCACGCGCGCTCACACGCAAATATAAAACGTTCCTATAAAAAAGACGCTTTTACCGCGTTCATATATAACAAACGTTTTCAAGTACACGAGAAGAAGAAATATCCTTTACAAAAGGTTCTCATTTCCTGCTTCGACATAAAAAAAAACCCTCGCAACACCAAAACAGCAACAACAACAACAACAATAACGATAACAATAACTCAATATCCTTTGCAATATTTCTTCGCGGACTTAAAACGAAAAATGTAGCAGAGGTGTCAAGAAGAAGAAATGTAGCAAAAAGGTGCCAAAGTCGATACAACTGCATAAAAAGCACGTCAATAGCAACAGTAGAATGGCAATAAAGGACCGTTTACCGAATCTCTTTTCAAATTTCCTCAATACTCTAATATCAATAAGCGAATAATCGGAACTGGAAGAAAACCATAAGTGACGCAATTATCTTCATATATTCAAATTCTCTCCCCCACCTCCATGTTGGAGGAGGGGAATTTGTAATAAAATTAGAGTACAATATTTATAACTGTTAAAAATTATTATTATTATTATTATTATTATTCCCTGCGAATGCGGAGATTGTGGCTATGCAAACCACATCATTCTCAATTGGTTTGTAACTCGCAGAAAAAAAGTGTGAATATTTAGTGTTTTTTAAGAAATTGTTCTTTCGACAAAGAATTGTACTCAATGCATTAAGTACACTCGTACTTAAAGAATTGTACTTAATGAATTACCAATGATGTACTATATATATTTATGATAAAGAAAAATATCATTGTCTGTATTTGATGAAAATTATACTAACTTTTTACAAAAAAAAAAAAAAATTCATTATCCACCTCCTTCTAGGGGTGTTTATTCTTTCTCTCCCCCATGCCCCCCTTTCGAAAAAAATGGGAAAATATATGCCGCATATACCGCAAAGGAGGAAACCCGTTACATAATACATCATTTATGGAACCTATTTCCATCATTTCCAGGCAAAGCGAAGTTCTCCACTGTGGAATCAAATCCAGCGCGCGACGTTTGTGCTTTGAGGGAAAGAAGCAATATCCTCTGGAAATGATTAACCCCGGGAGTCCCGGGGTCTCGATTCTCCGCTTTTGAAGCGGTGAAAGGACTTCCACAGGAAACTAAAGCTTTACTATTATTATTATTATTATTATTATTATTGTTATTACTAATATTATTATTATAAAGGATTTACATTTAATTTCCAATATTCTGAATATTTTTTTATTTTCAGTACTGAGTTTCTTAATAATAATTCTAGATAAGAATTTGCAGTATGCTTAGAATACTGTCTTCACTTTTGCTTCTGCTGACGCGTTTCGTTCATATACTTTGAACATCTTCAGAGCTTTATACGTAATTTTGAAGTAAAATGGGTTATATATATATTTCTTGATTGTAAGTTTGATACAATTTCAAATTAATTTAAGACTATTCAAAAGTTCATTAAATATTATATTAATTTTCGGTTTTTTCATTTTAATGTAAAAGGCTTCGGTAATTTTTAGTTTTTGTACGTTATGTGATGAGTAGAAGATTTGAAAGTTTTGTGAGATATTTTTTAAATTTAATATTTTATGATCTACTCTGTAATGTTCGTTAATTTTACTTGGACGATATTTATGTTGGTATGATCTCTCTTTAATGTGGTTTGTGGTGTAACCAATGTTAGTCGACGTACAGTCAACTCCAGGACACGTAAATTGGTACACTACATGATGTTGCTTATCAGGGTTTTTGTTACGTGTTTTTCTTTATCCATTGGTTTTATGTCTCTTTAATATATTGTTTAAACATTTTTCTTCATATTCTAGTCTTGTTGGGTTTCTGGTTTCGAAGTCGCGTTTGAGAAGTTGCGTTTTGAAATTTTCTGTAGACTTTTCTTTGTGAGCTGTTTTGTCGTAAAGTCTTATGTTTAGAAAATTAGGAAACTACTGATTATTGAGGCAAAATTTTAGAAAGTCGATAGCCTATGTTTTAAAAAAATATTCAGAATATTGGAAATTAAATGTAAATCTTTTATAAAAACATAGGCTGATATCGACTTTCTAAAATTTTGCCTCAATAATCAGTAGTTTCCTAATTTTCTAAACATAAGACTTTACGACAAAACAGCTCACAAAGAAAAGTCTACAGAAAATTTCAAAACGCAACTTCTCAAACGCGACTTCGAAACCAGAAACCCAACAAGACTAGAATATGAAGAAAAATGTTTAAACAATATATTAAAGAGACACATAAAACCAATGGATAAAGAAAAACACGTAACAAAAACCCTGATAAGCAACATCATGTAGTGTACCAATTTACGTGTCCTGGAGTTGACTGTACGTCGACTAACATTGGTTACACCACAAACCACATTAAAGAGAGATCATACCAACATAAATATCGTCCAAGTAAAATTAACGAACATTACAGAGTAGATCATAAAATATTAAATTAAAAAAAATATCTCTCAAAACTTTCAAATCTTCTACTCATCACATAACGTACAAAAACTAAAAATTACCGAAGCCTTTTACATTAAAGTGAAAAAACCGAAAATTAATATAATATTTAATGAACTTTTGAATAGTCTTAAATTAATTTGAAATTGTATCAAACTTACAATCAAGAAATATATATATAACCCATTTTACTTCAAAATTACGTATAACGCTCTGAAGATGTTCAAAGTATATGAACGAAACGCGTCAGCAGAAGCAAAAGTGAAGACAGTATTCTAAGCATACTGCAAATTCTTATCTAGAATTATTATTAAGAAACTCAGTACTGAAAATAAAAAAATATTCAGAATATTGGAAATTAAATGTAAATCCTGTATAAAAACATAGGCTGATATCGACTTTCTAATATTATTATTATAACCTTGTTTTCTATTTTTGCTTCCACCGGAATTGGTCATTATCATTCCATCTTAGACCTACAGTTTAACGTGGAATACGAACCACGCCCTAACAGCGGCCCATCGTCTTAACCACTAGCCTACCCACGGTACCCATTTATCTACCAACCAATTTTTTTTTTTAGTGTGTGGAAAAATGAACAGCTGGGTTTTGCTGCAAAACCCAGCGCGCCGCCTGCCATCACCGGGTCTTGATCCCGGGGCCGATGTATTCGTAGTCAGTCAGCGACTCTAACCAATACACCACCGAGGCGCAATATTATGTACAGTACAGAGAATATATAATAAAATATAATCTCTCTCTCTGTGTGTGTGTGTGTGTGTGTGTGTGTGTGTGTGTGTTTAAAAGGGCCAAAAAGTCGGCCTTTTTGCATAATGGCATTAAATGACAGGCCACTTTGCAAACAGGCCGGCATATTGGCCATTTTGAAAAATGACTGGTAATCCTGCCGGCCATTTTGCGAAAAGGCAGAACTTCATTTAAGAGATTCAATCCAGTTCGATATAGCTTCGGAGGAGTCCTGTCGTATACCCTTCGAAGCTGTGTCGAAGGGACATTGAATGCCCGGTTAGGTCAACTGTCCCCCCTTGACGATCGGTTAGGTTGTCATAATATTTTCGTTGTTTAACGAAAATATCACGACTTAACCTCGCCAATCGTCAAGGGCGGACAGGTGACCTAACCGGGCATTCAATAATTTCAATCGAACTTGAATGAATTTCTTAACTGAAGTTCTGCCTTTTCGCAAAATGGCCGGCAGGATTACCAGGCATTCTGCAAAATGGCCTGACATTTAATGCCCTTATACAAAAAGAGCGGTTTTTGGCTTGCACAAAGCCCGATTTCGCAAAAAGGCCGTAATATATATATATATATATATATATATATATATATATATATATATATATATATAATGTACAAACCTTGCTCACAATAAGTACGCATAAATCGAGCATCACTTGATTTTCGTGTGATTTATAAGAGGCAAATTGTGAAACTTGATCATTACGAGAGTCGAGATATTTTAACCTAATGAATAATGGTGTAATTTTCAATGGAATAAATCACTTAACAATGATTTACGCGGTTCAGATATTGAACCAATTCCTTCCTAATTTTGCAGACTCGATAAACGCTCCAGGGAGAAATTATCAAGTGCGGATTCGGATAAGTTGAACATTCGCTCTTCTCGTAACGAATGGGAGCGGTCAAGCCCCGGAAAAGATGCATCAGCAATTCTCCAAACTTTCCTTTATTACCAATTTTCACTTTCGAAAAAGTGAGAAAATCGTTTATTTCAGAAAGTGGAAATAAATTGCAGCATTTCCGCCTAACAGAGGTAAAAACATTTTAATTTAAATCCATATATTTAAAAAACTAATTAACCAAACCTAATTTAACTTAACCTTAGTGCCACCGAACCGAGAAGGACGTGATAAGTGTTTCGGACGCAAGTGCGGGCTTGAAATGTATTTTCTATCAAGTCATTAAATAGTGAGGTAGTCGCTAGTATAACCAAACCATATATATATATATATATATATATATATATATATATATATATATATATATATATATATATATATATATATATATATATATAGTGGCGAAAGGAAGGTTGAGAAAATAACAAAATTTAAAAATATGAATTCCAAAAAATTTTGGGGTTTGCAATTTGGTTTTTTTTAGATTTTTTTTTTAGGAACCTTTTTTTCTGGAACAAAGACAAAAATTGAAGTACATATAAATTAATCGGTTCTCTCTGGAGCCATCCCCTTATCCCTTCAAACCAAAAAAAAAAAAACCTTTTGTCCGAAAACCAAAAGAAATGAATGAAGAAGAACGAGAGAAACTGGTGGGAAAAGACAGTTGAAATACCCGACGCTCGACCACAATCAATGCCCGAAAATGAAAAGAAGGTCAAGGTCGGTCGAGGTGCTCCTTTTCATTGCGGGTCTGCAAACAATTCCCCCTTTTTCCTATTCCTGACGAGGATATATTAACGCGTCATACCCGTGCGAAAGGTGTGGGAGTCGGCGCCTCTGCAGGCTCTTGAATGGGTGAATCAATGGGTCCGGCTTCACCGGCATTTTCAATCTCAACAAAATGCGTTTTCTTTACTTTCAAAAATGTTGCAGACAAGTTTAAAAATAAAAATTAATTTGTGTTTACCTCGTTACTATGACATTTATTAGAGAGAGAGAGAGAGAGAGAGAGAGAGAGAGAGAGAGAGAGAGATAAATGTTATTAGGATTGGGTCTCCTTAAAACAGTTTATGCAAAAAGTAATAAAATGAAAGAAAAAAATTCCAATTTATTTTAACTTCTCATTTATTAAATTAAAATTACCTTTTTACGTGTCCTTTACTGTACACGACTGTATTCTCGTATGCGTGGGAACACTACACTCGTGTTTAGACAAATTAAAGTGAAGCAGAATAGCAAAACTAACGCGTATAAGTACGCAATCCTAATTTAATTATCTCTATTCAGACTCAAAATGGAAATGACACATTGATATTTTCCCTCTTTTATGGAGGTAAAAGGAGGGGAGACTCGTCAACATTCATTATATACAATTCACTCGCATAATTTAATTTCTACAATTAGTGTCTGACGACTTCGTATATGGATGGTAATCGAAAACCTTGTAAGTAACAAACCTCAAATTTTTACAGTGAACGAAAATCCTTCTAAATTTCGAACTTATAATTTATTTTTGAAAGTGCATTCTTGGGGAAGTTTTTCCGATTGATATGCAGGAAATGCCATGACCTGCAATGCAGTAAATGCCATGACCTGCATTTCTAGCAAGAAATATATTTTTCCGTTGTAATTTGATGTGCTTTATTCAAATCTAAGCTTCAATTGCTGCGCAAATTTCTTAAAATATAATTAAAATGTAATTTTTCATAATAAAATACATCAGCCAATTGGATCGCGTGGGTTAAGGTAGGTCCCGTTTTGGAACATTTGCACAACAAATTAAGCTCAGATTTGAAAGGTAATTCTACGTTGTTAGGTTACGTTAAGTTCGCTTTTGGAAAATTTGCGCAACAAATGAAGCTTAGATTTGAATAAAGCGCATCAAATTACAGTAGAAAAATATATTTCTTGGTAGAAATGCAGGTCATGGCATTTACTGCATAATTACCGTTGTTCCCTTCTTTTCGGTATCAAAGTTTCTTGTCAGATGATACAATAACTTGTTTTAATGACACGCAACTTCTTTACACATAGAAGAAACGGTCTTCAAAACTTCTTTTTGAGTGATCTGAGACAACAGAAGATAATATTTCTATGTATAGAAGTAAGTTGGGGGAAGTCTTTGTTTTCTGCGTATAATATCTAATGTTTGTAACTTTTACGAGCCTTTAAAACCGAATCGTTACAATGGAAAAGAAACAAAAATAAGTTTTTTTTAAGCTTATCTGACAATAATTAAAGCATAAAATACTAACAATAAAAAAATAAAATTGGTTGAGGTAGTGGCTTTCTTTCCAGGTTTAGAAACATTAATACGCTATTTCAAACACGAGCAACTGCATACAAGCAATTTTATCATGAAAATTTATAACGATGAAAAATAGTGCTGAACAACCTCGACCCAAACGATCAAAATTACAAATTATATCAAATTTACGAATCAATTTTAGTAATTCATTTGATATTCAAACAATAAATTTTTCTTATCGAAAGAAGAAGCTAAAAATACATTGAAACTAACATTTTAGCCTATTTCATCACGCGAAATGATCATCTGAAAGGTCACAGACGATTAGACGATCTAAAAAAGCGGGGACATGAAACGTATCTCAAAGTCTAAATGAATAAAAATGAAATTTAGACGAACTGATATACATAAACACTAACGGCTAAAAGGATTATATACCTTTGGTTAGCTTCCGCCTGAATTGTTCATTCTGACGAAGGTCAAGATTTCACTCCGCCTTAGACCTACAGTTTAACGTGGAATACGAACCACGCCCCACCAGCAGCCCAGCGTCTTAACCACTAGGCCACCCAGGGTACCCATTTATCTACCAGCCACTTTCTTTATCGTGTGGAAGGATGAACAGCTAGGTTTTGCTGGGCGCCGGCTGCCGTCACCGGGTCTCGATCCCGGGGCCGATGGATTCATAGTCAGCGACAGTAACCACTACAACACCGAGGCACACATATATCTTGGTTCTTTGTTAGAGAGCTTTATTTTCTCCAAACGAACAATATAACGTGAACTCGATCATTACCTAGTCCAGTAATTTCCAAACGTTTTGATACTCCTCCCCCTTCAGTGTGTGACTCGTATTTAATACCACTGAAGCAGGAATAGAGGGAAAACTCCCGAAACGCTTAGAAACTGCTGAAATAAATGATTATTATCAGTCCTAATACGATTTTATATATATACTGTATATATATTGGGTATATATTGGATATAAGTGAGGTCGAGTGTGTGATACTTACAGATGTAGCGGGGTATTCTTTTACGAGGTAACATTTTTTGGAATCTCAGAATATTAAAACAATTATACGCAAATATTTAGAAATATTTTTAATGTCGGGAAAAAGATAACGCTCGTCCTGATTAGGTTAGGTTACGCTAGGTCAGGTTATTTTACGCTAGGTTAAATTAGTTAAAGGTTTGACTAGGTTAGTTAAGGTTAGGTTACGCTAGGTTTGGTTAGGTTAGCTCAACTAGTACCTTACCATTTAATGACTAAACAGAAAGCACCATTCGAACCTTCAATTCCGTCCGAAACCATTATCACGCCCTTCTTAGTTCGATGGCGCAAAGGTTGGGTTAAGTTAAATTAGGTTTGGTTAATTAGTTTTTTGGATATATGGATTTAAAAAGGTCAGTATCTCGCTTATGTGGAGATGCACTCGCGTGTGTGTGTGTGTGTGTGTGTGTGTGTGTGTGCTCGCGCGCGCGCACGAGTAGATCCGTCTTGCGAGTAAAATCCATTTTTGTCTGCAACGAGGCGTTCGTGTATCTGCGAGATGAAACGTCAAGAGTAGCGAAAACGGTTGACGGGCAAAAGCGGGCGAGGATTTACAAGACGAATTTATGAACATTGAAAATGTGTTCTGCATTAAATTTTGAGCTCAATTAACGTTGCAGGTAAGAAGACAGAGAGATTGAGCGGATTAAAATCTAATAAAACACCGCTCTTATTGAATTCTAGTATACAGCATATACCTACGCCGTCCCCATTACACACACACACACACACACAGAGATATATATATATATATATATATATATATATATTATATATATATATATATATATATATATATATATATATATATATATATATAGCGCATTTCCGCATAAGTGAGGTACCGACTTTTACAAATCTATATACAGTACCTAGAAAACTGATAACCAGACCTAATTTAACCTAAATTAATCTTAGTGTTATCGAACTGAGAAAGGTGTGATAAGTGTTTGGGACGCAACTGAGGGCTCGAAAGTTGTTTTCTTTTAAGTCATTAAATACTGAGGTACTCGCTACTATAGCCTAGCCTAGCCTAGCCTAACCTAACCTGACCTAACCAGGACTGGCATATCTTGTTTTCCACAATAAAAATGTTTCTACATTTTTTGATGTAAATTTTTTAATGTTTCGACGTACCAAAAGTGTTACCTCACACACAAAAAATTACCCCACTATATCTGTTAAATATAACACACTGGACTTCACTTATGCTCAGGTGCCCACGCACACGAACCCGCACACAAACACAAACACGCACACATTCAATTCAAAGTAAATGAAATATATTTCCTCTCATTCTCTCCATTCGATACATGGATATCGTCAAACTTGATGTTGGTTAACATAAACCATCATGTTACAAACACGTCTTAACCATTTGCGACAGAATTCAAAATAATTTCTCCGATTTCAAAACCGCTGCAATAACAATCTTGCCGGATATTAAAGGTTGATAAAGTTTCTTCCCAACTGATTACAGAGAGAACAGAATAATGAATGCACACTGCAAATGAAGTTAATGACGAAACTATAATTTGGTTTTCACACACACACACACACACATATATATATATATATATATGTGTGTATATATATATATATATCAGCAAACAACCACAGGGAAAAGGAAACACAAAGTCCGAGCGCTTTCGTGATATATTCACATTATCAAGGAGGAACAGAAAATAGACGGAGATTACAAAGTAAATGAGTTAAATAGACAAGCAAAAAATTCACAATCGGCACCTCAAATTAAAGGCCTTAAAGCCCTCTAAAGATTTTTTCAATTGATAACATAATCTGTAGGCTGCTAAATTACAAATTTAAAAGAAGTATACTGTATAGATGAAATTAGACAAAAAAACCAATACAGAGAACAAAAATTATTATAATGGTTATTAACACTAATATTTAATTAAAGCACGCAATTAATTGGCAAGAATTTAATGAAAAACGAATAGATAACGTAGATAACAAATAGATAACATAATCTGTAGGCTGCTAAATTACTATATAGATGAAATTAGACAAAACACCAGTACAGAAAACAAAAATTATTATAATGGTTATTAACACTAATATTTAATTGAAGTAGGAAATTAAGTGGCCCGAAATTAATGAAAACAAAGGGAATGTTGCCATCGTCTTATAGATTATTACAAAATTTCTACAAACAGTCTGGAAAAAAATTGTTTTCCCAAAAGCAACCCAGTTCAAAAGTCCAATAAACCCCCAGCAACCAAAGATTATACACGAAAGAAATATTACAATTAAAATAGACACATAAGAATGTTAACAGTTCTTACAATAATATTTATTTATTTATTTAAATTAGGGCAAACCATTAAGGGGCAAGAATGCAGTTAAGAAAACAGTAGGCCCTTCGCCAGCTTTCTGACAATGCACGAATCTAATTTGTACAACCCAGGGCTAATATTAAGGACCAAATCCGCATTATTCTTGATCACACTTGATTCCAGTATATTTCTGCTAACAATAGATTTACTGAACCTTAATTTGGAAGCATTTTTCCAATCAATGGGATGATTAG
Organism: Bathynomus jamesi; assembly: GCA_023014485.1. NCBI lineage: Eukaryota > Metazoa > Arthropoda > Malacostraca > Isopoda > Cirolanidae > Bathynomus > Bathynomus jamesi. The sequence goes on along the minus strand of JAJOZX010001391.1, from coordinate 416,879 downwards.
TATCTCTTACGTGAATGAAAATAGCGTTAGATTCCTGGCCACTTCTTATACTGTATTGATGCTGTTTAATACGTACCTCAAGGGTCTTACCAGTTTGGCCAATGTAAAATTTATTACATATTGTGCAAGGGATTTTATATACACAAGTAACACAACCATGTTCACTTAAAGGGGAGTTCTTAATCAATGAATTCTTAATTACATCTAAATTTTTGAACGCAATATTTACGTTAAAAGTCCTCAGCAGATTCGGCAGATCAAGGAAATTTTCTCTGAATGGTAACACTAAAACATTTTTTGTGTTATAAGGAATCTTATCCTTTACTTCGTAGAAGGTTTTCTTTGCCATTTTTAAGGACTTATCTATGCAGTTCTTTGGGTATTTTAAATCAAAAGCAATTTTGTATATTTTACTAATTTCGTCGTCAATGAACTCAGGGCTACAAATTCGTAGGCCTCTTAGAAACAAAGTAGAAAGAACGGATCGTTTTACATTAATGTGGTGATCAGAATAATAATGTATATAGGAACAATTATTAGTGGGTTTTCTGTAAATATTGTACTTAAACTTTTTTCCAGACCTATATATTAAAACATCTAAAAAAGGGATCGAAGAATCTTTTTCTATTTCAACTGTAAAATTGATAGAGGGAATTAAATTATTAAGTTTGGGTAAGAATTCATTGAGATTTAAAGTCACTGGCCAAAGACAAAGAACATCATCTACATATCTAAACCATGGAACATAATTTGGCAGAATCTTCCTTAATAACTTACTTTCAAAAAACTCCATATATAAGTTACTCAAAATGGGGGAGAGAGGGTTTCCCATCGCCATACCATATTTCTGCCTAAAATATTCATTATTGAACACAAATTTTGAGTCTACTATGCACAACTTAATTAATTCTATAATTGTGGCCACAGGTAATGGCAAATTATGCTTAACCAATTCTTCCGAAAGAAACACTAATAGATCCTCCACTGGGACTCTCGTAAATAAAGCGGTAACATCAAAGCTTACCAATCTAAAATTGTAATTGACACTGATACTATTTAATTTTTCCACAAGGTCTACATTATTATTTATGTGTGATTGTGAAATTGTGCCAAGGAGAGGATTAAGAATGGAGACAAGCCATTTGGATAGCTTATATGAGATAGATCCTATAGAACTAACAATAGGCCTTGCAGGATTATTTGGCTTATGAGTTTTAATCAGGCCATACATATAAGGTAATGACGGTGAAGTACTCAAAAACTGTTTAAGTAACATTTCATTCCCTTTCAAAAGTTGTTTAATTTTCTTGTTAAATGCACTGTTCACAGTTTCAAGGGGATTGTTCCTTAATTTCACGTAAGTGTCCGCATCATTCAAAAGATCATGCATTTTTCCTAGATAAACGTCTTTATTGAGGATCACTAAGGCATTTGATTTATCAGCTTTGGTTATATGTTATAGGTACGTATTAAACAGCATCAATACAGTATAAGAAGTGGCCAGGAATCTAACGCCATTTTCATTCACGTAAGAGATACTAATCATCCCATTGATTGGAAAAATGCTTCCAAATTAAGGTTTAGTAAATCTATTGTTAGCAGAAATATACTGGAATCAAGTGTGATCAAGAATAATGCGGATTTGGTCCTTAATATTAGCCCTGGGTTGTACAAATTAGATTCGTGCATTGTCAGAAAGCTGGCGAAGGGCCTACTGTTTTCCTAACTGCATTCTTGCCCCTTAATGGTTTGCCCTGGTTTAAATAAATAAATATTATTGTAAGAACTGTTAACATTCTTATGTGTCTATTTTAATTGTAATATTTCTTTCGTGTATAATCTTTGGTTGCTGGGGGTTTATTGGACTTTTGAACTGGGTTGCTTTTGGGAAAACAATTTTTTTCCAGACTGTTTGTAGAAATTTTGTAATAATCTGTAAGACGATGGCAACATTCCCTTTGTTTTCATTAATTTCGGGCCACTTAATTTCCTACTTCAATTAAATATTAGTGTTAATAACCATTATAATAATTTTTGTTTTCTGTACTGGTGTTTTGTCTAATTTCATCTATATAGTAATTTAGCAGCTTACAGATTATGTTATCTATTTGTTATCTACGTTATCTATTCGTTTTTCATTAAATTCTTGCCAATTAATTGCGTGCTTTAATTAAATATTAGTGTTAATAACCATTATAATAATTTTTGTTCTCTGTATTGTTTTTTTTGTCTAATTTCATCTATACAGTATACTTCTTTTAAATTTGTAATTTAGCAGCCTACAGATTATGTTATCAATTGAAAAAATCTTTAGAGGGCTTTAAGGCCTTTAATTTGAGGTGCCGATTGTGAATTTTTTGCTTGTCTATTTAACTCATTTACTTTGTAATCTCCGTCTATTTTCTGTTCCTCCTTGATAATGTGAATATATCACGAAAGCGCTCGGACTTTGTGTTTCCTTTTCCCTGTGGTTGTTTGCTGATTAATAAGGTCACGTGTTATTTTGTGATTATAGTGCATATATATATATATATATATATATATATATATATATATATATATATATATATATATTAGTGGAGGAGATGAAAGGGCAACAAGCCTGACGATTAAGTACATGTATGAATTTGAGTTGTGCAACAATGGCTGCTTGACGACTGAGAGTTTGTAACAAATCAAATTACATCTTCATAAACAGACTGGCAATTTGTACATCTTTGTGTTATATTCAATATCCATTTACGTGTTTATATACAGGATGAGTCAAAAGTCCTACCTCAAAAGTATTTATTGTATAGTTATTTTTTAGGCACGACTTTTGACTCACCCTGTATATGTCGCAGTTCAATTATCCCAGTTAAATTGTTAAAATAGTTATTCTTAAAAATGTATTTAGTATTTTTTTTTTGTTAGTTTTACTGATGCCAATAAGTTCATTACATCGATAGATCGGTTTACTTGATAATTAAAGGGAGCTAACTGTAGTTAATCATTATTATTATTATGATTACGATTATTATATAATTTTGGAAGAGAAGCCAGTATTCATTATCGAGCGTGATCTCTTCGAAGCATCGAATCAACCAGAACAATGCAACAGAACTTTCGTTCGTTTTTCTTTTTGTCGTCACTTTTCAGATCACTTTTCGCTGCTTTCGACAAATGCTCAACGACACCAGGTGTTTCTTGTATCATTTTCAGCACTGGTGTCATCTTCTGATAATGCCCCTCCAAGTAAACCTTAAGCAGTACTGATGTATATTTTTCCGTTATCTCGCTAGAAGATGAATCCCCCCCACCCAAAGTTAGTTTTGTGACAGTGCATCTTATTCATATTTCCAAAGATTTTTACGAGATTACCTACCCCAGCTTAAATGAAGCGATTCCCTACACCATAATAGAACCATCTCCAGGTTTCTCAGTTTTGCTGATACAGTTAGACTGAAACTTTTTATGGTTACATTACCTCACAAACAAACGTACGCCTTAGGATGCCAAAATGTCAGTTTTGGTCTTATCGCCTCCATATGCAGAATAATTATCCACTTACGATACCAGTTTTAATGTTTCTTCACAAATTCAAGCCTCTTTTTTCTTATTCACATCACAATATATGACTTTCTCACAAAAACTTTCCCCTCAGCCCGCCATTTTGATGCCTTCGTCAAGAAATTTCACGATCCTCCCCAGTGGCAGTACATTTACTGGAGCTGTTTTAAAGCGAGTTTGAATAATGCTATTTTTTTGGGGGGGTGATAGTTACTCTAAACCGACTTTGTCTAGCACGAATAACGAATCTCCATTTTCTTGCATTTGGTGTCGAGTTCCTTGAACTCCGCCTTTGGATATTTCAAGTTCCATCGCAATTTATCTTTGGCTGTTGTCACGTTTAATAGAAAATGGGTATTCGGGCTCTTAATTCACGCGGTAACCTATTAACTCTTTAATAAACAACCTCATAACCCGTTTCCAGAACATTTGAAAAAGGAAAGTAGTAATTATCTTATTATCTCTAAGCGCATCTGGCCTCGTATAAAAAACTGAAGTAGGAGTACTAAATTCCACGTAGCAAATGCCAAGGTCATACCAAACGCGCATAACTGCGCCAAAATATATAGGTTGCGCGAGATATACTGTACTTTACGAAACTAAAACGCACCTTTAGGAGAATTGATGTAGTTATAATTAGTTATTTGCCTGAGCTATAAAAGGCTTTCACTCAAAAGATGTAAATGACCTTATATTCGGTTGATTTGTTTCATCTATCTCAGTTATATAGGTTCTTCTGCAGGAAAAACAAATGAATTCACACTTCTGAACGCTAACACACACACACACACACACACACACACACATATATATATATATATATATATATATATATATATATATATATATATATATATATATGGGATGAATTTCACAATTAAACACATGAAATGAATGAATGATGCAAATCCACAAGGAAAAGGAAAAACGATTCCAAGGCCTTTCGCATATTCAGAAGTACACCTCGTCAGGGAATTCCCTGACGAGGTGTACTTCTAAATACACAAAAGACCTTGGAATCATTTTTCCTTTTCCTTGTGGTTTGCATCATATATATACACATATATATAGAGGGCGTCCCTAAGTCTGGAACAATAGGGCAAAATGATAAAAACGGCAATAAAAACGCCGAAGAGACTTTTGGGGATTGTTTGTGAAATGAGCGAGGATGGTAGCGGCTGTGTCATCGTCGGTGGTTGTCCTCGGAGATCCGCTGCGTGGTTTATCTCCTATGGATCCCGTTTCCCTGAACTTTGCTACAAGTTTGCCGACACAGCTGTGTGTTATTGGCGCGCGGTCCGAATGCAATCTGTTAAATTCCTCAGCGACCTCTTTCTGACTCCGATTTCCTACGAGCAGAATTACCTGGGTGCGTTCTTCCTTACTCAAAGATATCATGGGCATTTGCATAAACAGAAAAACATGCATTACTTATTTTACCCCATGGTTCCGGACTTATGGACACCTATATATATATATATGTTAAACACAGACCGTGCATGGAACAAGGAACTCTTCTGGGAAAATTAAATCCACTATAGTCCGAATAAGTAATGGTAAATGACAAAAACCATAGTTTTTCTTTTTCATGATGCTAGCCCGACGTGGGCAACGGGTCTCTCGCAAAGAGATCCCATAAATATAGCTTCCCTCACCAGCTATCTGCAAAGCAGACAGGATCCAGCTTTGGGACATGGACCTAGGGTTTAAAGCAAGCCTAGTCCCTACATTCAGAACCTCTATATAAGTAAAAGACTCGTTGCATTCACGTCGGATTGAATAAATCAAAGAAAAAAGGGGTAACTATTGTATTTTTAGCCAAAAAAACCAAAACTTAAATCTCAACCGGGACATTGAGCGTCCACTTTTCAAGGCACGTAACACGTCCGTTTAATATACACAAACTCAGAATGGTCCCCTGAGAAACTTATATGTTAAACACAGACCGTGCATGGAACAAGGAACTCTTCTGGGAAAATTAAATCCACTATAGTCCGAATAAGTAATGGTAAATGACAAATACCATAGTATGGTATACTATGGTATTTGTCATTTACCATCCACTATATCCACTATAGTCCGAATAAGTAATGGTAAATGACAAATACCATAGTATGGTATACTATGGTATTTGTCATTTACCATTACTTATTCGGACTATAGTGGATTTAATTTTCCCAGAAGAGTTCCTTGTTCCATGCACGGTCTGTGTTTAACATATAAGTTTCTCAGGGGACCATTCTGAGTTTGTGTATATTAAACGGACGTGTTACGTGCCTTGAAAAGTGGACGCTCAATGTCCCGGTTGAGATTTAAGTTTTGTTTTTTTTGGCTAAAAATACAATAGTTACCCCTTTTTTCTTTGATTTATTCAATCCGACGTGAATGCAACGAGTCTTTTACTTATATAGAGGTTCTGAATGTAGGGACTAGGCTTGCTTTAAACCCTAGGTCCATGTCCCAAAGCTGGATCCTGTCTGCTTTGCAGATAGCTGGTGAGGGAAGCTATATTTATGGGATCTCTTTGCGAGAGACCCGTTGCCCACGTCGGGCTAGCATCATGAAAAAGAAAAACTATGGTATTTGTCATTTACCATTACTTATTCGGACTATAGTGGATTTAATTTTCCCAGAAGAGTTCCTTGTTCCATGCACGGTCTGTGTTTAACATATAAGTTTCTCAGGGGACCATTCTGAGTTTGTATATATATATATACATATATATATATATATATATTATATATATATATATATATATATATATATATATATTATTAGGATAAAAACGAAGACGTAGAGCATAACAGTCATTATATTTGGCTGCAGCCAACGTTTCGGGCAACTCTACCCATTTTCAAGGCCTAATAAATAAAAGCTAAAATTAATACATGACAAAAATATATAAATGTCGAGAACTAAAACAAAATTAAAACTGTTGGAGAATAAAAATTAAAATTACAAAGCATAAAACAGGCATAAGCGAAAAACAAAAAGTAAAAATTATATAAATAACAAAAATATACGAATGATAAAAATAAAACTTAAAAACTAAAAACATTCAAACGTAAAATAGTTAAAAACTTTACTAATAAAAAAGTTAACCGAAAAGCCACAACAGTAAACCAAACATACCATGCTCACTTGACAGCCACAAAAAACTGAGGCGAAAAGGAGACAGGGTCACAAGGGAAAAACAACAACTTAGTTTGTAGGTATTCTAATTAATATAAAGGGGGTAACAGCTAGAATCAATATTTAAACTGGAGTTCAAAAATTTAATGCACAAAGATTCGTAAATACGGAGGGAGGACGGGCATTTTAATGATTTAAGAATATTAAAATTGTTAACAGAAATGTCAACCTTACACTTGATAGAATGATTTCTAATAGCAGACTGTTCTTTTTTCGCTAAAACTTTCCGTCCTATGGCTAATACCCATATGGGAGCAAAATCTCGCCTGCAAGGAACGAACTGTGCTGCCAACGTAGTTCCCCTGGGAACACCCAGGGCAGGTAAACAAACAACAGAACAGCTCATCGCAAGGGGGATTTCGTCCTTACATCGGAAAAACCATCCAAGGGTATTATTATTTACAAAAGCAACCTTAAAATCAGTGTGAAAATAAAATTTCCTCACCACACTCAACAATTGCGTTTTCACAAAAGTATTAAAATGGTAGAGATCAGGTAAAACAAGATATTTACAATTCTTAGGAACATCATACGTTGGGATAAGGTTGGGGAAATATACATTATTAAGAAATTAACCAATAATACCTCCTACAAGATCCCATGGGAAACCATTTTTAAAGAAAAAATCAGTAAGGAATTCAAACTCATTATGGAGCAGAGCAAAGTTCGAGCAAATATTATAAGCTCTAGGCACCAAAGTGCGAATGGAACTTAATTTGTAATTAAAATCGCAAAAACTATAAAAATTAAAACCCAAACCCGTAAACGTAGGCTTCCAGTACGTAGAAGTTAAAACGGTTGAGCCAGATTTGGAGACCAAAACATCAAGGAAAGGAATAGAACCTTCAACTTCCTTTTCCTGCGTAAATACAATGTTCTTATGCAATGTGTTCAGAAAACTTAGAAACTGAACTGATTGATTAATTATCCGTTTAAATGAATTTGGACTAATAACAAAATCATATAAAAGAAAATATAAATCAATGAAAAGTAACTAAATAAAATTAGTGATGTGGAAAACATGAACATTCAGTGATTACACGAGGGATGGAAAATAACCGAAAAGTGTAAAATCGGTTTTCACCGTCGCTATATTCTTAAAGCCGGTTTTTAGCGGTTTTCACCGATGAGATTCTGCATGCTTTTTAGGGAGGTAAATGATCAGAATATTAAACAGAAATAATGTTTTAATTGATTCAATCAAGTATGTGTAACATTTCAATTTAAAAGTTTATTATCGAACTTGATTTCTGAAATAACTCTTGAGAAAACAAAGAGCATTAAGTGTCTGATCTGACATTCTTGATCGAATGTTTGTGACGAATAAACCAGCAGCTGAAAACACTCTCTCGGACTCTACGCTGGTGGCTTTTTATTGTAAGCAACACCTCGTACATTCGATCCAAATTTTCGCTTCTATTCAAAGTAGCTTCAAAATATTTGAATTCATTGTTTACGTCAAAGGTCTCAGAAGAATCTTTCTTGGGTTTCATTTTCAGTTTGTTCATCTCACACATGTACTCGTTCATAAGTTGATCGTCATCATTTACTTCACGACCTGAGCTGCATTGTGAATCTTCGAGTTTCGAAGCGATTGATTGGACTTGGTCGTCTGTTTCTGAAATCTGGCAAGCTTCTGGAAAAAGCCTCTTAAATGTAGGATCCGCATAATTCTTAAGTGCTTGTCTTGAAGGAAAGAGGAACGGTGCTGATGATTCATTTTTCAAGACCTCAGGATTGTGGAGAAAACTCAGCAAGGCGACAGCTTCTTTTTGTCTTCTCGATGAGTAGCGATCAATGAGACACGGACGTAGCTCAAAAGCTAAAGGATTGTTTTTGCTTTCAAATTTATCCAAAATGAACTTAATGGAAGATTCAGCTTTGAGCAAATTTGCATCTTCGGAACAGTCCCTTCGAAACAATTTCCAGTGGACGAAGCGTGTCAAAGAGGCTCTTTAGAGCATTCCATTCTTCATCTGAAATCGTCTCTGTTGAGCGTATCATTCTGAGGGCCTTTGGAATGCAATTTTTGAGCTTCAAAAATTTCTCTATCATGGCCAAAAGACTGTTCCACCTCATTCTACAGTCAAGGATAAGCTTCATTTCCTTTCCATTAAATTCATCTTTGACAAAATCCTGCAATCTCTCATTTTTCAAAGGAGACTTTCGAAATATGCGGCAGATTTTTCTCACCTTATTTATTACTTAAGTAATCTTCTCGAAGTTTTGGAAGAACAATTACGTCATCTATGTCGGACTCCAAAATTGTATCAGTGCATAAAATTTCACACTCATCTTCGCTTAACTCATGTGCAGAGTGTTCATCTTCGATGGCTTCATCTTCAGGGGTAGGGTTACTTTGTCCTTCAACTGAATTTTCAGCAGTTTTTGAATATAAGATATCCGAAACCGCGAGATGTACAGCATGTGCATGTACAATGCATTGCTGGTGATCAGGTACTATTTTTCTTCCAAATTTGACCATTACTGAGGCACCGTCGGTGGTGCAACCCACGATATGCTTATCTAGGTCCAAGCCAAAGCCTTCCAATCTTTTCCTAACGATTGCAATAGTTTTGGTGCTATCGAGAGAACCATTTATTTTCATGAGACCAAGAGACCAATGTTGATTTTCATCATGAACATTAATATTAATATATCTTTGGTTTTGCAAAGATGTATACTCATCCATAGTTAATGAATAGCGGATTCCTTGTCTCACCTGATTCTTGAAGTAATTGACCAATTCATGTTTCTTTTTCTCATAAAAACTAAGCACCATTTTTCTGACACCATTATGGGATGTTGGATGAGGCTTGTCGTATTTTATCTTTCTTAGGCTTTCTTGAATGAATTCACTTTTAGCAATTGATTGGAAACTCAGTCCATCTACACAAGCAAGTTTCGAAATTTCCTCTTCTATGGACTTTTTTTGCACAAACTCTTCTACTGTTCTTTGTTTCTTCAATGGCTGATTAATCTGGTCAATGTTTATGCCATGAATATTTTTCATGTGGGATGATAAACTTGAAGTAGAACCTCCACAACACTTTAAAACTTTGTGACATGTCATACACTCTGCTGCTTCTTTATTCTTACGAGTGAAATGATACCAAGCATTTGATTTCTTTGACATGATGGAGTATTAAATCTTAGAATCTTAACTGATCAATGTGCAATCATCCACATAACATTCAAGACTGAAGCATCAATTATTTACACTTATAAACAATACGAAACGATGCAAAACGTAATTACTATGTTTTTAAACATTTGAAAACGTTTGTTTCATAGAAAATGGACCAAAGTGATCGGAGACTTTTGCAAAAATGTGAAAACCGGTTCTTATCGTCGGTTTTGGTAATGATTAAAAATTTTCATCACCGGTTAAAAACCGGGTTCCATCCCTAGATTACACCACAAAATATAAACTGCCAAAAAGTAAAAAATAAACTTTTCCTCACGTAAGAAATTCAGCCGTGAATATCTTATTAAAATTTAACACGCAAAAACTTCTCTTTCTTAATGCATTCATTACCATTTTTAAAAGTCTGATCTTCATTTGTTTTAAATGGAAATGTAGTCGAAGTGGAGCATCCTCGCAAAGTGCTTCATTTGCTCCGCTTGAAGGTGAAACGATGCAGATTCGACTTCAAAGTTAAAACTGACGAAATACAAAATACAGTAGATTCTTTGCTTCAAATGATTTTGGCTTCATTCTTTTAACTATACACAAAACGTTTAACACTTCAATAAAAGAGGAAGCAATTATAGACAAACATTTCGAATAATGTCTGGCAATCAATCACATTTAAAAAAAAGTGTCACCCACCACACCCACACACACATATATATATATATATATTATATATATATATGGTGTAACAAAAGTCCGTTCTCTAGGGAAATAAGATATAACAGAATAATTTATGGTAATGAGTTTATATATATTATGTGGAAGAGCATAGAATGCAATTTGAGCATGTACTGGATTAATTGGTAAGTTGAGTGTATTGTTTGTAATGTATACATAATTAAAACTATTTTCTCGTTCAATTATATCTTATTTTCCTATGAGAACGGACTTTTGTACACCCTACATATATATATATATATATATATATATTAAATATAATCCCTCCTAAGGAGACGTAGTTTTACATTTAGGAAAAAAACGAAGACGTAGAGCAAAAAAGTCATTATATTTGGCTGCAGTCGACGTTTCGGGCAACTCTACCCATTTTCAAGGCCTAATAAATAAAATTTAAAATTAATACATGACCAAAATATATAAATGTCAAGAACTAAAACTAATTTAAAGTACAAAAATTAAAACTGTTCAAGAATAAAAATTAAAATTACAAAGCAGAAAACAGGCATAAGCTAAAATCAAATAAAAAATAAAAATTATTTAAATGACAAAAATATACGAATGATAAAAATAAAACAAAACTAAAAACATTCAAACGTAAATTAGTTAAAAAACTTTACTAATAAAAAGTTAAACGGAAATAAAAAGTTAAACGAAAAACACAAGAGTAAACCAAACATACCATGCTCACTTGACAGCCACAAAAAACTGAGGCGAAAAGGAGACAGGGTCACAAGGGAAAAATTTTTAGTATGTAGGTATTCTAATTAATATAAAGGGGGTAACAGCTAGAATCAATATTTAAAGTGGAGTTCAAAAATTTAATACACAAAGATTCGTAAATACGGAGGGAGGACGGGCATTTTAATGATTTAAGAATTTTAAAATTGTTAACAGAAATGTCAACCTTACACTTGATAGAATGATTTCTAATAGCAGACTGTTCCTTTTTCGATAAAACTTTCCCTGTCCTATGGCTAATACCCATATGGGAGCAAAATCTCGCCTGCAAGGAACGAACTGTACTGCCAACGTAGTTCCCCTGGGAACACCCAGGGCAGGTAAACAAATAAACGACAGAACAGCTCATCGCAGGGGAGATTTTGTCCTTACATCGGAAAAAACATCCAAGGGTATTATTATTTACAAAAGCAACCTTAAAATCAGTGTGAAAATAAAATTTCCTCACAACACTCAACAATTGCTTTTTCACAAAAGTATTAAAATGGTAGAGATCAGGTAAAACAAGATATTTACAATTCTTAGGAACATCATACGTTGGGATAAGGTTGGGGGAATATACATTATTAAAAAATTTACCAATAATACCTCCTACAAGATCCCGTGGGAAACCATTTTCAAAGAAAAAATCAGTAAGGAATTCAAACTCATTATGAAGCAGAGCAAAGTTCGAGCAAATATTATAAGCTCTATGCACCAGAGTGCGAATGGAACTTAATTTGTAATTAAAATCGCAAAAACTATAAAAATTAAAACCCAAACCCGTAAACGTAGGCTTCCGGTATGTAGAAGTTAAAACGGTCGAGCCAGATTTGCAGTGTGTTCAGAAAACTATCATCATTTACCATGAACTCGTACAATGTTAAGGATAGTTTTTCCTTTGCGTGGGAAATCAAGAAGTTTGATATGAATTCTTTGTTTATGACGAGTTTCGATGTATCTTCCCTCTTTACAAATGTCCCTTTGGATGAGACCATTGCAATTATTTTGGATAAAGCTTTTCCACAGCCGGACTCACTTTTTCACGGCTTTGGCAGAGCACAGTTTGAACAGCTTCTGAATTTGGCAGTCAAGGATAACTTTTTTAGTTTTCAAGGGGTAGTTTACCGTCAGCTGGATGGAGTGGGGATGGGGAGCCCCTTTGGTCCTGTTTTTGCGAATATTTTCATGTCACATCTTGAGGAAAGGGCCTTCTGTGAGTGCCCCCCTCACCTTAAGCCCAAATTGTACAGACGTTATGTTGATGATATGTTTGCTTTATTCCAAACGGATAATCAATCAGTTCAGTTTCTAAGTTTTCTGAACACACTGCATAAGAACATTGTATTTACGCAGGAAGAGGAAGTTGAAGGTTCTATTCCTTTCCTTGATGTTTTGGTCTCCAAATCTGGCTCGACCGTTTTAACTTCTACATACCGGAAGCCTACGTTTACGGGTTTGGGTTTTAATTTTTATAGTTTTTGCGATTTTAATTACAAATTAAGTTCCATTCGCACTTTGGTGCCTAGAGCTTATAATATTTGCTCGAACTTTGCTCTGCTTCATAATGAGTTTGAATTCCTTACTGATTTTTTCTTTAAAAATGGTTTCCCACGGGATCTTATAGGAGGTATTATTGGTAAATTCTTTAATAATGTATATTCCCCCAACCTAACCTTATCCCAACGTATGATGTTCCTAAGAATTGTAAATATCTTGTTTTACCTTATCTCTACCATTTTAATACTTTTGTGAAAAAGCAATTGTTGAGTGTTGTGAGGAAATTTTATTTTCACACTGATTTTAAGGTTGCTTTTGTAAATAATAATACCCTTGGATGTTTTTTCCGATGTAAGGACAAAATCCCCCCTGCGATGAGCTGTTCTGTTGTTTATTTGTTTACCTGCCCTGGGTGTTTCCAGGGGAACTATGTTGGCAGTACAGTTCGTTCCTTGCAGGTGAGATTTTGCTCCCATATGGTATTAGCCATAGGACAGGGAAAGTTTTATCGAAAAAGGAACAGTCTGCTATTAGAAATCATTCTATCAAGTGTAAGGTTGACATTTCTGTTAACAATTTTAAAATTCTTAAATCATTAAAATGCCCGTCCTCCCTCCGTATTTACGAATCTTTGTGTATTAAATTTTTTAACTCCACTTTAAATATTGATTCTGGCTGTTACCCCCTTTATATTAATTAGAATACCTACATACTAAAATTTTTTCCCTTGTGACCCTGTCTCCTTTTCGCCTCAGTTTTTTGTGGCTGTCAAGTGAGCATGGTATGTTTGGTTTACTCTTGTGTTTTTCGTTTAACTTTTTATTTTCGTTTAACTTTTTATTAGTAAAGTTTTTTAACTAATTTACGTTTGAATGTTTTTAGTTTTGTTTTATTTTTATCATTCGTATATTTTTGTCATTTATATAATTTTTATTTTTTATTTGATTTTAGCTTATACCTGTTTTCTGCTTTGTAATTTTAATTTTTATTCTTGAATAGTTTTAATTTTTGTACTTTAAATTAGTTTTAGTTCTTGACATTCATATATTTTGGTCATGTATTAATTTTAGATTTTATTTACTAGGCCTTGAAAATGGGTAGAGTTGCCCGAAACGTCGGCTGCAGCCAAATACTGTATAATGACTTTTTTGCTCTACGTCTTCGTTTTTATCATATATATATATATATATATATATAACCCAAATTTAAAGCTATGAATAGGCCTATAATTAAAATTTATCTTTAAAAAGACAATATATACCTTTCAAATGTCAGTACGATGATTCCTCATTTCACGATATATAAAGGGTGATCCAGAGAAATGGGACCCAAAAGAAACCCCTGTAACTCTTAAAGTATGAGTCCTTTTATAAAATCATACGCATCATTCGAAAGAGGATAGTTACAAGTTTGTACAGGATTGTATGTCGGTACGCGCTGTCGGTACAACCTCACAGCAGCTCTTCCGTTTCCATTGGCAGCCCCATACACCATATGCATGTCAGCCATCTCAGCAGTCGTGAAGCGCTCCATGTTACGCGTACTACGTCCGATTTAAGAATGCCCGCGGCAAGCGCGAGTCTAGCCCACTTCACCTTTTAGCCAATTGCAGCGGCGCCCTCTCGCGCCGAATGGTGACGTCAGCGGACATACACTTATAGACGAAAAGGGTTTGTCTTGGTGTTGCCTATCCCCCATTACAATTTGTACGGAAAGTTTTCAAACACCCTGTATATATATGTATATGTATATGTATATGTATATACATATATAATATACATATATATATATATATATATATACACACACGAGTGTGTATGTATATATATATATATATATATATATACACACACAAGATAACAATTTCTTTCAAAAACAGCAATTAAATTCTTGTTCAATTACGTTTTACGTTTGGAGGTTTTCTTCCATTTATACTTAACTGTTCTGTTTTTAATTAAATTCCAATGTTTAAAATATTATAAAGCCATTTTCATTCCTTCACATACACGCACGCGTCTATATATATATATATATATACAGTATATATAAGGGTTAAAATCCGTTGGAACAAGTGAAATGGGGTAAATAACATTTGAAAGCAATTTATAGACAAAGCTGTTTCGAGATTGAAATTACCCGACCATCAGCAAGGAACAAAGATCATTAGGAATGAGTAGTGAAAGCTCTCGAGGGTCATAACGTTAGTGAAGAAGAAACGACAATGGAACTAAGGATCAAAAGACCGCGTTATATATATACACATATATGTATATATATAACGTTAGGCAGTTTTTAAAAGTTTGATACCCGTGAGGTATCATGAAGAATGAAGAGGAGGTTCCAAATCATCTCAATGGGAGAGTTCAAGAAAAAAGCGGTACGGAGAACGCGCCTGCGTCATTTCCCTTCTGACATGCGTATCTTTTTTCTTTTTGGGGGTAATTTTTATTTGGGGTAATTTGATTTACCGATTACAAAAACTCAGTTTTGGATTTTTGTTTTTATACTTAATGAAAGATAAGCTCCATTCTTCACTGAAAATGAAACGTAATTAAAATTAGGACAAAGTTCGTAATATTGACCAATTCCAACCTCGCAATGGTATTTGAATCAGAGTTTTTTTTACCTTGAAAAAGTGGTTATGTCATTATCAACTGTGCTTGATTTAGATGGTTTTAAACGACGGTTCAGGATCGACCTGCGATCGACTCCTTTACAGCATCCTGCCGCATTTGTAGAATTTGGTAGAAGGGGAATTGGTTTTGGCACTCCTGCTCTCGTAGGCATAGCTGGTCAGGGACTTTGGGCAAGAACCTGTCCAGCTGGTTCTTGAAACTATTTAGGTTGGTATGATGGATGCTCCTCACTTTTTTTGGCAGGACATTAAAAAGTTTTGGGCCTCTTATTTTGAAGGTATTTTCCACCCTCATTTTCATGACCCTTGTCCCACCACAGCTAGGACAGTACAGAATCTTCCTCTTCTCTCATTCCATTGTGTTTCTATTCATTTCTAAGGTTAAGGACACAACCCTCTAGCATTTTCCATATGTATATTATTATGTACCGCTCACGTCTTCTTTCCCAAGGGTGGAGTTTCAGGGATTGCAGTCGCGATCATAGTCTTCATCTTTCGTTTCCTCTATATTAGACGTAAAAGTCCTTTGTATGGCTTCTATGTTTGCAACAATGTCTAGTTTTCTGTATGGGCTTGTGAGCACTAAGCAATACTCAATTACTGGTGGGAATTAAACTCTTCAATAATTTTAGCATGATGTTCGCTTTTCTGTTATGAAAAGAGATTTTTTACGGTTTGTTTCTGTTGTCTAAATCATGTTCTGATTTTCCTCTCGAGCTTGTTACGTTTTCTATTTTATCTTTTCGGTACATGTTTCAGTAATATGGGTTTAGTTTCGTTTTCTATTATCGACAGAATTTCTTCTGGAGTCTTCTCGGGAAATGTATATATATATATATATAATTTAGTGGTGGACCGGATATCCGCATCCGCATAATTTTTAACATCCGCATCCGCACTTCTGACTGTGGATGTTATGCGGATATTACCTCTAATAAATTATGCAATTTACAATTAAATTAGCTTATAAAGTAGCTTATAAGGCCCAGTCATGCACATTTCATGTAAAGTATTAATTATTTTATTAATGAACAAACAAATATATAAACCTCAAAATATAAATACCTGGTAACAGAAAATTGAATGAAACTTGTTTCATTGAATTTTCTGGGACTGAAACTCTTGAGAAAGTTATTATTATCATAATGAGAACATTAATATTAATTTTAATTCTTATGCATTGTCTGCCATAATAGTAATATCACGAAATTTGAAAAATTATGTCATATATTCATAATTCTATATTATATTGATAGATTAACTAAATATCCGCATCCGCATCCACGGATATTGAAATTAAGGATCCGCATCCGCGTATATTGAAATTAAAGATCCGCATCCGCAGATGTTGAAAAACTGACATCCGGTCCACCACTAAATTTTATATATATATATGAGAGAGAGAGAGAGAGTTACAAGGAGTTACGAGGAAAAGTAATACCTCAAAAGGCCTTGCGGCCCATACCGAGGAGGTACCAATGGCAACGGGTGCCATGGAAAATTTTCTACACCTCAAATAGTGTGCAAGATTTGGTCTAACCTTTTCTTGAAATTATCCACAGAGGAACTGTTCACAACTTCTGAAGGTAACCTGTTCCACGTGTCACAGATCTTATACGTAAAGTAATTCCCACACATACTAGTCCTAAACCGTTTCAAATCCAACTTCCAACCATTGTTGCGAGTTGGGTTATCATTTAAACTAAACATGCTTCTAAAATCGACATCGGTGAACCCGCGTAAGAGCTTGAAAACCTCGATCAGTTGACCGCGCAGCCTCCAAGTTTCCAGCGAAAACAGGTTCAGGGCGCGTAAACGTCGATTGTAGCCCATATGCCTAACGGAAGGGATTAACTTTGTGGCCCTCGCCTGCACTCGCTCCAGCCTCTCAATATCTTTCCTGAGGGTGGGCGACCAGAACTGCACAACATACTCCAGGTGCGGCCGAACCAGGGAATTGTAGAGAGATAGCACAATCTCCTTGTTCCGAAACTGAAATTACCTCCTGATACGCACTGTTTCGTAAACTTGAGAGAGAGAGAGAGAGAGAGAGAGAGAGAGAGAGAGAGAGAGAGAGGAGAGAGAGAGAGAGAGAGAGTATAAAATAATTTAGTTACTACTCCATTATAAAAATTATAGAGTAAAAATGTAACCAAATAACAATTTAATGTAATACAATTCAGTAGATATTAACTTTTATGTAATACTAATTAGCAGATTTCATTTGAAAGTTCTCAAACGAGTTTACAATATGGACTTCTTTTTTTTTGTATTACTATAATAATACAACAATGTACCAGATCTGGCTGAAAAGGGTAACTTATTCATTGATGAGTATCACTGTATAAATATAGTCTACCATATTCATACTAGAGAGCCTGTCTAGTTTTTTGCTTGAACAAGCGCCATGTTCTTAATGTAGAATAAAAGTTGCTCATAAAAGTACCAGCAAAAGGAACTTAGGTATTCAGTGTGTTCTTCGACTACGCTGGTTATTTAACTCCTGTATTATCATTACCAGCACCATCAGGAGTCGAACTTCGACCACAATATCCTCATCTCGCTTACAGGGAAACGGCGTTACTCATAGAGCCACTGTCGTCGGTTAATATACTTAACCATGTTTACAGTTCTGAAATATCTGATGAAGTATTCCTAAATTCACAGAAGTAAAATTATTAATGTACAGAGTGCCCATAAATTAGCTTTACGAATTCAATTCGAACTGAATTTGTGAAGATAATTTATGGACACCCTGTATATTTTGAAGTTTTCTTCGTAAAATATAATTTTTGTTTGATTAAAAGAAGAGAAGTGTAACTGTCGCTTTTCATTTACATTGAATCCTACAGGGTTTATACTGAAACAGTAAACAAAACACGAGAAATCTCTGAACATGTTACGTAGTGATCGCGAGTCAAAACAAGTTTAATCTTTAAAAACAAAAGTTTAAAAAATTGGAGACAAAATGCAACTTCAGAAATGAGTTTCAACAGTTTATAAAGTGTAATTTTACGATACATTACACTCAAAATGGTAAAATCCTTGCATAATAATAATAATAATAATAAAAATAATAATAAGAATAATAATAATAATAATAATAATAATAATAATAATAATAGACTTTTACATGACGTAAAACTAAAAATTACTTAAAAGTGCGATGAAAACTGAAGAAGTTGAGACGAGAACCAAATAACGGAGAAGTAGGGAAGACCAGGGCTAAAAGTAACATTTTGTAAAAAAAAGTAATTTGCAGAAAAGTGGTTGTCTACAGAGTAAATGTTCCAATAGCGGCATATACCTCTGTCTTTGCTCTATCAATTAAGATCTTGCTACTTCGCAAATATTACTGCATTTTACTATGACAAGCACTTCTAACTAAGTATTTGAAATGTTACAACTTGCCCCAAAGCGGGGTAAGTTGTAACACTATAAGGGGTAACAAGTAACATTCAGTAATGCATTTTGAAATCAAACGATTTACTGCTAAACAAAATGGTTTACTTTAAACAGCTTCCAACAACATTCTATCATATTTAGACATAGCAAAAACACGCAGAAATAATAGACTTAATAAGAAGTACAATCTTGGCAACCAAAGAAATGGTTCTCTCCTTCTCTGGAATGAACATGAGCCCAATGTTGGCAGGTTAAGACATTGAATCCACTCTTCCCATGGACGGCTTTGTGGGTAGGGTTCCAGACACATGAAGCATAGGTCCTCCTCAGAACTGGAAGATTCATCAGCTGCAGTTAAGTTGAGACGTTTCTTGACACCTGTATGCTTTTGTTTTCCAGCTTTTTTGCTGTGGTCACCTTCTTTTTACCAGCTTTCTCTTCTTCTAACGCTTTCTTTACAGGTGTGTTTGTTAAGATTTAACCGTTTATTTTTCGTCTTCCGCCTGCCTTATTAGGTTTTCTAGCACCTGCTTTAGGGCGAGAGCCAATAAGTTCAGGATTAAATATTTTGGAAATGGTAGACGGGCTAGGTTGAGGTGTGAAAGAAGGGTTAGGATGGTTATCCGTTGCGGGACCAGGGGATGTTGAAGAGGTTGAATGAAACTGAAGAATCAGGCTAGAACTAATGGCTGCTGGGGTGGTAGGTTGGGTGGAGATGTAGAAGGATCAGGCTGGGTGTCTGAGGATCTGAGGATACAGCAGGGACAGCTGTAGGTTCAGGATTAATTGGCATGGGTCTATCTGTGACATTTGAGGGTGAAAATTCCTCATCAGTGAATACAAAGTAATTCAGTCGGGAGATACCTGTGTATTTGAATCCCTGATTGATGTTCTTTGGGGTGACAGCTAAAGGCAAAGCCTCTCGTACAATGCCAGGTATGTCATAAATTGACAAAGTTTGTCCAGCATAGCTATTCGTCCAGGTATCAGATGCTACCAGAACATATTTCTTGAATGGTGCATAGATAGCTATATCAAGAAGTTGAAGTTTGTGGGAAGTATGTGGTGGAAATGACAATAGAATGACTTCTCTTTCCTTGGCCAAAATGTGATTCATGGTTGTCCAAAAGTAGTAGCATGGGGTTTTCCTTGATGGGCCTCGCATGATAAATGCAATTTTTCATTTAGATGTGTTGCCTCGCTCACTTTTTCTTTTGTAGACACGCATCTGCCATAGATAATAAAGAAAAAATAGACTTGGCCTGCAACCAAAGCTTAAAGTGTAACTTACAGTGTATCTGCCATAGATAATAAAGAAAAAATAGACTACACTTGCAGACAAAGTTTTAAGCGTCTCTTAGGCTAAACACATGGTAGAAACTTATGGGGTAAGTTGTAACATGAAATGGGTTAAGTTGTAACACGTTACATCTTACCCCTGTGCCTGTTACATGCCTCACAGCTACCCACCATATTACGGACGCCTGTCGCTCTTAACACCTTTACAATAAATGAAGCTACTAAATGCACAAAAGCAGGCGGCTCTCTTCCCTACCTTTTCTCATATTACGTAGAGCTACATACTAACCAGTAATAATAGATACAAGAAGAATACAATGTTTGTAGAAACAAAGGTATTTACTCACGATGTCGAGATCCAACGAAACCACTGCTGCTCACAATAATGTAAGCAGGCGACTGGCATTCTGACGTCAGCTAATGCGGAAAGGGATGTGCTATCTAGTAATGGTTGCGTTCTTTCTAACAATTCTTGGAAAGACGTAGGGGCCAGTGTTACGAATTATCCATGTTACTTTTAGCCCCGTTCTCCCCTATCCTTAAACCATCCTTGACATATATTCAAGTACAAGAAGAGCGACTCCTGTCTACGTGGTCTTATTTTGCGTCGGTTTATTACTACCCCGTGAATGTGTACCGTCCAAGATCCACATACACATTCTCGTGAATGTGTGCCGTCCACGACTGGGACACACCTCATTCATGGAATATTTTATCGTCATTCTTATTACCCTAATTTAACTTAAACTAACCTAACATGGGGGCAAATCGCTATCAAAAAGTTGGGGGGTACATTAATGGATTTTTAGTACATGTATTAGAATATCGTAACAAAAATAAAATAATAATATAATATATATATATATATATATATATATATATATATATATATACATATATATATATATATATATATATATACATATATATATATATATATATATATATATATATATATATATATATATATATATAATAATAATAATAATAATAATATATAATATTTATTAATGTATTATAACTCCTCTTATTACTTTGGAATACCGTTAACCTACTAAGAGTTCCTAATAGTCCCTAAATAGTGGGGGGATACAATTGAAACTTTGTCCCCGGCCTTCAAAAAGTAGGGGATACATGTACCTCCCTGTCCCATAGGGATTTTGCGCCCATGTAACCTAACCTATCCAGGCCGTACAACGCCGATGACTATTATTGTTGTATAAATATGGCCTTCGTAGCGATAGCGTGGATGGGAGGAAAATCAAGGATTTAAAGCTGAATTTCACTCATCTTACATGAACAGAATAAATGAAAAATTATATATATATATATATATAATATATATCAGAGGTGGAGACGGAATTAAAGAAGAAAGAGAAAGGAGAGGAGAAAGATCAATAATCACTGGGATCCCGATTGATTTATGAGATAAAAACTGATCACTTTATTCACAGTTTTCAAAAGTTTAATTTCACTTCAATAGTGAAATATTTAATAGCACCAACTAAATATAACCAAGATTATCGCAGCACTTGACTATACTGCTGTACTGTAGTACTCTACTGCAATTGTAGTGTACTACTACTACTACTATAGTCACTCAAAATAAACCCTTCTAAATTTAGAACTTGTACCTTCTTTTTGAGGGTGGATTCTAGGAAGAAGTTTTTCCTTCTTTTGGGTATGAAAGCTTCTTGTCACATAATAATGATAATATAATAACTTTTTTAATGATACATAACTTCTTTAGAAAGAAGAAATGGTCTTCAAAATTTCTTTTTTTTGAGTGATTTGAGACAATAGAAGATAATATTTTTATGTAGAGAAAGTTACGGGAAACCTACGCTATTATTATACTACTACTGTAGTAAGAAGCTACTACTACTACTACTACTAATAATAATAATAATAATAATAATAATAATAATTTGTTATACAGTAATTTTTAGCGTTCTTAAAACAACGTCAGGTAGGTAAAGGTTCATCTATTTATACAGCCACGTTTGTATGAAAGAGAAAAGCCAAGATGATAATGGTATAAAAAGAAAGCGTCGACTCATCCGCCACAGGAATCTCTCGCAAAAAATGGCGTAGTATTAAATAAGTGGCGCCTATAAATCAAAACCAATAAAAGACAAGGCACAGATACGCAGATTAAATTTACAGTTCGTTTACTGTAACTTTGATACGATGAATATGATTCTTTTTCCGGTGATACAGTCATTGTATTAGAGTTACAGTGTAGAGTGATAACCAGCTATATTGCGTGTTTCCGAGCAACAGCAAATCTAAATTAGAAATATGCGTAAAACGTCCTTTTGAATATTAAAATCCGTATACGATGATTCCATATTTTGCCTTTGTAGAAATGAAGCTCAGTAAAAAGATGAGTAGAAAAAAATGCACTTTTTTTTTACAATCCAAAAGCTTTTTATATGAAGTGTACGAAGAGACAAAAAAGAATAATATCTAAAATTATTTATATACGTAAAGCTTTGATTTTTGTAAGAGAGAAACGTGTCCCGCGCACGGTGAAAAAAGGTACTTTCAATATCCTTTGAAATATGACGCGACAAATTTAAAATTTGTCCTTCCTGTTTTTCAAATGACATTTTTACTTTCTGCAGATGTGAGAGTCGTCCTCTAAATCTTTGAAACTACATTGTCCTTTAATTAAACTCTGAGAGGCCAGTCTCGTATCCGATTCTTCACCTTTCCATTTAAGATAAAATAAAAACTCTAAATAAATTTTTATTTGGATTTTGTTAAAAAAAAAGTGACAATAAGAACCGAGAGCACTTTCTTGCAGGAAAGAAGAGAAGAACACTACCCTCTCCAAGGCTACGCTGAACGTCTTCATCTTCATCATATTGTATATAAATGCGAAGTTATAAACTCATTTGAGAACTTTCAGAAGAAACGCGAGAATTATAATATCAAACATAATTCATGCCAAGTTACATTACATTAGCACATTAAATTATTATTTGCTTACATTTGCATTATATACTTTTTATAAAAGAAGGGTAGCTAAAAAATTTTACATTTGGTATACAGGGTGTCCCATAAAACCCGTCTCATAGGAAAATTTATTTTAAATTAAATTTACAAAAGTAATACATCAGAACTAAAACGAATGTTCAAATTGATGTCTTGTTTTGAGCCCTTTTTTTTGTTGCGGGTAGACTAACACGCGATGGCTAATATTGAAGCGAGTTACACTCGTGAGGAAAAGGCCTCCGACTAGGGATGGGCATCCGGGATCCCGGAAGTAAAGTAGACAACTCATTTCCAGGGAAAACTGTCATCGATCCCGGGATTCCCCGGTATTCTATTTTCAGGGGGTTTGAAGACATACACATTGCTAGCACTATTTCACAAAAGTGTGAAAAATTGTCAAATTATTTGGTAGATCGCCCTTAAAAAACGAAATCTTACAAAAATATGTAAGACTTGAGCATAACAAAGAACTTCATCTACAACTCGATTCACAAACAAGATGGAATAGTTTAATAGTAATATTGGAAAGATTTGTACACCTAAGAAAACCAATTTCGAAAGCATTGATTGACCTTGGAATTGGAAAGGGCATGGATATTTCAGATGAAGAATTTGAATATATAAATGTTGTTATCACATCTTTAGAACCGGTTAAAATTGGACTGGAGAAGCTTGGTCGGAGATGCATCATTGCTCACTGCGGAAGGTGTGTTTGCTTTTATTGTAAATGAGTTGAGAGAACAGAAAACTTGCTTTTCTATCACCTTAAAAAAATCAGTAGAAAAAAAGACTTCAAGAGAGGCGTAATAAGAAGCTCGTAGAATTATATAAATATTTAAACAATCCTATAATAGCATTTAATTCAACTTGTCCTAATTTTTCACTGACTTCTAAATCAACATTGCAAACAACTGCCAAAGAGTGGTTTGCCAGGCTTTTCAGAAAAAGTGAGACGGACGTAGTGGCAGAAGGTACTGATGTAAATGCAGTTGCGCGGAAATAAATGGGAACCACGGAGCAACAAGATTTGCGCCTGAGATATGACGTAAAGAACATCATAAAAGAAATGAATGTTTATGAAGCCACGGGTAATAGTACAGAAAATTTAAACCTCTTATTTAATGCTCTGGCGACAATTCCTCCAACTTCACTAGAGTCGGAAAGAGCATTTCCTGCTGTAGGATTATTCATCACAAAACTCCGAACATCTTTAAGTAATAATAGTATTGATCATCCGTGCTTTTTAAAGCATTATTTTAAGTCGTAATCCAAATAAATCAATAATTTCAGTTTCATAAAGTCTCTAGAAAGTTTTTATCAAAGCATGTTTTTGTTCAATAAAAGGAAATTTCCTATTTAGTTATTTAATTTATTCCAGTACTTCAACCTTATTTAATTTTTTTAATCCCGGGATTGCAAGTTTTTGAATCCCGTTTCCCGGGATTAAGAAAAGAGCGGGAAAGGCTCAGTCCTACCTCCGACACGGTTTGGCATTCCATTGATGAGCCTTTGCTACTTGTTCTTGAGGACAATCATTGTAGAGTCAATTTACTTTTGTCAACCCTTTGCATATATACACATGGTCAGATTACTTTTGTGAAATATGTAAAGGTAGTGAGGCTCATTGTATTTTCTTAACAAGTAAGGCGGTCAAATATTATGTCAGGAAATTTTAGTTACTAGTCACTGCCCTATTCCGATGATCAAAATGGTTTGCTCTGCAAAAGGTCAATGTGTTCTATATTTATTCTCTCTCTCTCTCTCTCTCTCTCTCTCTCTCTCTCTCTCTCTCTCTCTTCTCTATCTCTCTCTCTCTCTCTCTCTCTCTCTCTATATATATATATATATATATATATATATATATATATATATATATATAGGATGAGTCACGACAAAATGTCATAACTTCGAGAGCTTATAGCTGAGGTCATTCCCAGTCAAAATCTTCATATGAACATTGAACATATGTCCGATTTTTAACTGTTATGAAGCTGTGGATGTTTGAATGCCGTCGTGACTCACCCTATATATATATATATATATATACTGTGTGTGTATATATATATATATATATATATATATATATATATATATACATACTGTGTGTGTGTATATATATATGTGTGTGTGTGTGTGTGTGTGTGTGTGTGTGTGAAATTCCCTGATTGTCTCGTATTTAGTGTTAATAATGTTGGGATTATTTTAACCGCTTTGTAATGGCAAATGTCACGTGACGGGGGAACCGAAACATGGGTCGCTGCATCATCTAAATGTAGAGGTTGGTCACCCATCCAACTCCTGAACAGACCAAACGTCGCTTAACCTCGCTGATCTAACGGGAAGTGATGATGTGACGGGGCCGTGAAGTAGCCCTATTTGTTGATTAATTAATTAAAGTACGACACACCAAGCGTACAGATTGTGAAAAGGACTCGTTTCAAAATACTATATATCCGCCTGTCATTCAGCATGTGCCCTTTATAAATTATGAAATGTCAGGTCATCGTCATATGACATTTATGCGTTCTTCCGATGTCCGATCAACGTTGAAAGGACAGTGAGTGTACCATTTTTTCAGTGTGTACTGCACGTATTTTGCGTGTACATGCAAATTATGTAAACGTGTTGAGACAAGATTTACCTCGTTTCCTTTTTCATAATAAACACCGCTAGAATAGTGTCAAATCAGATCTTGACAGCCCTGAAAGTCAAATATTTTGCTTACTAGCCTTTGGCGAGTACTTTTTAAAGTTTACTCGCCAGACAAAGAATTTACTAACAAGTCCAAGAAATCTGGTAGCCATATTAAAAACAAACACATACACAACTCATCTCCCCAACCTAACAGCAGAGCTGAATCAATTATCTTGATTAAACTACTTATAATGTTACCATAGCACTTAGATCCAGGCCCACCGAGAGGGTGGGGATACCATGGAAAAATCCACTGGGCCCGGAAAGAGGGGGGATAAAATCTAAAAATATTAATAAAGCAATTGATTAAATAACAGAGAGGAAATATAATTAATGAACATACATTTTACAGAGATTATCATAGTCAAACTGAAACGGATAAAATATTATTTGGGGTCCACCAATGCCCAAGACCGACTGACAGATCTGGGAACCAATGTAATTGAAAGCCAGTTAGCCCGTACTTCAAATTTTATCAGAATAATTTTCCACTTTGCTAGAGAGAAGGCAAAGAAAGTACGCTTTTAATTATGAAAATCTTGCAGTAAACAATTGTCTTGCCTGCATGGACTGGTACTGCATTTGTAAATTGTATGGTGATATAATTAATACAGGGTGTCCCATAAGTCCGGCATCATAGAAGAAATTCATATTTTTCTATTTCTACAAACCATAATTCATATTTTTCTCTTTCTACAGGCCATAATGTCTGTGAGCAAGGAAGAACGAATCCAGATAATTCTACTCATAGGAAATCGGAGTCAAAGAGAGGCCGCTGCTGAATTTAACAGACTGCATCCAGACCGCGAGCCAATAACACAGAGTTGTGTTAGCAGACTTGTTGCAAAGTTTAAGGAAACAGGATCCATAGAAGATAAACCACGCAGTGGACCTTCAAGGAGGTCCACTGACGATGATACAGCGACTGCTATCCTGGCTCATTTTAACACAAGTCCCAATAAGTCTCTTCGGCGATTGTCCGCCGAAACAAGAGTGTCGAAAAGTAGCATCCATCGCATTCTTCAGGCTCACAAATGGCATCCATATAAACTTCAGATCCTACAGAAATTAAGCGAAGATGATGATCCCGACAGGCGGATGGAATTTTGTGAATGGGCTACGGAACAATATGCTCGGGATGCCAATTTCCCGTCCACCATTCTGTTCAGTGACGAGGCTGTTTTTTATGGAAATGGTGAGGTAAATCGACAGAACACCCGCTACTGGTCTCAAAACAACCCTCACTGGTATACCTCTTCAAAGGAACAAGATGCATCTCGGGTGATGGTATGGTGTGGCATTTGGAAGGATCGCATCATAGGCCCCCTCTTTTTCGATGAACATGTCACTGGAGGCACCTACCTACGTATGCTCATGGAAGAGGCATTTCCCAGTGTCTTGAACGAAGAAAATTTCCCAACATGGTTCCAGCAAGACGGCGCTCCTGCACATTACAGCACCCAAATAAGGGAATACCTGTACCAACAATTCCCTGGTCATTGGATAGGACGTCGAGGGCCTGTGGAATGGCCAGCTAGAAGCCCGGATCTCACGCCACTAGATTTTTATCTCTGGGGCCACTTGAAAGCGCTGGTATACGCAGAGAAAATTAGGAGTGTTGAACATTTGCGGCAGCGCATTATTGGGGCAATGGGGCATGTAACAATTACTCCTGACATCATTCACCGTGTACTTGCTGACTGGGTATCACGTCTGAATTTGTGCATTGAAAACAATGGTGGACATATTGAGCACGTTCTGTAAATAAAAGCTTTTGTTTTGCCTTTTTTTATTATTTTTCCTATGATGCCGGACTTATGGGACACCCTGTATAATTGATTTGAAAAATAAAATGGTCATTTTCTTCTGAGTTGTTTATTCATACTGTATGTTTTGAATAGTGGCTTGGACATATAATCAGTTTGCTCGTTATGTACACAAAAAGCACTCATAATAAAATACTAAATATACTAAATATACTAAAACTACTAAATAAACTAAATATACCAATCCTTCCCCGGGGCCTGGGGGCAGCTCATGGCGGCCCTGCTTAGATCTACAGTGAGTGGATGATTACAAACATGCATTACAAATTGAATAGAAGGTACTGTCATTTTAAGTAATTTTTGCACTTCTCATTTCTAGTAACATTTTCGGGTAGATCTGGCGACATTTACAAATCTGAGTTGGCAACGTCGTAGATGACCCAGTACAAGTCTCTACACTCGGTAATTGTTTCTAAGCAGCGGGTTAAGACGAGTGTCTTATATAGTATTTTACCCTTTCATTTTGTCGTGATGATAACTTATTTTTCTGATTAATTGATTTAACAGATGAATGACAAGCTCGCTACTGGCGAGTCTAAAATTACTTTTACTCACCACTTTCAACGCTTATCCTTTCAATCCTAAAACTGAATAAACTGTCACTCAAAGTCATAATCAAATAATCAATTGATTCTAATTAACTGATCATTTAGATCATTTACAGTATCACAAACCTTAAATACAATAATTGGCGCAACTCGAACTTTGCTCGAAACAAGTGTGTGTGTGTGTGTGTGTGTGTGTGTGTGTGTGTGTGTGTGTGTGTGTAATTACAACTTTTATTAAACATTTCCACTGAAAACAGAGAAAGTTATTTAACTTAAATAATACGATAAAGAAACGATAAACAGATTTCAAAAGCCAAAGGCGAAACAAATCTTGCTTAACTAATCTTTTAGAATTTTTTCAAAGCGTGGTTAACGTTTACGACAGTCATCGGGCGGTTGATGTAGTGTATTTAGATTTTCAAAAAGCGTTTGACAACGTGCCGCACAAAAGACTCATTGAAAAAACTAAGGCTCATGGAATCAGGGGTGTAGTAATAAATTGGCTAGAAGAGTGGTTGCGAGGTAGGAAACAGAGAGTGGTCGTTGATGGAGCGGAGTCGTGTTGGGCTAATGTAGCGAGTGGCGTTCCTCAGGGTTCTGTATTGGGCCCCTTGCTTTTTCTTATATATATTAACGATTTACATGTCGGCCTAGTCAGTACAGTTTCAAAGTTTGCGGATGACACGAAGCTGGGTGGTAGGGCGATTAATGACGAAGATAGAGGTAAAATCCAGGAAGATCTGAATAAAATCGTTGATTGGTCAGTCACATGGCAAATGAGATTTAACGTTGATAAGTGCAAAATTTTGCATATAGGTTCGCGTAACGGTAATTTTGTGTATAGTATGTCAGGGAAGGATTTAACAAGCGTAGAGCAGGAAAAAGATTTAGAAGTTATAGTCACTGGTGATTTAAAAGTAGCGAAACAAAGTACAGCAGCGGTCAATAAGGCGAACAAAGTGTTAGGTTTTATAGCTCAAAATTTTGAGCACAAATCGCGCGATATTATAGTTCCTCTTTATAAATCATTAGTTAGACCCCATTTGGAGTACGCGGTCCAATTTTGGAATCCGCATATGCGCAAAGATATAGACAAAATCGAAAGAGTTCAAAGACGAGCAACTAAGATGATTCCGTCGCTTAGGTCAAAGTCGTACGAGGATAGGCTTAAGGAGTTAAAATAGACTACACACGAGACTAGGAGGCTAAGGGGTGATCTAATCCAGGTTTTCAAAATTATGAATGGGTTCGATAACGTAGAGAGAGATAGCTTTTTCGAAATATCTCAATATAATAGGACTAGAAATAACGGGTGTAAATTGACAAGGAGAAGGTTCGAGATAGCAGTTGCCAAAAACTTTTTTACGCATAGAATAGTAAATAGCTGGAATAGTTTGCCGGTAGAAGTAATTAGTAGCACGTCTATAAACATGTTTAAAAATCGATTAGACGCATATGTTGATAGATTGGGTATAGTTTAAGGTAGTAAAATTAAGGCTTTGTGGTGATAGATCCCACAGCTTAACACAAGTGTTGTGGGATATAGGGAGGCAGCATCTTGGGTTAGGGGATACTCTGTCCTTACACACCCCATTTAAAGGGATTCCTCTGCCGAGCGGTGCCCCCCATAGTACTGTGAGGTATTGAAAAACTCATGATCTTCACTTGCCCCACAAACACCTTGAAATCGGAGACCCAAAATGGGTGCACACACATTTCTACATTACTGTACAGTCTTTACAGCCACACCTACACTTTTCCTCCTAAGTATATATATTGTAATGCATATGGTTGTAAATTGTGACTTGGTCCGCAATCGATATGGACCGTGACTTATTTTTGGTTGGCAAGGTACTAGTATTGATGGATACCGTAATGAAAATGACTGGATTCTTTGGATCTGATATATTTGCATGTCGGTTATAAATAGATATAGAGTGTAACATATTTGTGGATAGTAGTCTATTATGACTTGATCCTCTGGATCCAGAGATTCTATCTTTAGTTTTAAATCGATAATTAATTAGTTTTAAATTGATAATTATTTAGTTTTGTAAAAATTGGTCGTTGTCAATGTACAGGCAGTTTTTACATAAATTTCTTATGTTCTTGTGGTTCGGAGCCCACATAAATTGTAGGTCCCCTCCGCCACTACGGAGGACAGGACATACACAATACACAATTACGAACACAGTTAGGTAGACCAGCCATGAGTGGATCCTAGGGTCTTTGTTGGTCTGAAACATTATAACAATAAAACGAGAGGAAAAATTTGCCACATTTCTTACAATCGAATCTTCCACGACTGACAAACTCATGAACCAGACTAATCGGAGCTGAGCTGAGCTAACATAACTTAATCTAACCTACCCTCGAAGCCACTCTAATTTACCTTAACCTAACCCGAATCTCTATTTCATTTGAAGAAACATTCTATCGCCGAATTTGTCGCTCAGGGAAGAGGAAGATGCAAAAAAAATAATAATAAAAATATATACAGGGTGTCCCAGAATTAACTATCTATTTCAATGAAATCGGACAAATTTAATAAAAACTGACATAATTTTGTGTTTATTACTAAATTATGATACAAAAACAAATAGATTTATAAATCATAAGTCAAAACTTTATTGACTTGAATGTGATAAGCCTTTTTCATCAGTGTCGAACGCAAGATTCTAAGAACTGTTGTCTTGGATATGTTGAGTCTTCGACCGGCCTCCCTAACCGAAGTTGTTGGTTCATCCTCAAACAATTGTCGTACCTGTTCGGTACTGTTACGTGCTGTCCTTGGGCGTCCTCTTCCCACCTCGTCGTGTACGGATCCAGTTCTTTTAAATTTGTTCACAAGTTCACGAATCGCTTTGTCTGTAGGACCGGTTCTGTGGAATCTTCTTGTAAATTTTTCTCTGATTTCATTACATTGCATTCCTTTGATACGGGATGTTACAACAAAGATGCGTTCTTGTGTATTCATTATTAATAGGGTTCTGAAAGAGAATGAAAATAAAACTATGAAAAACTATGAAAAAATTATGAAAATAAAATTATGAAATTTAGAAATTTATACATTTTTAACACATATTAAACATGATAAACATAAATAAAAAGTGTGTTTTTAAAAAATTTGTCCGATTTCATTGAAATAGATAGTTAATTCTGGGACACCCTGTATGTATATATATATATATATATATATGTAGCAAACCCACAAGGAAACAAAAATTATTCCAAGGCCTTTCGTGTATTCAGAAGTACACCTTGGAATCATTTTTCTTTTTCCTTGTGGGTTTGCATCATTCATTCATTTCACGTGTTTAATTGTGAAATTCATCCCATATATATATATATATACGCACCCCGGTTTTCGCAAGAGTTATGTTCCTCAGACTCATTACGAATAGCGAAATTGCGAATAACGAATCATTTTTCCCCATATAAATACATGTTTTATGGGGGGAATGCGTTCCGGTGGACATTTTTCAGAAGGTAAGATATTTGGATACGTTCCCATACGATACATAAAACGAGTATAAAAAACAAACACAGACCTGTATTAGCATAGTAACTTATGAATAACATCAATAAAAGAATAAACATACCTGTACTGTACTTTTATTTCCTCAAACCACCCCTAACTCGCACTGAAAGTTTCACCACCACTGCTCTCACCTTCACCAACGACTTCCTTCCTCACATCTCGCCACAAAGACGGTGCCTTTTCTTGGCCTGCGATACGGGCATGCTGCGCTGCGTTTGGTAGCAGGCGGAATTGTGAATAATTTTTTCCCTTATCTGGCATTGCGAATAACGGAGCTGGGCTTGCGAATAGCGGAATTTGGTGTCAAAAAATATATTGTGTACAAGCGAAGCTACGAATATCGAAGCTATGAATAACGGGGTATACCCGTATATACAGTATATATGTAGTTATAAATGCGCAATAATGTTAAAACCTATACATGGTATCATTTTAAATTATAGAATGTGAATTAAAAACCTACTCAATTATCGAATACGAAATAGCCACTGAAACACGAGCATCAAGAGAACATCGGAAATGCAAACAAATATTCAAAGATGAAAAAGACGAACGAAACAAAAAAATAACAGGAACGCAATCACCTGAAATGTGTGTGTGTGTGTGTGGTGGGGGTTACTACTAAATCAGAACAAATACCAGATTTATGGGGTACTAACTGTTCGGGTAATTATACTGCAATTAATTTAAACTAATTTAAACTTGCTAGTGGAGTACTCCTACTGGTGGGGGTAACTTTAGTTTTTTTAGATTAGGTAAGATAGAGTAAAGGGTTGGTTGGTTTGGCTAAATTACAGTATGTAAAATAAGAGAAAGTTAGTCAGGTTAGATTAAATACACTCAAAATAAAAAATAATAATAATATAGTAACATAATCGTTCCTCTCTCTCTCTCATATATATATATATATTAAAGGACAGTTCCAGTTTCGGAACAAGGAGACACTAATGTCTCTATAATTCACTGGTCAGATCTCAACTGGAATACTGTGCGCAGTTTTGGTCTTCATCCGTCAGGAAGGATACAGAAAGGTTAGAAAGAGTACAAGCAAGAGCTACAAAATTGATCCCTTCAATTAGAATGCAAAACTACCAACGGAGATTGGAGCGCCTAAATCTGTTTATCTTAGAGACGAGGAGGTTGCGCGGTCAGCTTATTCAAGTCTTCAAGATGCTCATTGGAATAGACAGGGTAGATTACAGAAAATTATTCTCACTTAATGCCAATCAGACAAGAAATAATGGGTTTAAACTGGAACTAAAGACATTTAGGACCTCTGTCTGCGAGAATTTCTTTTCCTATAAAATAGTTAATATCTGGAACCAATTTCCTTCAGAGGTTGTTTCCAGCCAAAGTGTAAATGTGTTTAAAAATAGGCTAGACAAAGTACTGAATACTCTTATGGTTTAAGACTAAAACATAACGTAACTCTGCAGGAGTTCGCTTGCACGGTGTCTCTGTGGGCATGTTAATTATAGAGCTTTTTTATATATTCTTCACTTTCCTGTAAAATTTCCTTGGCTACTTTTCCAGGGTCAAGGTATTTTCTTCAACCTTTTTTCGTACCTGCCTCTGGCAGAGAGGGAGCGGAGGGTGGGGAGAGCCTTATACTTTTCTATCCAGTTTTCTACTACTGCTAGAATAGTTGAAAGAAAAATAAATTTGTTTCACAACAGGAACCTCCCAGAGTGAACCGGAAGGTCTTTGAGGCTTCCTCTTGTCCTTGTAACTCTCTCTCTCTCTCTCTCTCTCTCTCTCTCTCTCTCTCAGCGCCTTTGTCAATACTTGGCAGTTGAACATGGAACGGTTTAAACCGCAAGTTCTTTATAAGATTAGCTGTTACTGACACTGGGTTTAAAGGTATTTTTAAAGATTTTTATAAAAATGTTCAATACTCATCCCAACTCGAAACTAATTTCAAGAAAGTTACCACAGATCTGTTACTAATTATATATATATATATATATATATATATATATATATATATTATATATATATACTCTAATAACAAGGGAAAAAAATATGGATTTAAAATTAATATGCTGGTCGGATCAGTGGCCACAACCCCATAAGAAGTTGGAATTGCGTTTGAACATTACTGTACTTGAAACTGAACGATTGGTTGAAGAGATCCGTTTGCCAATAAAAATAATTAATGATATACAAACCGAGGTATTTTCAAAGCGAAAGTAAATAAGAGAATTCTTCTGATATCACTGCATGCACTTATATTTGTTTTTTTACGCACTACAGAGATATATGGTCCTGATGGTGTTCCTTCTGTTGTTCTTAAGAACTGTGCTTCTCTGCTGACACCCTGCTCAGGCAAACTCTTTCGTCTTTGTCCTTCATGTGGTACTTTTCCTTCCTGCTGGAAGTTCACTTTTATTCAGCCTGTCACAAAGAAGGGTGACCGCTCTCAATTTTCTAACTATCGTCCAATTGTTTTGGTTTCTTGCCTTTCTAACATTTCTGAATCTATCTTTAATAGGAAGGTTCTTAAACATCTCTCTTCTCACAATCTTAATTCAGATCGTCAGTATGGGTTCCGCAACAGACGCTCTACTGACGATCTTTTTGAATATCTTTCTGACTCTTGGTCATCCTCCTTCGGGATTTCGGTGAAACTTTTGCTATTGCGCTAGATATATCAAAAGCTTTCGATAGAGTCTGGCACAAATCTTTAATTTTAAAACTGACCTCCTTCGGTTTCTATCCTTCTACCTGTGCCTTCATCTCTAATTTCCTTTCTGGCCGATTTATAGCTGCGGTTGTAGATGGCCACTGTTCTTCTAAAGCTATTAGAACCAACACGCATTTCATTTCTGACCCATGATTTCCTATAAAGGGTTAATAGTAGTGTTCCTCAGGGCTTTGTCCTGTCACCCACTCTTTTCCTTTTATTTATCAATAAATAATCTATTAAGTCGTATTTCCTGTCCTATCCACTCCTATGCCGATGATTCCACTTTTTACTTCTTCACCCGCTTCACAAAACGTTCCTCTTAACAGTCACCTCACGCTTCGCGTAGGACGGCTATGTGCATCTGACCTCTGATCTTTCTACTATTTCTGATTGGAGCAGAGGCTTTCAATGCCTCTAAAACTCCGTTCCTCCATCTGTCTACTCGTCACAATCTTCCACACAACCCCTTTCCTTCAACAATACACAACTTAATCCTTCCTCTTCTCTTAACATTCTTGGCGTTTCCTTTTCTCGTGATCTTTCCTGGAAAGATCACATATACTCTCTTTCTAAAACAGCTTCTAAGAGGTTAGGTGTGCTGTACCGCCTCCGCGGTTTCTTCACCCCCGCTCAGTTGCTGTGTCTGTTCAGGGGTCTTCTCCGTCCCTGTATGGAGTATGCTTCTCATGTATCGGGTGGCTCAACCCACACAGCTCTAGTTGACCGGGTGGAATCAAAGGCTTTTCGTCTCATCAGTTTCCCGCCTCTTACTGACTATCTTCAATCTCTCTCTCTTCTCCGCAATTTTGCCCCTCTCTCTTTTTACTATCCCTATTATAACGGACATTGCTCTTCTTAACTCTCTAATTGCACGTCTCCTCCTTTAAGGAGAGTACGCAGTCCCAGACTTTCTACACATTCTCATTCCTTTTCTGTCCGACTCTCAAACACAAGAGTTGATCGGTTTTTTCAATCTTTCATCTACTCAATCTGTCAACTCTAGAACAACCTTCCTCAATCCATCTTTCCCCCTGTCTATGAGCTCCAATCTTTCAAACGCAGAGTGTTCAGGCATTTCGAAAACCTTGGACCTCGATTTCGGCTCTCTTTGTCATCTATGGGAGGGGCGTTTTTGCTGGCATTCCTCACTGGCCCCTCCTTCCTGCATTAAAAAAAATAAAGTAAATTGCATTCTTGTCATAGAGAATTATTATTATTATTATTAAATTCTAAAATACGAGTACTAAACCCTACAAGAGTATAAAATTACCTTTTCTAACTCTTTCATATTAATTAAACTCTAAACCTTAATATGATACCCAGTTTCATTCATCTTCAACCCCATCCCCCCACCCTAAAAAAAAGAGAATCTCAGGTGTAACAAAAAATTGAGCGAGAAAGAGTATTTCTCCGTAAGCTTCTTCCAGCCTTTCCTGACGCTTAGACAAATGGAACTTTGAGTAGTTTCCGCACAAAACTTATCATATTTTTCACCGACACTGAATCTAATACACTAAAGAGAGAAGAGAGGTAAAAACCACTTGTATGTAATATCTGAGATACTGTCACTATTCCCACACATTTTTCTTCGTTAAATGCTCATAATATATACAGTATATATATATATATATGTATATATATATATATATAGAGAGAGAGAGAGAGAGAGAGAGAGAGAGAGAGAGAGAGAGAGAGGAGACAAAAGTAAATAGACACCACGATAATTGTTTTCATGAACAAATAGAAAAGCTCATCAACAGAATGCCAGAACATGTGTCACCTTTACATAATGCAAAAAGGAAAGCAACACGATTCTAAATACAGGGTAGCGCAAAAATCGCGCATCATAGGAATTTTCAGTGTTGACTATAATATATATATTTTTTTTCTTTAAGGTAGGGAATGGCTGCGAAATTATTAACAGACGAGAGGGTGAGCTTGGTTTTAGTGTATGGAATACCAGGTACAACAAATCGATGACTCGGTAGAGAATTTAAATTCTGTACCGATTCATCGATTTGTAGTACCTAGTATTCCATGCATTAAAACCAAGCTCACCCTCTCGTTTACTGTTAATTTCGCAGCCATTCTCTACCTTAAAGAAAAACAAATACTATATTATATTCAACACTGAACATTCCTATGATGCGCGACTTTTGCGCCACCCTGTATACTGACTCAATAAATCTCTCATTATTTACTGATTTTTATTATCAAATCAAAAACTACGGAAAAACCGAAGGCGTCTACTTTTGTCAACTCTCTCTCTCTCTAATACATAATATATATATATATATATATATATATAAAATGTGTTTTGTGTGTGTGTGTGCGTGTGTGGTTAGTAAACGCCTTGTTCTCTGTAGTAACATGAGAATAACAAGGCTGTTAATTTTATCTACACCGAAGTGTTTAAAAAACGTCAGTGAATTGGTGAAAATAATTGAATAAGTGAAAGTATGATCAATACAGTGTACACAAATAAAAACAATAAGATTCGAAAATAAATTTAACACGAAATAATATTATGAAGTTCAGAATCTATATCTATTATTATAACTAGTACAGTTCCCGTCGCTTCGCTGACGGTTAGACAGGCTAAACTACAAAAAAAGAACCCAGCCGTGAAAATTTCGAGCTTCACATTGTGTCAACATTTCTGAATCTGGTATCTCCCAAAACCTCCTCACTCCCATTCATGCAACTTGGGGGCTAACCCACTCCCCCATTACCCCCACCCATCCCCATTACCACACCCATCCCCCATTACCCCCACCCCCACCCTTCCCCCTGCCCCACCCTTCCGCCCACCCCAACCCTTCCCCCCACCCTTCCGCCCACCCCAACCCTTCCCCCCACCTCCACCCTTCCCCTCACCCCAACCCTTCCCCCATTGCTAAACTACAGAAAAGAACACAGTCATGAAAATCTTGAGCTTCACATTTCCGCCCGTAATACAATTTCTGAATTTTTTTACAATTTCTGAATTTTTTTCTCACAATTTTTTCTCAATTTCTGAAAGTGTGACGGACGGACAGACAGACAGACGGACAGCTCTCTTATTATAGTATATTATAGATATAATAAGAGAGCTGTCCGTCTGTCTGTCTGTCCGTCCGTCACACTTTCAGAAATTGTGAGAAAAAAATTCAGAAATTGTAAAAAAAATTCAGAAATTGTATTACGGGCGACAATGTGAAGCTCAAGATTTTCATGACTGTGTTCTTTTCTGTAGTTTAGCAATGGGGGAAGGGTGGGGGTGGGGGTAATCGGGGATGGGTGGGGTAATGGGGAGGGGTGGGGGTAATGGGGGAGGGGGTTAACCCCCAAGTTGTATGAATGGGGGTGAGGAGGTTTTGGGAGATACCAGATTCAGAAATGTTGACACAATGTGACGCTCAAAATTTTCACGGCTGGGTTCTTTTTTTGTAGTTTAGCCTGTCTAACCGTCAGCGAAGCGGCGGGAACTGTACTAGTAAAGAATAAAAGTCTACAAAGCACCAAATCCATAAGTTAGGAATCTTGGAGTATTGAATTGAGTAACCTTTACTTAAAGATAAAATAAATACTATTTTTACAATTTTTCTTTTTGTTTTAGCGTAAATAATTGCGTAATTGGACTATTTATTTATTTAATTTGGCCCTTTAGGTCTAGGCTTTACTGCGTCATCGAATGCAAAGTTCAGGAGAACACGTACACGATTAAATTTTACAGCAAGAGGAGTAACGTGAATTATCTGGAGGAGCTTCGACGGCAGAAAAGCAAACATCATACTAAAGGTATGGAAGATTTTAGTCCTACCAATAATTGAGTATTGTTCAGTACTCGCAAACCCGTACAGAAAATGAGACATTGCGAATAAAGAGGCCATACAAAGGATCGTTACGTTCAAGATAGAGGAAATTAGAGTTGTTGTTTACGTCTTCTTTCTTTGGAAAGAAGACGTAAGCAACGCAATAACGCGCGCGTAATATGAGGAGATTGTAGACACCAGTCGACCAGGGAAGTACTCCAGGGGAGACGTTTGGCGGGAGACAGGGAGTGCTGGAACTACCGTTTCTCCCGTCACTGTCCTCCTTAGCTGATCTTTTTCCGCGTCTCATCTACCCTATGAGCAATCAAGCATACTCTCAAACACGCAAATAGATGCACTTTACACACTACGCAATCTTTTCAAAATTTACAAAAAATGCCATCGCGAGCCTCGGAGACCTTGACTTTGGCTCTCTCTTTCTTATAAAGGACTGGCATTTTTGAGGGCACCCGCCCTTGGCCCCTCCTTTCTACATAAAAAAAATGCAAAATAATCAAGGGATATGTGCCAAACTTTAGAAATAAAATAAAAACACGCAAGAATGAGAGAACAAATAGATTGTGTACTATACCAGCTATGGCGTAATGGGACAGGGGACCAGTAAAACGAAAATGGAAAATACTCTTAGAATACCGTCCCAAAGCTCTCGAACGTTCTGCCAAATGAATTGAGGAATCTCCAGCAGACCAACTCCAAAATTTTCAAGAATAATCTCGACAGGTTACTATGTGAAGTCGCTGACCAACGATGCGCAACTGTTATGAGGGCAGGATGAGAGTAGAAAGCAATTTTCTCCATCAAACCTCTGTACGAGGCGGGATGCGGCAGAAGGGTCGATCGAACAAAAAATACTTTTTTTATGCAGGAAGGAGGGGCCAAGGATAAATGCCCGCAAAAAGCACCCCTCCCACAGAAGAAGAAAAGCCAAAATCAAGGTCCGGGGTTTTCGAGATGCATAGGCACTTTGCGTTTGAAAGATGGGAGGTCATAGACAGGAGGAAAGATGGATTGAGGAAGATTGTTCCAGAGTTGACCGGTTGAGTAGATGAAAGACTGAAAATACCGATTAACTCTCGCGTTAGAGAGTTGGACAGAAAAGGAATGAGAAAGTGGACAAAGTCTGGTACTGCGTGCTCTCCTTAAAGGAGGAGGCACGCAGTTAGAGAGTTCAGAAGAGCAATGTCCGTTAAAATAGCGATAGTAAAGAGAGAGTGAGGCAACATTGCGGAGAAGAGAGAGAGAGAGACCGAAGACAATCAGGGGGGGAATTGATATTAAGGATAGATTCACAAACTTTGGAAAGGCAAGAAATCAAAGCAATTGGACGATAGTTGAAGGGTTGAGAGCAGTCACCCTTCTTTGGGACAGGCTGAATGAAAGCGAACTTCCAGCAGGAAGGGAAAGTACCAGATGAGAGACAAAGACGAAAGAGTTTGCCTAGGCAGGTGTCAGCACAGAAGCACAGTTCTTAAAAACAACAGGAGGAACACCATCAAGACCATACGCCTTCCTAGAGTTGAGCCCAGATAGGGCAGAAAAAACATCTTTCGAAGAGATTCTAATTTCAGACATAATAAAGTCAGAGGGGGGAGGAGATGGAGGAACAGCACCGGAATCGTCCAGGGTTGAATTATAAGCGAAAGTCTGAGCGAAGAGTTCAGCTTTGTCAGGAGAAGAGACGGAAAATGTGCGGTCGGAATGGAAAAAAGGAGGGAAAGAAGAGGAAGTAAAGTTGTTGAAGAGGTTCTTAGGTAGATGCCAGAAAGAGCGAGAAAAATTAGAATTGGATAGATTTTCATATTTTTGTCGGATGAAGGAGTTTTTGGCGAGTCGAAAAACAGACTTTGCACGATTCCGGCCAGAAATATAAGCTAAGTGAGAGTCAGGAGTTGGCGACGGTACCTTCTGGACACCTCCTCTCTGTTGCGGATAGCATTAGAACAAGTACAGTTAAACCAAGGTTTTTTTTGCATTAGTAGTAGGGATAGAATATGGAATGTACGCCTCCATGCCCGAGAGAATCACCTGTGATGCGCTCAGCACACCCAGAAGAGCCCTGGCCACGGAAGCAGTAATCATTCCATGGGAAATCATAGGATAGGATAGAAAAGGTGTAAACTAGTTCACCAGGGATGTCACTGAAATGGGAGGAAAGCCAAAGGTGGTGGTGAACATTGAAATCTCCTAAAATGGAGATTTCAGCAAAGGAAGAGCGGGAAAGAATGTATTCCACTTTGGAAGTGAGGTAGTCAAAGAATTTTGGATAGTCAGTAGAATTATGAGAAAGGTAAACGGTGCAGATGTATTTAGTTTGAGATGACTCCGAACATTTGTTCTAAGCCATCAAAAGTATCGAAATTAAGCCCATATATATATATATATATATATATATATATATATATATAAACCATCAAAAGTAAAGCCAGAACAAGATTCTGTGAATATGGAGTAATAACGATCAAACACTGATGTGGAACAGAAAACGGCTGAAGGCACGTTTGAAGTTTATATACACTCCTCTAATTTGCAGCGTCAGAATACGTCATACAAAGTTATTGCAGAGATGATGAACACGGACTGAAACTACATGTCCACCACTGTATTAGAATACAAACTATCTTAATAAACAATATACTTATACATTTCAACTAATTTCCAATACTATTACGTGTAACTTGTATACAAATATCTTTCTTTTTTTTTTTACGATTTTTCTAACACGCAAAAATCAAACAGAAAAAAGGAATTTGCGACAATTACGCGAAGAACTACACTCAATTTAAAGTCGT
Source organism: Bathynomus jamesi (assembly GCA_023014485.1). Taxonomy (NCBI): domain Eukaryota; kingdom Metazoa; phylum Arthropoda; class Malacostraca; order Isopoda; family Cirolanidae; genus Bathynomus; species Bathynomus jamesi. The sequence continues at coordinate 375,809 of JAJOZX010001391.1, read as the reverse complement.
TATTTGTAGACCAAATGTCGCGGAATAAGAATTTGGTGACGAATGGAATTGTCGTAACTACGCGTGCTAGATTCGAATTTAAATCGTGTATCCAGAAAATATAACGTAACGTAACCTTTAAATCATCTAAAACATAAGCGATAAGGTCGCGATCAATCGCGTCGCGGTCGCTGCAGTGTGCGGGGTTCCCATTCTGTCAATATAAAATCACACGCGACTCGAATCGTCACGACCAAGTCGTCAGTCGTACGCGACTCGAATCGTCACAACCAAGTCGTCAGTCGTGAGTCGCAAGACGATCCTGCGTGGGGCCGGCCTAATAAAATAAAATACGAACCTTGTTTCACGAAGTCAAAAACGGGACCAAACTTACATCACTTTGATTTAAATAACATAAAAGCGTTTCCGCTTCAAAGACACGCTTTCTGCAGTAATTTTAAATTTTTTGGAAGGCGGAGAGAAGCCAGGTATATAAAATTTAATGAAAAAATAATAATTGGGGATACATTTACAATTGCTTAGAGTTAAAACGAATGTATTTTTTTATGTCGGATGAAAAGAGGAAAACAATTTTTTTCCTTCCCAGAAGAAAACTTTAAACTTCAAAAAACCTGAGAAAAACACAGTTAAAAGATAACCCCCTCTATATTCAAAGCTCCCCCCCACCCGAAGGAGACTAAAGGGACGTAATGTTTGCTCTAAAGAAATTACAGTTTGGATCTCATCATGCAATTGCCCCGAAAAACGAAGACAAGCTCCCTAAAGAAAACAACCAGCCCAAACCGGTAGTTTTCATAACAAAACCGGAGCGAAAGTAACCAACCATCCGTGAATGAAAATGGCGCCAAACAAAAACCTTTAAAAAAAGAAGGTACTGTACATGAAAACCTCAATATATCATAATTTAAAAAAATAACCCTTTGCATTAAAAAAGTGAACCAATAAACAAGAAAACCAAAGTAGTACACCAACAACAGTAGTACAACCAACAATTGTTTTTATCTAAATCCTGAAAAAATTACGAACTTGATTTGGATTAGAGAGAAATTCTCTCTCTCTCTCTCTCTCTCTCTCTCTCTCTCTCTCTCTCTCTCTCTCTCTCTCTCTCTCCTTCTTCTCCTCTCTCTCTCTCTCTCTCTCTCTCTCTCTCTCTCTCTCTCTCTCTCTCTCTCCGTTTTGGGGCCGCTGTTGTTTACCATTTACATAAATGATATCGACGGTGGCATCGTCAGTCGGATCGCCAAATTCGCTGATGACACCAAGCTTGGGGCCAATGTTGGGACGCCCGAAGCGATCGAGGAACTGCGTGCGGACCTAGGTAGGATAGGAGAGTGGTCCGAAAAATGGCAAATGCCGTTTAACTTGGGTAAATGCAAAGTGATGCACATTGGCTACGCCAATCCCAAGTCGGACTACTCGATGTTGGGCAGTAATATCGAGGTGACTGATTTAGAAAAGGACTTGGGTGTGCTAATTAGCAGCGACCTTAAGTTTACGAAACAGTGTGTAGAGTGGAAAAGAAAGCCCAGAAACTATTGGGTTATATCAGGAGGCAATTTCAGTTTCGGAACAAGGAGATTGTGCTCTCACTGTACAATTCCCTTGTTCGGCCGTACCTGGAGTATGCTGTGCAGTTCTGGTCGCCCACCCTCAGGAAAGATTGAGAGGCTGGAGCGAGTGCAGGCGAGGGCCACAAAGTTAATCCCTTCCGTTAGGCATATGGGCTACAATCGACGGTTGCGCGCCCTGAACTTGTTTTCGCTTGAAACTCGGAGGCTGCGCGGTCAACTGATCGAGGTTTTCAAGCTCTTGCGAGGGTTCAACGATGTCGATTTTAGAAGTATGTTTAGTTTAAATGATAACCCAACTCGCAACAATGGTTGGAAGTTGGATTTGAAACGGTTTAGGACTAGTGTGTGTGGGAATTACGTTACGTATAAGATCTGTGACACATGGAACAGGTTACCTTCGGAAGTTGTGAACAGTTCCTCTGTGGATCAGTTCAAGAAAAGGTTAGACCAAATTTTGCACACTATTTGAGTGTGTAGAAAATTTTCCGTGGCACCCGTTGCCATTGGTACCTCCTCGGTATGGGCCGCAAGGCCTTTTGAGGTACTTCTTTTCCTCCTTCCTTGTAACTCTCTCTCTCTCTCTCTCTCTCTCTCTCTCTCTCTCTCTCTCTCTCTCTCTCTCTCTCTTCTCTGTCTGTCTGCTGCCATACCCTCAAAACTGGTCACCCCTGCTTCAACGCAGCCTAAGTGGTTCAATCGTGGCATCGCTTCGGCTATCCGAAATAGGAAAGTAGTGTATAGGAGGGCGAAGGCCAATCGTTCCCACGAGAACACTGAAGCGTATGTCCGCCTGTGTAGGGAAGTGAAGGCGAAGGTTAGGCTAGCGAAACGTAACGAAGAACTACGGGTGGCAAGCCTCTGCAAGAGGAACCCTAAGGAGTTCTTCAGTTATGTTAATAGTAGAAAGCCTATTAGAAGCATGATAGGTCCTTTAAAGGACGGAAGCGGCGTTCTGCGGACCTCCGACGCGGACATCGCTAAGGTGCTTAATGAGTACTTTGCGGGAGTGTTCACCAGGGAGGATACCCGCGTCATCCCCGAGCCAGCTGTGAGGCACGAAGGTGCTGACCTGGATAGTGTTAGATGTACCGCGACAGTCGTTGCTCATAGAATAGACAAACTGAGCGCGTTTAAGGCTCCTGGGCCAGACCAGTTTCTCCCCAGTGTTTTGCGAGAAGTGCGCGACCAGGTGGCTCCCCACCTGGCTACAGTCTTCAACAAATCGTTGGAGATGGGCCAGGTGCCTGGTGACTGGAGAGAGGCCAACGTGACCCCTATCTTTAAGAAAGGGGATCACGAAAGTCCAGGGAACTATCGTCCTATTAGTCTCACTTCAGTTGTAGGTAAATTATTAGAAAGGATAATAGCTGATAGAATCGTTGACCATTTGGATTCCTACAAGCTGCTTGGGGACTCCCAACATGGGTTTAGACGGCATAGGTCGTGTCTCACCAACTTGCTCGAGTTTTTCCACGTCATGTTGAGTGAGTACGATAAGAGTAGGGCGATTGATATACTTTATCTCGACTTTCAGAAAGCCTTTGATAAGGTACCTCACCGCCGGCTAATGGCGAAAGTGCGCGCGCTGGGTATCGGTGGGGAAATAGGTAGGTGGATTGAAAACTGGCTAAGGAATAGGCGGCAGAGGGTGGTAATTAAAGGGGCTAGTTCGGGTTGGGCCTCGGTCACTAGTGGGGTTCCTCAGGGTTCCGTTTTGGGGCCACTGTTGTTTACCATTTACATAAATGATATCGACGGTGGCATCGTCAGTCGGATCGCCAAATTCGCTGATGACACCAAGCTTGGGGCCAATGTTGGGACGCCCGAAGCGATCGAGGAACTGCGTGCGGACCTAGGTAGGATAGGAGAGTGGTCCGAAAAATGGCAAATGCCGTTTAACTTGGGTAAATGCAAAGTGATGCACATTGGCTACGCCAATCCCAAGTCGGACTACTCGATGTTGGGCAGTAATATCGAGGTGACTGATTTAGAAAAGGACTTGGGTGTGCTAATTAGCAGCGACCTTAAGTTTACGAAACAGTGTGTAGAGATGGAAAAGAAAGCCCAGAAACTATTGGGTTATATCAGGAGGCAATTTCAGTTTCGGAACAAGGAGATTGTGCTCTCACTGTACAATTCCCTTGTTCGGCCGTACCTGGAGTATGCTGTGCAGTTCTGGTCGCCCACCCTCAGGAAAGATATTGAGAGGCTGGAGCGAGTGCAGGCGAGGGCCACAAAGTTGATCCCTTCCGTTAGGCATATGGGCTACAATCGACGGTTACGCGCCCTGAACTTGTTTTCGCTTGAAACTCGGAGGCTGCGCGGTCAACTGATCGAGGTTTTCAAGCTCTTACGAGGGTTCAACGATGTCGATTTTAGAAGTATGTTTAGTTTAAATGATAACCCAACTCGCAACAATGGTTGGAAGTTGGATTTGAAACGGTTTAGGACTAGTGTGTGTGGGAATTACGTTACGTATAAGATCTGTGACACATGGAACAGGTTACCTTCGGAAGTTGTGAACAGTTCCTCTGTGGATCAGTTCAAGAAAAGGTTAGACGAAATCTTGCACACTATTTGAGTGTGTAAAGACATTTAGGACCTCAGTCTGCGGAAATTTCTTTTCCTGTAAAATGGTTGATATCTGGAACCAGCTTCCCTCAGAGGATGTTTCCAGTCAAAGTGTAAATCTGTTTAAGAGTGGGCTGGACAAAGTACAGAACACACTCATAGTTTAAGATTAAAACCTCAGAAAACTCTGCAGGAGTTCGCTTGCTCGGTGTCTCTGTGAGCAAGCTAAATATAGAGCTATTTATATATTCTCCACTTTCCTGTAAAATTTCCTTGGCTACTTTTCCAGGGTCAAGGTATTTTCTTCAACCTTTTTCCGTACCTGCCTCTGGCAGGGAGGGAGCGGAGGGTGGGGAGAGAGCCTTCTACTTTTCTATCCAGTTTTCTACTACTGCTAGCATAGTTTGAAAGACAAAATTTTCCCTGGCACCCGTTGCCATTGGTACCTCCTCGGTATGGGCCGCAAGGCCTTTTGAGGTACTTCTTTTCCTTGTAACTCCTTGTAACTCATAAGCGAAGTACCGACTTTTTGAAATCCCTATATCTAAAAAATTTATCTAATTTAACTTAACCTGATCTCAGTGCCACTGAACCGAGAAGGGTATGATAAGCTTTTGGTGCAATTGAGGGCTCAAAGGATTTTTCTGTCACGTCATTAAATAGCGAGGTACTAGCTAATCTTAGCTACCCTAACCTAACTTATTCAGGTGGAACATGTCTTTTTTTGACATTAAAAATGTTTGTAGATTTACATATCAGGTCATCCCATAAGTAATGTCGTTTTTTACGATAGATTAAGTTTAAACTAGTCCTACTCGGTTTAAGCATAAATTTTCCGAAGGTTGTATCTAAGAGGAGATCTATCGTGTTTCGCTACATGCTTTACAGATCTTGACCAGTGAAGACGTGTGTTTTGCTTTATGTGAACCCCTCATAAACATGGCGGTATCAGAAGAGCATATCAGGCATATAATGCTTTACGAGTTCAAAAAAGGGAATAGTGCTACTGAAGCAACGCGAAACATTCAGGACGTTTATGGCAACGATATTCTGCATGTGAGGAAATGTCAAAGATGGTTTCAAAAGTTTAGGAATGGTGACTGCTGTTTGACAGATGCAGCACGCTCTGGACGCCCTGCTGAGTTTGATGATGATCTGCTGTTAGCCACACTTGAAGAAGACTGTTTAACAACTGTCGAAGAATTGGCCCAGAAACTGAATTCATCCCCGTCCACCATCCATCGACATTTGCAACAACTCGGGAAAGTGCCTAAATTAGAAAAATGGGTGCCACATGAATTGTCGGAATGTCGTCGACAATCTGAGGGTGCGGGTAAACATTAGCACAGCTCTTCATTCCCGTGAACTCCAAGATCCGTTTTTGCACCGTTTAGTGACTGGTGATGAAAAGTGGATACTGTACCAGAATGTTAAGCGCCGTCGACAGTGGGTTTGCACCGGAGAACCAGCGACACCACAGCCAAAACCAAATCTTCACCCTCGGAAGGTGTTGCTTAGTGTTTGGTGGGATAAAGGTGGTGTAATACACTTTGAAACCTTACCACACAACCAAACAATCACCGCTCAAGTCTACTGTCAACAACTGGATCGATTGAACACTGCACTAAAAGAAAAGAGACCTTCTTTGGTTAATCGGAAAGGAATCGTGTTCCACCACGACAACGCACGTCCTCATACCGCTCGGATCACTTCTGCAAAAATTGAGGAGCTTGGGTGGGAAAAACTTCTACATCCTCCATATTCTCCAGACCTTGCGCCTTCAGATTATCATCTCTTCAGGAGTCTGCAAAACTATCTTGACGAGAAACAGTATACTTCTTTAGATGACCTGCACACCAGTGTTTGTACGTTTTTTGCCTCAAAACCGCCTGAATTTTATAAACATGGCATTGAAAAGCTTGTAGGACGTTGGCAGAGTGTCTCTGATTCCGATGGAAAATATATACTAGATTAAAAAGTTTCAGTTGAGTTTTATTTTGTCCTTCAAATTCCGATCTAAAAAACATTATCGTATTTGACGGCTTACAAGACGCTGCGCCGTGAAAGACGCACCTTAATTTTGGAAAGGTAAATTCAAGAAAAAAGTTTTTGATGCACTTTATTGTTAATGCAATGGATATGTAAAATTCAATAAAAAGAAAGCCCAAAAGCCAATAAAGAAAGATAATATGATTATTACTCTTATTATTTGTTATTAATCAATTAATAAATTGATGTGCTGTATTGCCACTTTCGGCTTCTAAGACGCAGGGCGATTTTTTAAGGTATTTATAAGGAAAAAAAGTGCGTCTTATAAGCCGACAAATACGATACTTATGGGATGACCTGATATACTTTTTAATACTCAGAGGTACTAAAAGTATTACCTCACAAAAAAATTACACCACTACATCTGTAAATTATCACAAACTCGATCTCGTGTATGCCCAGTTGACTAAACACACACACACACACACACACTATATTATATTATATATTATATATATATACAGTATCGTGCAAAAGTCAGAGACCACTGTCGATCTGATAACTATTAGATAATCTGTCAAATGAAAATTGGTTTTGATACTAAAATACATATTAACTAGAACCTCTGGTTCATATTAACGTATGACTAAGTTATTACTTAAGTGTATAAAGTTGTATAAGCTGGATGACCCTCTAGTCTGCATAAATTGGACTTGAGGGTTGATTCATTATATTACTTATAACGCATGTGTTTAAAGATCTAGCGAACTATTAATGATGGATCTGCAGTAAATGCTCCGAAGCTATTGTTATATCAGTATTTACAATTAAAATTATTGACATATTCACTTAAATTCTGAAAAACAAATTTATCCAAAACGTTTCTCATTATAATCCTAATTCATGCTGTTTTTTTTCTTTCACAGGCTTAAGAAATGACGAAAAGTACAATTTCTGATGAGATTAGATATAAAATAATACATTTGCATGGTAATGGACTGAGTCAAAGAAAAATAAGTGAATCTACAGGTGTTTCTAAAGCTGGTGTGCAAAAAAATCTTGGCTTGTCACAGATCAAATGGGACCCCAGCTGATCGTCCTAGATCAGGGAGGCCCTCCTCTAAGCTTTCTCCATCTGATCTACAATATCGAAAGGTTACTTCCCTTCGAGACAGACGCAAATCCAGCACTTCACTCGCAGCAGATCTCGAAAAAACAACAGGTGTCTTGTCATCTGTTAGATCCAAATATCTCAAACTTTGATTCGTCCGTCCACAATATATTTTTCCACATCTCAGAGGTCCAATACCTGTGCTCCAAAGCATATTTTCTTCTCTTCTCTCTATTTCCATTCCCTAAAAGTGGCTTTTTTGCTGCAACACGTCCTTTAAGATCTACTGAGTTAAGCTTCCTTCGTACAGTAGAGGGATCAACTGAGACACCTATGGTAGCCCACTAAACCGAATACGCGCGAGAGTATGCAGTGGAAAGGTGGGTACTACAATCTCAGATATGCATCCTTTCCGAGCCTCGATTTGAGCTTTTTTTCTTAATTGGAAAATTGAGAGCATTATTGACAACAAAAATCATTTATTCACAAAGAATATAGTGGATGGTCAATAATGGTCAATAATTTTTCGAACAAACGAAATCATAATAAACAAATCTTCAAATTCTCATATCGTTTGTTCCACTATTGTAAAAGGAAGCATTCTTAGAAATGTGTACATCGACAGTAAAATGTCAATGGGGCTTAACTCTAAAAAACTTTCACGCAAATTTGGTACTAATAGAATCTATTCATTGATACCAAACTCGCGTGACCGGTTGGAAGTTAAGGCTCACTCTGCCACTTGCCACATTGACTGCGGAAATAAACAACCTGAAAGATATTAAATATGCTTTTTGTGAGCTAGAATCTTGAACTAAAGATGGAGAAAAGATAACATGAGTGATAAATTATTCATAATTACTATTTTATTTATTTATGATACACAATAAACAAATAACTACAAGAAATTCAAGATATAATTCTATAGTTAATTTTCTAGCGACATCTGAAAATGTGTAACTCTTTCCCTTTATGAAAAAAAGCCTCTGGCCAGCAGTGTTGCCAGATGCTGCTAATTTTAGCATTTTGTGCTAATTTCAAAGAGTAGTTGCTATAAGAAATTAGCACTTTTAATTATGCTACAGAAAGTGTTATTTTTCAATTCATTGCTACAAAAATGCTAATTTTATACAAATCTTATTTAGTTTATATATCATTAGATTTTAACACGATTAATTTATTAGCATCCGCGCGTAAATAGCAATCTAAATTACAAATAGAACATTTCAGTTGTTTTTTTATAAATGGTCATTTTCATATATTGGTTTTGGCAACTCTGTTCTAATGTGATAATAACATTGTATATTTTGGCAAATTTGGAAGTGATCAACTCAAAATCAATGTACGTAAATAATTGATAACCTTAATGAAATATTAGAATGTTTAGACAAGTTTATTTTGTGAACCTTTTGTGTATGATTCCTTTTGTATTGAAAGTGACACCCTACATATTTGAAAATGGATATGGAAAATGATAATAATAGACAGTGTAATTGTGTCATTGAAAGCTTACTAGTGAACAAATTCAGCACAAAGAGTTTTGGTGAAAAAGAAAACATCATAAGAAATGGACGTTCCAAGCCATTTCTCGGTTTGACTGGTAGAACAAAGCAGTGCATGCGAAAATTCAATGTGACTCAATATGAGAAAACATCATGGATGACTGGAGGTGTTAATTTACAGACGCTTTTTTGCTGGCCATGCTTATTATTCAATAGTGAATTAGGGCCATGGAATTTAACTGGATTTTGTGATTTAAATAATATGCATAAGGCTCTCAAAAGACATGAGAATTCCTCTAATCATATAATTTCCACAATTAACCTTGCTAAATTTGGAAAATCTCGGATTGACTTACAACTGAGTCGCCAACATAAAGTGAGTGTGCAAATCCACAATGAAAGCGTTAAGACAAACAGAGACATTTTAAAAAGATTAATTGACGTGGTGTGTTATTTGGGAGAGCAACAGTTAGCATTTAGAGGACATGATGAATACAAGAGTCGGATAACCGAGGTAATTACTTGGAATTACTAAATTTATGTAAAAAATATGATCCACTATTGAATTCTTATCTAGAGCGTTCTAGTGTATTTTCTGGCCTATCAATTAGAATTCAAAATTACCTCATTGATAGTGTAGGGGAAATATTGTTAAATAAAATTAAGAGTGAAATAAAAGATGCCCCTTCCGTGGCTCTTATTTTAGATGAAACGACTGATGCTAGAACTGTATCTCAGCTTTCAAGTGTTGTGCGATATGTTACTATAGATGGGGAAGTTCGTGAAAGGTTTCTGGGATTTACGGATGTTAGTGCAGATCGAACAGCTCTTGGCCTTTCAAAGTGGGTGTTCAAATTAGTTGATGAATTAAATATTGACTCAAAATTTGTTGCACAAACTTATGATGGTGCAAATGTGATGTCCGGAGAGTTAAATGGGCTTCAAAAGAAAGTAAGGGAAAAATATCCAAAAGCGCTTTTTATTCATCGCATGGCCCATAGATTGAATTTAGTTTTGTCGTAATCTTTGACGAACATAAAGGAATGCGAGAAATTTTTCGCAAAACTTAAAGCCTTTTCTTTATTTTTCTGAAAGTCAACAAAGCGCGTTCATCTTTTAGATTGTGAAGTGAAGAAAAGATTCCCAAAAGTGGCCCCTACTCGTTGGAGTTACAATCACTGCTTGGTTGAAACAGTTTCGGAGTACAAGGAAGAACTGATTGACCTATTCCACACGCAAATGTCATATTTGACATTCTACAGAATAGAATATTTGACATATCCTATTGCATGAATAAAGTAAATGAACTGGTGACTATTCTGTAAAAAAAGAGAAACGATTTCGATGAACTTTGGTCAGCAGTTGATGGAATCTATCCTGAAAATAAGCGAAGAAGAAATGACCCTGTCGAAGATATCAAGGTAACATACAGAAGGCCATTTTATGAAATTTTGGGTGCAATTTGCGGCCAAATCGAAACTACAGGGTGTCCCGTAAGTCTGGACCCATAGGGAAAAATAATAAAATTACAAAATAGTCCAAAAATTTATTACATAATCTGTTCAAAGTGTCCGCCGTTGTGTCGCACACATAGTTGAAGACGCAATCTCCACTGCGACAGCACTTTCTGAATCACAGTCGCAGAAATTTCTTGACACGCCTCCACAATGCGTGCTTTAAGGTGAAAAATGTTCTGAAGTTTGACCTCGTACACTTTGGCTTTCAATTGGCCCCACAAATAAAAATCATAATAAAAAATAATAAAAAAATAATAATAATAAAATAATAATAATAACATAATAAAAAAATATATTATAAATCCCTATGGGTCCAGACTTACGGGACACCCTGTAGGTTTCAAAGTTTGAAAAATATAGCATTTCGTCAGCTCCTGGATATTAAAAAATAGGAAGACAACATAAGGAAATTTCCCGAGTCTGCTTTTCAATCATTGCAAGATAATTATGGAGAATATTTTGATATTCTTCGCTTGAGAAGTGAGCTTTCGGTTTTGTATGCTGAATCCGATTTGAAAGGAAAAACCTGTGAACGAGTTACTTCACTATTTGCGAAATGCCGAGCTAGATACAGCCCTACATCAACTGAAGAAGTTTTGTGAATTAACTTTGAGTCTTCCAGCAACGAGCGCATCAGTTGAGCATTTCTTTCTACACAAGAAATGCACAAGGGCAAGATAGACTTAACAGTCTAGCTTTAAACTCGATTGAGAGAAAGCTTCTCAAAGAAATGAAGAACGATCGTTTCTATAAAGACTTAATAAATTTATTCAATCGAAAGGATAGGAGGATCGAATTAGCATATAAATAAGGTAAGTAAACATTTCGGATCACCTGGAGATCAGGGCCCCCAGCCTTAATTACCAAATGATATCTTCGTTAAAACTAACGAAAATATCACAACTTAACCTAACCAAACGTCAAGGGCGTACAGTTGACCTAACCGGGCATTCAATTTAATTTATTATTATATGTGGTACTGTAAAACAAAAAACAAGAATACACGGGGGCCCTGATCTTCAGGTATCCAACATTTCCTTTTTTTATCATTACCTAGGTATCCATTTCATCTTTAATATAATTGGTGTTTACATGCAATTAATATCGACCTTCATTCACCACCTGATATATATTTTTTTTGCTAAAAAAATATCAACTTTTGTTAATCCAATTAAAACGCTTCCATATCACAATATATCACCGCACGCCCCTGTTGTATATATATACGAAGTTAAGCGACACTGGATGAAAGACTGTCCTCTGCATCCACATTATGTAACAACACGAGGTTTGGATCCCGCGTAAAGCTGTAGGTCCCCTCTTTTATATGGCCTTGAATGTTGGGAAGGAGGTTAAGCAACCCCATAAAATATATATATATATATATATATATATATATATATATATATATATATATATATATATATATATATATATATATATATACACGCCTCTGTGGTGTAGTGGTTAGCGTCACTGACTAGGAATCCATCGGCCCCGGATCAAGATCCGGTGACGGCAGGCAGCGCACAGCAAAACTCAGCAGTTCATCCTTCCACACAATAAAAAAAAATGGTTGGTAGATAAATGAGTACCATGGGTAGCCTAGTGGTTAGGACGCTGGGGTGCTGGTGAGGCGTGGTTCGGATTTCACGTTAAACTGTACGTGGTGACAAACTTGACCTTCGTCAGAATGAACAATTCTGGCGGAAGCAAAACTAAGGTGTTATATATATATATATATATATATATATATATATATATATATATATATATATATATATCAAAATGGACAGTACTAGCCCCGACTCCTGTTCATTATCATGCTAACAGACATAGACAGCGGAGTAAACAGCAACAGTATAGTAACATTCTTTGCAGACAATAGAAAGATCAGCAGAAAAATCAGCGATGTAAATGAAGTGGAGGCCTTGCAGAGGGACACGAACAAAATATACAAATGGTCAGAAGACAACAACATGACATTTAACACCGAGAAATTTCAGCTCTTGAGATATGGTAAAAAAGAGGAACTTAGACTGCATATTATGCTCCAGATAGACAGGAAATTCAGAGAAGCACGAAAGCGATCGATCTGGGGGTAATAATGACCGATGATGCGAAATTCGAAACACAAAATCAGACAGCGATAAATAAAGCAAAAAGAGTCGCGGGACAGGTACTAAGACCGTTCGAAAGAAGGGACAGGACAGTAATGATTCTTCTGCTAAAAACACCGATTATACCAAAACTTGAATACTGCTCAGTTTTGACGTCCCCATATAAAAAGGAAGAAACTAATAAACTAGAAGAAACGCAGATACATTTCACAGCCAAGATTGATGGTCGCAAAGAACTCAACTACTGGGAAAGACTACGTAAACTAAATCTGTACTCCCTGGAAAGAAGAAGAGAGAGGTACACCATAATCTACATATGGAAAATGATCGAAAATCTGGTACCACACCTAAAACTAAACCCAATTACCATTCAAACAACACTGGAAAATAGAAAAGGCAGTATCTGTAGTGTTCCCAAATTAAAGGCCCGACAAGGGACCTCCTCAACATTGAAGGAAAATAGCTTGGTTGTCAGGGGGTCAAGACTTTTTAACCAGCTTCCAAAGAACCTCAGAAACGTTACAGGGATCAAAGTTGAAGTCTTCGCCTGGCTCAGAACGGCATCAGATGAGCCGGGTTTACCCGCTTATGTACGGTGGAGAGCGCAAGAAAGCAACTCGCTCCTCCACCAAGCCAAACCTAGAGGCGGGGCCACCAGCTTGACCTTCGTGTGAAGAGAGACCAACGCACGGAACAGCAACGAGGTTAACGAGGTTACACACACCAAAGCTGGGCACTTGCGTTTTTTTTTGCGGTACTGCGGTACTGCGGTACTACCGCACTACCAAACCGGTACCGCATAACGCAGTACCGCAAAGGATCGCTGAAAGTACAGCCTGTACTTTCAGCAATCCTTTGCGGTACTGCGTTATGCGGTACCGGTTTGGTAGTGCGGTAGTACCGCAGTACCGCAGTACCGCAAAAAAAACCGCAAGTGCCCAGCTCTGACACACACACACACACCCTCGGTGACTATAATATAAACTTTGGGAAAGGCAATTTAAAGGGATGATGTCCAAAATGACAGCAAAAACCGGAAGAGGGCCTAACCAACTTTTCCGGTGAACAATACAATTCTGGCCAATTCGTGGCAGACAGATCTACAGGGTGTCCCGTAAGTCTGGACCCATAGGGAAAAATAATAAAATTACAAAATAGTCCAAAAATTTATTACATAATCTGTTCAAAGTGTCCGCCGTTGTGTCGCACACATAGTTGAAGACGCAATCTCCACTGCGACAGCACTTTCTGAATCACAGTCGCAGAAATTTCTTGACACGCCTCCACAATGCGTGCTTTAAGGTGGAAAATGTTCTGAAGTTTGACCTCGTACACTTTGGCTTTCAAGTGGCCCCACAAATAAAACTCCAGCGGAGTAAGATCATAATAAAAAAATAATAAAAATAATAATAAAAATAATAAAAAAATATATTATAAATAAATTTTTGGACTATTTTGTAATTTTATTATTTTTCCCTATGGGTCCAGACTTACGGGACACCCTGTATATTCTAAAGCTTGGAACGATATGAAACCTTAATTTTGCTTCCTTCCGTGTATTATATATATATGGTGTCCCAAAAGTCCCACCCCATAATCCATAATTTACAACATATTAAGCCTTTCAGGCAGGACTTCTGAGACACCTTACACACACACACACACACACATTTATATATATATATCAGTCGACATAACTTAGAAACACCTCCAATTAAAAGGTTATTTGCGAACATACAATGGAAACAAATGAGGATATGCGGTTTCTCATTTCAGTTCCGCGATGAAGTAACAGTAGATAGTTTACACGTTTAATTAATTGTGCCTGAATTCATCCCTGAGGAAAGGATTCGAGTGAAATCAAACATCAGAAGCGAATAAATAGCTACAAATCACGTGTAAGTGAATGTGATAAAATAAGATAAGAGACTTTTGCGCTACATTTGTAATCTTCAATGCATCAAGTAAGGCGAGAGCGCAAGATAGTCATACATAATCTACTTATAATAATTACAATGGCCATAATACTTCATATTACATAATAATAGTAATAGTAATAGTAATAATAATAATGTATAATGATGATTATTATTATTCGACGGCAATTATTATCAATAATTAAAAAAACGTTAAGAAAAATTACGTCGTCGAATTAATTTCCTCAAAAAATCTATCTTTAAACAAAATGCAGATTGGAAGATCTCTTCACCTTAATGACAACAACCCTTCAAATCAAAAAATAAGCCCTCAAAATGAGGAAAAATGAAGAAAATGAGGAAAAATGAGGAAAATATCACAAAAGAATATCGGCAAATCATTTTACTTTAAATGAAATCCGTAACAATAATAATAATTCAGTGTATGTCCGTCTGTACGTCCGTCTCCATTTCAGGTCAAAACGGCTTCATGAAACTTGGTGACAACACCCTATGTAATCCCTGGAGTATTTTTAGCAAAAAAAAATTTCAGATCGGGTGTACCCCTCAAAAATTTATCCCAATTTATCTCCCCAAAAAATTTATATGCTAAAACACGAAGCACTTGAATGTCAAGTTTTTTGACCCTTTGGTAAAATTTTCGTGAACGAGTAAAATCTGGGAAGAGCTACATTTTAAATTTAAATGATTCGTGAGCTAATTGTAAATGTTAAACTGTAACTAGCTTTAAATTTTCTCAAAATTATTATCACATATTAGTGCCACGACTGTACAGTAAATTTGTATTGTCCGAAGGGTAATAATAGCGTTCCGCAAGAACTAGCAAAAATATCCCACCCGTCGGACGGGTATTTTTGCTAGTAATAATAACGATAACAAAACAAAGTGAAACCAACAACATGATGTAAATGCCTATAACTGTACGACTATATATATATATATATATATATATATATATATATATATATATATATATATTAGTGGTGGACCGGATGTCAGTTTTTCAACATCTGCGGATGCGGATCTTTAATTTCAATATCCGCGGATGCGGATATTTAGTTAATCTATCAATATAATATAGAATTATGAATAAATGACAATTTTTCAAATTTCGTGATATTACTATTATGGCAGACAATGCATAAGAATTAAAATTAATATTAATGTTTTCATTATGATAAAAATAATAACTTTCTCAAGAGTTTCAGCCACAGAAAATTCAATGAAACAAGTTTCATTCAATTTTCTGTGTTACCTCTTATATATATTTTGAGGTTTATATATTTGTTTGTTCATTAATAATTATAATTAATACTTTACATGAAATGTGCATGACTGGGCCCTATAAGCTACTTTGTAAGCTAATTTAATTGTAAATTGCATAATTTATTAGACGTAATATACGTATAACATCGGCAGTCAGAAGTGCGGATGCGGATGCGGATATTCGGTCCACCACTAATATATATATATATATAATACTGTGCAAAAGTCTTAGGCACCCTTGTACAGTTGCGTTTTTTCCTTTTTTTTAATAATTATGTTGAATATTTCAGCATGTTAGTGTCGTTTTATTATAAATATAAATTATAATGTATAGTCATTGTCAATATAATCTCATTATCAGGCAGTTTCACGAAGAAAACGGAGGTTTCAGCAAAACGTGCTACTGCTGGAGTTAGAACGGAATTTAACACAAAGCTTCTAGGTACTATTTTACAAGATATTCTAAGCTCATTCAGTAACAGTTTGTAAACAGAACTTCTATTGTATGTGTTTGTAATTGTTTAATGCTCCTAACTAAATGAAATTTAATTTTTTTCAATAAAATTTCTTAATTGTTAATTTTCTCTCTTTTTCCAGATAAAGGCATAAAATTTTACATTGGTTAAGCAATAGCTAAAATATTCATTGCAACTCGACATCGGGTGGTATTATTGCACGAGCAGGGTCAATCTCAATCAGAAATATCGCGACAAACTGGGGTATCAAGATGTGGTATTCAAGCAATTTTGAAGAAACAGCGCGAAACAGACAAAGTTGAAGATCGAAAAAGCATTGGAAGGCCATGGAAACTTCCTAAAAACGATGCTAGACACCTTAAGCTAACATCTCTCAGAAATAGACTAAAATCCAGTGCAGAACTTTCGGCAGAACTTGCCCAGACCTCACCATCACAAGTCCACCCATCCACCGTGAGGAGATCACTCATCAGAAATAGTCTTAATGGTCGAGTGGCAATGAAAAAGCCATTTCTCAGGAAAGGAAACAAGTCAGAGAGGCTCAAATAGGCTCAGAAGCGCAAGAATTGGAATGCTGACCAGTGAAAAAGGGTCCTCTCGAGTGATGAGTCAAAATTTGAAATTTTTGGCACAAAGAGAAGACAGTATGTGAGAAGCAGCATGGTGGAGGATCTATCCAAGTTTGGGGCTGCTGCATTTCAGCAAATGGTGTTGGGGATCTTATCAAAATTGATGGAATACTGAATGCAGAAAGATAGACAGACAGATCCTAATTCATCATGCTGTGCCATCAGGTCGGAGATTAATTGGGCAAAATTTTATTTTTCAGCACGACAATGACCCTAAGCATACTGCCAATGTAGTCAAAACCTATTTGGAGAATAAAAAAGACTGTGGAGACTCGCAACTGATGGAGTGGCCTCCTCAGAGCCCAGATTTAAATATTATTGAGGCTGTTTGGGATTATTTAGACAAAAAGAAGCTAGAAAAGCAGCCAAAATTGAGAGAAGAGCTATGATAGGTCCTTTTAGATGCATGGAACAACATTCCAGCGGATTTTTACAAAAACTCTAAGATAACATTCCAAATCGAATCGCAGCAGTTTTACAGGAAAAGGGCGGTCATACAAAATACTGACTTTCGACAATTGTACGTAACTTCTCAGTACTTATGTTGATGGTTCTCTAATAAATGATAAATCTTGAAGCTAATACGTGTATTTTAACCTTTGAAATTGAGAAAATTTATCAATACAAGATTTTTTCAGACCTGCCTAAGACTTTTGCACAGCAGTACATATATACATATATACAAGATCATAGTAATTAATAAGGTGTTAATTAAATCAATGAATAAGAATAGAGTAAAAAATTAAAGAAAAGTGTTGCGAGTCAAATAAAATAGTGGAGTAAGTGAAGTGCAAATTTAAGAGACTCTGAAGGACGGACGAAACATTCTGACGTTTCACGTGTCCTTCCTCAACAACGATTGAAACGTACCTTTAGAGCTCGTTAAAGGGAGAATTTGTAGTTCGTGTGTGTAGTTCCCTCGCGTGTTTCCCGTGTTACATGGGTTGTCACCCGTGTTCCACGTGTTTTTTCGTGTGTTTGAAGGGTATTCGTGTACACAGAATCTGCATCTTAATCACCTCGTAACGTTTAACAGAATATAAGTCTGTCATCCAAGTTAGATAAATTTATTTCTACATAAATATTTTAATCTACAAGATGTAATTATATATATATATATATATGTGTGTGTGTGTGTGACTAGGGATTTCATGAAATCCCAAAAATGTTCAGGGATTTCATGTAAGGTTAAGTCGTGATATTTTTGTTAAAACTAACGAAAATATCACGGACTTAACCTTACATGAAATCCCTGAACATTTTAGGGATTCCCTGTAATATATATATATATATATACACTAGGGTTATGACTTTTTAATTTTGTCATAAATATTGTTTCCTGTATCATCAATCGATGAACTTTTGCTTGAAAACAATAAAAAAGGGCCTAATTCTTCAGAATTAAAAAAAAATGTCACCCCGAAAGCAAATATAGTATATTAGTTACAGGTTTATTTTAAGCAATAAGTAAAACAATTAAAACAATAATAGAGTAAATGTATAATATTGTATTTGTATAATTAATATGTATTGTATAGGTATAATGTTGTATAATATAATATATGTTTATGTATAATAATTGGGAAATAAACATGCAAATTTCTATTTATTTTATTAATTTTTGTTTTTTATTTTGGGGTGAAGTTTTTTAAAAATATATCGAAAAAACTGTTATTTTCATTGTCAGGGGGCAAAAGTTCATCGATTTATGATACAGGAACATGAGGTTATAAAAATGTCATAACCCTAAATTATACACATACACACGATTATATATACACAGAATTAACAAAAGTAAATAGACACGTTTGGTTTTTCCATAGTTTCTGATGTAATAATAAAATTCAATAAATAATAAAATAATAATAGATTTATTGAATCAATATATTGAGAATCGTGTTGCTTTCCCCTTTCTATTATGTAAAGGTGACACACAATCCGACATTTCACTGATGAACTTTGGGATTTGCGATTGAGGACAATCGTCGTGGTGTCTATTTACTTACGTCATCCCCTTATATATATATGATGTGAGTGGGTGTGCATCATTTATTTATTTCACCTACTTAATTTGAAATTCATCCCATAATATATATATATATATATATATAAACTTTGGTGCACATAAAACAAGAATGAACTGTGTCGAGAATTTTGCGCTCAATAATAACAACATTTAATAAGAGGATGAGTAAAGAAAACAAGAGAAGATTGAAAACCGTAAAATTTAACATCTGAAATAATAACAGAAAAAAAAAAACATATATATAAACACACACGCATGTTTGAGCATTTACTAAAATACAAGAATGTATAAAAATTACACCAGGAATAATGAAATGGGGGGCGTAGGGGGGGTAGACCAAGTACTTCCCATTCAAAGGGCGAACGCATAAAAAGATGTTGAGACAGCCATAAATAATATATATTATATTTAAATGTAATATGTATATGCATATTATACACACAAAATATGGTATATTACAACGAATGTAATTTCTGATTAGTGAGGTCCTGCATTCTCGAGAGAGAGAGAGAGAGAGAGAGAGAGAGAGAGAGAGAGAGAGTTGTGCATGGATGTTGAGGTGAGCGGAGACATCCCTCGTAAAGATCAATACAGCGCAGTCTTCCTTTCCTTCGTGAAGAGACCGAAAGAATGCCAGTGACAATCAAACCTTAAAGCCTGACGCAGGCCTTCGGCAGGAGCCGTAATCCCCTCTTTAACACGCGTACCGCAAACCCTGAATCCGACACCGACGGAACGTAGCCAAATAAACTACGAAAATGATTTTCGATTCGGGCAATTGATAAATTTCAAAAAATTAAATTCGTCATCCACGAATGTCGACTCTTTCTCTCGATAAATATTTTCATCAATGTTTTCATCAATGTTTTCATCAATGTTTTACCTCGAATTTCATTTTCAATCACGTTAAAAATGGCTTAACCAAGTTTTACTTTAACGCTCGAGTTTTTTTTTAAAGGCTTAAATATACTTTTAAAATTACTTCGACCGTAAACCATGTCTGGTTATAAATATCCCAATTGGTGTTTTACATCCAAAATAATTAAAACGAATGGGAACATTTTTCTTCCGAAAGGTTGTAAACTTTACATATTATTTGCATACGGGTCTGAATCCTTATACGTTAAATTGTACCCATACCAAATTTCTACCGTTAAAACTGTATAAAACATTATTTACGGACGACGCTCCGTATACAGTGAAATGGAGATGAATTTGCGCGTGAATGGACTTCAAATGGTACCAATTTAGTCTTTTTCATATAATCAACCTTTTAAATAAATACATCAGATTAATCTTATACGTTATACATAACATATATATATATATATGATACACACAGACCGTGCATGGAGCAACAAGGAACTCTTCTGGGATAATTAAATCCACTATAGTCCGAATATATATATATATATATATATTGAATCAAAAGAGCTGCTTCAAACGTATTTATTGTAGAGTTATTTTTGAGGGAAGACTTTTGACTATATATATATATATATATATATATATATATATATATATATATGAATGCAAACCCATAGGGAAAAAGAAGAATGATTCCAAGACCTTTCGTGTATTCAGAAGTACACCTCTTCAGGGAATGAAGGGAGAGGGCGAGATGACGAAAATATATACACATGTACAACGGGAGAGAAAAACAAAAAAATTAGTGCCTGATTAACAAGAGTTGATTAAAGGGAAAAGGTATTTTAACAGGATGTTGTCAATTTTATACATTCCCGCACTCTTATTGAAATTATTTTCAAAATCGATAAATGCACATTCTAGAATATTCCTTTCAATTATGTTTGTGTTTTTAACGAGCGCTTTAGAACTATCCCACTTGATACTATGATTACATCTGTACATATAGTTAAACAATGCACTAGAATTATTTGCTGTTGTACACGCGTATTTATGCTGTTTTACCCTGATATTTAACGTTTTTCCCGTTTGACCTATATATATACTGAGTTACATTGGGACGAGGTGTACTTCTCAATACACGAAAGGCCTTGGAATAATTTTTCTTTTTTCCTGTGGGTTTGCATCATTCATTCATTTCACGTGTTTAATTATGAAATTCATCCCGTATATATACACACACACACACACACACAGTATATATATATATATATATATACGAAATGATAGATTTTTATCCCAGTTAGTTTGTTTTATCTTGCATCTGACATTCATTTCCGTTTAAAAATTTTATATATATATATATATATATTATATATATATATTATATATATATATATATATATATGGTTTCAGCGTTTTTGTTCCATCAAAAAAATGTTTTTCAAACTTTCAACTTTACAATAAATCTTTAAAAAAAAAAATTTAATAACTGTAATAAAGTCAATTTGATGTTCATAAGCATGGAATTTATAATGACGGACGTAATATAATATACATTGTATGACAGGACACAATCTATTACGATCTCAAATTTTATAGCATAATATGGGGCTGCATTTAAGTTTAAATATTTGTTATTTCAAAAAATTACTCGTAAAACGTCAAGAAATTTCGTGGACGTTAAATATTTATGAACGTATATTGGGAATCGTCTTCCGAGATTGAAGAAGATTTTTATCGATTTCGAATACTTTACTGTTGTTGTCGTCGTCGTCGTCGTCGTCGTTTTGTTGTTGGTTTGTGGTCAGTCTTATTATAATTTAGAAGGATACTGTTACGTATATATATATTCGTTATTATTTGGGTTAAGCTTCGTACGTGTGTCGTATGTCGTTCTCTCTCTTTGTATGTCGGTCTCTCTAAACAATCCTTTTTAACGATATTTTTAATTGATGTCCGCGCATCAATTATGTAATCTTACGCAACAAAAATAAACCATTTTGGGTGCATCGCGAGAGAATGAGCATAAAGAACTGTAATGTAGTTTATTGCTTCATCGAGGGCGAAGCCAAACGGGCTTTCTCTAAAACGGTGTCTACTGCAGCGATGGAAAGAAGATCCGTTGGACGAAACACCTAAAATGCCAATGCATAAGAGTTTGGCGCGTCTCCTCTTCTTCGTTTCCTCCTCTTCCTTCCTTCGCGATAGAGCGAGTGAATATTTCTTCAGTTACAGAAGCAGCGTCATGACTTTATCTGCGTGAAAGAATCCTCCTATATTTGACGCCAAATGCTGCTGTTGCTACTACTGCTGCTGCTACTACTACTGCTACTACTACTACTACTACTATTACTGTTCGAAGAGCGAGCGCCCTTTCGCCGTTTCTCATTGCGGTCGCGTCAGAAGCTAAATTGCACCTCCTGTCGACTCGTCGGCAGGGCGTTCTCTGCGACTTGCACTCCGTCGGCGCCTCCTTATGCGACCGTATCGATCCCATGGGCAGGAACAGGCTCAGATCGAGGCGTGCGAGCCGCATGATGACGGCAGGAGGGCGGAGCTTCGTCAGCGACCCCTACGGGAGGGTGTCAGTGCGGTTGGGACGGCCATAGCGTTCGCATGTCTTTCACTCGCATCCGCAAAACGGCAGAGCCACCTGCCGCCGATTCACACGACAACCCCGCTGCAGTGCCACTCCGGTCGCCTCGACCTCAAGGAGCAACATCCGATTCATCCTTGAGTTCTGAAAAATTTATGCATTCGCTCAAATGAAATCACAACACGGAACGCCAACATCAAAATATAAAAGTAAAATCCAAGTGTTTTAAGTGCTTGTAAAGAAGTGTCGTAAATTGTTGTGATATTTTACATATATATATATATATATACGGTTAATAGAAAGATATCATGTAACGAAACTGAATTTTCAACCCAAATTTTCTGAATCTGCAGAAACGAGAAATATAAATGAAAGGCAATAAATAGGTGGAATCCGTCTGTTTTTAATGTCGATTTCTGTTAAATTCATTCAACGAACAAAACAAAAAGGGGCAAAAGCGGATAAAAAAAACAACCTCGAGAACCTGTTATTAAATCAAAGCTCAACAAGATTCGAGTCGAAGTCACCGCTCCAATTTTAGCTTCGAGCGTTGGCCCAAAGAGAGGCGGGCGGTAAGAGTACCCGGGCAGCCTTCGCTCGACCTTATGAGGCTGTCCCACCTTGGCATTCTTTCTTACACTTTGGCACTCCGGCACAATTGGCATCACTGCCGGATCGTTCCCAACGTGGCAGATACTAAAGCAGCGACTAACTATGGCGACTAACGAAGCCTAGCCCACGAGTAGTGTCAAGATTCCTTCTCTGGAGGGTGTGGCCCCCTCTGAGGGAGGGACCAGCATTGTAAGTGAAGGACGGACTTTTCTCCTTCAATCCAACGTTGTTCGACATCGGACAGAAGAGCCTCCGCGGTGATTCGTGTTATCTGTGAAGTTCCTTTTGCTGAAAAGTGCCCAGTATCCCTAAGTGACGTTACTTAAAGAATTAAAATTGATCTAATAACGTACGCGAGTGTGCAAGAACGGAAAGTTCATAAAAAATATATTACTTAAAATAAATGCCTTATTCAAAACCAAAACAATGTGAAATACCAAAGAAAGTGATACGTAAAATAATGTATAAAAATTTATCATCTCCCTTTCCCCGTCAAAAAAAAAAAAAAAAAAAAATCCCATATAAAAATAGTGTTTTTGAGTGTTTTAAAAAATAAAGAAAATTATTATGATTATTATTCAAGTCTTTCACAGTTTCATAAAAGTTCGTAACAATCGAATAAATTTTAAGAGAAAAACATTTTGATGAAACGATTGAAGAAATCGAGAAATTGACCACGAGGAAAATGAGAAAGAGAGAGAGAGAGAGAGAGAGAAAGACAGAGAGGGAGAAAGAGGGAGAAAGGGAAAGAAAAAAGGTAAATTCTGTTTGTTCGGCTGGAGCTGGTTGAAACCGGGCCAAATTGTTTATTTGACGCATTTGGTCCCCTTCAACCAGCTGTAGTCTGCATTGGAGGCTACGATTTTGAAACCAGCTGAATCCGAGGATGATTTCCAGCTGACGAAGAGGAGTGATCCCTCGAAGGATAATCCTTGCCTCGAGGCTTTCGAAGCTTACGCAAACACTCGAGGAAGGTCGCGCACCGAAAATTTATGGACCAGAACTTGATCAACACGATTTAATTTACTGGTAAAACGTTTTAATCAATAAAATTATTTGTTTAATTGCATGCATTTATTATACGCATTAAATTAGCGGAAAATTGTTTTTTTTTTTATTTTGAGTGTAATTTCAATTTCAGTGAAAAATACCTCCTCCAATTTCACTAATAACTATATGTCTAAAATATGTGCCAATTATTGTAACATGAAATAAAAAAAATATATGTATACAGTATTATATATATATATATATATATATATATATATATATATATATATATATATATAATTCTCAAATAAAATGCATTATTTCCACACACACAAATTTAAATATAAAACATGCCTATGAAACCAATATATATATATATAATATATATAATATATATATATATATATATATATATATATATATATAAAACCAAAGAAAGAATAAAACTGAACACTCATGGTACCAGAGACGATAAGATGCTGTATATAATTAATATTTTTAAATATTGCTAATTACCATAAAAGGTCTTTTTTTCAGAGTTCTTCGTAATTATAATTATGTGAATGCATTTTATATCTCAGACATTGATAGCTGATACTGAAATGTATTTTTAGAATAATAATAACTGAAATTACATCACTGTGATTAGAAACCCCATTTACACACACACACACACACACACACCACACACACACACACACGTACGTACGTACGTACGTTTGGCTACCCTACAGAACCGCGATATCTTCACAGTTTTTCACATATACAATTCTGTATCGTGACACTGACCCAATTTTAATAACCTAATAACTCTAACCAAACCTAATTTAACCTTGCTTAACCTACTCTAGCGTAACCTAACCTAGCTTGACTTTAATTATATCCACTTTTTCCATAATAAAAGATAGCATTTCTAAAGATAATTCACCGCGACACCGCAAATGTCGGGATATGCAGGTTCGTGTTACGACGGGCTGTGTGTATCCTCAAGATCGTCGCGATTCTGTACGTAAGACACACACATACACATACACACTATATATATATATATATATATATTATATATATTGAACTTAAAAAGTAATTTTAAAATTACTTTTAGATAATCTACCCCCAACAATGAAATATAAAAATGTTCTTAATAATGAATGAATATGTAGGAACGCAAAAAAGACAAGAGAAAAAAATCTGGGAACAGACGTCCATGCAAAACTGTCCCTTTCTCGTTAATCGAAAACTCAGAAATTCAGTGGTTACGGCATAAATAATAATATAAAACAAAACTATTTATTCGAATATGTCGACAAAATCGAATGATTAACTAACTAAATGATTACGGAAAACAGAATTATACTCTTTGACAACTTCGTCTGGAACTCAAAAACTCGCAAATTGGATGAGTATTCAAATCAATCTTCATTTCAAGAGAATACGAAAGTCACCTTTCGAGACGAGACCATCTAGGATGTACGAGAAATAGTTTAATTTAAAAAAAAAAAAGACTCGTATACGTGACGATAAAGTATGAGAAAATAAAGAGAGAGAAAATAAAGAGAGAGAAAAGAAACTTCGCGAAAGGGTGAGAGTAATCACAAGCTGAACACCTGTACCACTGATAAAATAAAAAGTACCACTGATAGAACAATAAAAAGTACCACTGGCAGGACAATAAAAATACCACTGACAGAACGATAAAAAAATACCATTGGCAGAACAATAAAAAAGTACCACTCCTAAAATGATAAAAAGTACCACTCTTAAAACGATAAAAAGTACCACTAAAAAACGGTAAAAACTACCACTAATAAAACAATAAGAAGTAATCATGGGAAAACTGGCAACTACTGATCATAACATGAGGAAAAACTCTAATTGAAAAACACACCACGAAATATGCGAAGGCAGAGGAGGTACCTTTATACCTTATTGACTCAACTCGGTAAAAGCTTTTTTAACCACAAAGTACAAAGAATGGCGGAAATAAAGAAAAGGTGACTCCCGAAGAAGAATGATAATGCTCTAACAGATCTTAAAGATCTCTCAAACTAGTGAAAAAAAAGTTGTGGGTATGAAAAATACGAGTAAAAGGGCATAATACAGCGCGAAACCAATTTTTATGAGAGAAAACTGAGGTAGAGAATCTCATGAAAGAATTGTACTTCAAATCAGAAATACACAGAAATAGCTACTGGATATACTGGGTGTTTCTAAAGTAGCATTGTGTGTATGTATATATATATATATATATATATATATATATTATATATATATATATATATATATATAATATATATATATATATATATTATAATATATATATATATAGTTTGCACGATTTTAGAAACGCCCTGTGCAAGATAGTACTCAAGTTCATGCTGAAATGGCGATAGTAAAAAATTTTTACTGATGAAACTCTGACGCCTCCAAAAACCAAAAATTTTGAATGGAAAGGATGTATTCATGTACGAAGGGAGAAAAATCGCGGGTTAAACCAAATGTGGGAGGTACTAACTCCTAATTTCATTAAAATACCACAAGGTATAATGAAGAGTTACCTCTCCATCAATACTTGGAAGAACATACTTTGAAAATGTTTGAGATCTCTGAAGGATAGTCAAGCAACTATTGCGCTAGTCATTTGTACTAACTTTGAACACTGAAAAGATACTTAGTTAAACACAAGTACTAAAATTTTAAGGTTTTATAAAATTTCTTATATATATATATATGAGGAGCGACAAGCTTAACCTTCGTGAAATGAGGAATCATCGCACAAAACATTTGAAAGGTTGAAAGGTGTGTGTGTGTTATATATATATATGTATATATATATATAATTATATATATATAATATATTATATATATATATATATATTATATATTTATTATATTTATTTGTCAGAACATAAAATTTCGTCATTATTACTAATATTTGATAGAAATAACTAAAACATAATTGATGTTATATTAACTAAAATTCTGCTCCAAATAGCTTTTAAAGTTTGTTTCATATATAACTAAATATTTTATTTTCAATGCAAAAAACTGCGCAAAACACGAGTCGATTGACTTAAGTTGATCACCGCAAAATTTCCATAATTTCCTCTCTCTTTACACAATATTTATTAGTTAAAATACTTTGAATAAAAACATCAGAAACCGAAGCGACTTACAAACTTTTGAAACTAGTCATTTAAATTGCGTGTACCCAAATTTAAACGGTACATTTAACTAGTAACTAGGTTTAAAAACAATCTAACTACGAGTAACTACCAATAAGTCTGCGGCAAAAATCAGTTCATTTTACTCTCATCACGAGATCTTGAATATATATATATAAATTATATATACCAACCACTTTCTTCATTGTGTGGAAAGATGAATAGCTGGGTTTTGCTGCGCGCCAGCTGCCGTTGGGTCTCGAACCCGGCGCCGATGGATTCGTAGTCAGCGACGCTAACTACTACACCACCGAGGCGCATATTATATATATATATATATATATATATATATATACTGCGTGATTACAAATGATCTTCCCAATTTTAAACATTTATTGTGAAAACATTAACAAAGCTACAGCGAAAAGCAAGATACACAAATAAAGAAGAACTCAAAAAGTTTTATTTACGAGCTATTGAAGTTCAGTATGAGCTTCTTTTGTGGCTCTGCAGACATCAAAGCGGTATTCTGTTTCCCTCCATACATTTTGAACTATATCATACTGGACTTTCCTTACACCCTCACGTATCCTTTCCTTCAAATGTTTCAAAGTTGTTGCCATTGGTGGAACAAAAACTTTATTTTTGACATAGCCCCAGAGGAAGAAGTCCAAGGGGGGTTAGATCGGGTGAACGAGCCCACGGAATTGGCCCCCCACGCCCGATCCAACGATCATGCAATTGCTCATTCAGGAATGTTGTAACCTCAAAAGGAGCCACAAAAATAACTCATATTGAACTGAAATAGCTTGTAAATAAAACTTTTTGAGTTCTTCTTTATTTGTGTATCTTGCTTTTCGCTGTAGCTTTGCTAGTTTTTTCATAATAAATGTTTAAAATCGAGAAGATCGTTTGTAATCACCCAGTATATATATATATATATATATATTATATATATATATTATATATATATATATATAAATAAGCACACCGGACAAAAAATTAGTCACCCCTCTCAGAATGTACCTAATAACGTGTGACGGCGCCTCTGGCCTTGATAACCGCACGAATCCGGCGAGGCAGAGACTCTACGAGGTTGTGCATGTACTGAACATCGATTTGCTGCCACTCGTTCATCAGCCGGTCCCGAAGTTCCGCCAGAGTCCGTGGGTGTCTATTCCTGCGCTTCACTTTCTGTTTCCAGCCTGAACAACACCTTCGACGCATTCAGGATTAAAGGCTTCATTGGACCTGCGATGTACTCGTCGCCTCCCATCATTGGAGAACAAACAAAAACGGGACTCATCGGACCAAATTACACGTTTCCAATCTGCCGCAGTCCAGTTTTTGTGCCTCTGAGCCCATTTATAACGTACCAATTTGTGACTTGCTGTTAACAGCGGCCTCTTCCGTGGTACCCTGCTCCAGATGTCCATCGCATGCAGTTCTCGTCGCAATGTCCGTTCGGAAATTGGTCGCTGGAGAACCTCATTGGTTTCTTGGAGCAATTGTTCTCTGGTTTGAAAACGATTTGCAGTTACTAGACGAGAAACATGGCGGCGGCCCCTATTGTCGATAATTGTTTCCGGCCAGTTACGCCGTCGATTGTCAGTTGATTGCGAACTACACCACTCTTTGTAAACTCGCTGGACAGTACGCGTTGACACACCAACAAATTGGGCTACTTCAGACATTTTGTGTCCGTGGGCTCTGCCAAACACGATGGCTCCTTTTTGCCACTGAGTAACGTCTGCCTCACGACCCATTTTGCAGACTATATCCAACACACACTTTGTTCTTCACCACCTCACGAAACAGATCTGATCCTGTGTGCTACGTCACCGCTACTTGTCACTTACCAATGCTACATCAGCGCCCTCTGTGTGACCTTGAACTTCCTACTATCGGTGCTATTAGGGGTGACTAATTTTTTGTCCGGTGTGCTTATATATATATATATATATATATATATATATGCAAAAAATGCAAAAAAATGCACCATAATTTGTCTTTCTTCATCCACTAACTCAGTGGGATAGTGGATGACATTGTGACCGGCAACGCTCGCATATTCAGAGACGGAGGTTCGAATCCCGGGTAAACTAAAATATTGTTGAACTTTATTTATAATATATTTTGTGTTAAAACTTAAGTTAATGTTAATACGTTGTTATACGTTAGCATAAAAGAATTAAATGATAAGCAAATAACGTTTCAATGAAGGTTTCGGACAAGGCACAAAATTAACATCACCGTAATAGATGACGTCTCACGTCAGATATTTTGGCTTGCCATCAACCAACAAGTTTTTAACAGTATAAATACTGGTCTTAATTATTAGTGAACTGTAATATTACTGTAATATTACTGACGGAGTATTGAAGAATCAAGTAAAAGGATTAGTATCATTTGGTGTAAAAAAAAAGTTATTCGACGATCTATTCCTGAAACAAAGTATGTATGTATAATGTATGTATGTGTAATATATATATATATATATATATATATATATATATATATATATATATATATGCAGTAAAATCACAGAATAACACGTGATCTTATTAATAAGCAAACAACCACAGGGAAAAGGAAAAAGAAACACGAAATCCGAGCGCTTTCGTGATATATTCACATCTTCAGGCATTTTTACCGCGAATGTGAATAGGAGTGACGATCATTTTCAAATCGAGAAATTCTTTTCTCAAATCTGGAAATTTCTCACTTTGTGTAGTCTCACTTCCGGAACGCCAATGGGAATGGGAATGACAGTAAGCGGGAAATAATCATATTATA
The DNA here is from genome assembly GCA_023014485.1 of Bathynomus jamesi. Taxonomy (NCBI): domain Eukaryota; kingdom Metazoa; phylum Arthropoda; class Malacostraca; order Isopoda; family Cirolanidae; genus Bathynomus; species Bathynomus jamesi. Next base: position 346,069 of record JAJOZX010001391.1, on the reverse strand, counting down.
TATATATATTATATATATATATATATACTGGAAATGACTTCGGAAATTAAGTGCGTACTCGCAGAAGAGAAGAGAAAGACGAAGCTATTCCAAGGATTCTATCCAATGTTCACACGAAAAAATGATGTACTCAGTCGTACTGTAAATCGTATTCAAAATCAGAAAGAAGAAAAGGAAGGGCGCTGCTGCTGCTGCTGTATCTCACAAATGAAAATGACAAGAAACAGTGATGAAAAACAATTTTGTTCTTCAGAGCGTAAATAAAGGAAACCGAAGCTTTTCAGGACAGATACTAAAGGAAGGATTACGTAATAGGAGTCAGTGAGAGAGTTTTCTTCGAGAGGAAATCGGACAACGACAACGACAACAACAACATTTGGAAATATTTCGGGGGGTTCTCGCTTAAAATGGAGAGTTGAATGAAAGTAACTCTCTCCTCCACAAAACCGGGTCTGGAAGAGGGCACACGAATCTGATTGATCGAGTGAAGCCGTAAAATTCAAACAACTTGACAACAGTTTATTTATGTATAGGATGACCAGAAAAAAAATAAAGAAATCACTCGTACTCTTAAAGAATTGTAAAATTTTAAGTTAAAGATCTACAAAGAAAGAAATGCATTCCAACAATTAAAACTTACTCAAATTCAGGTATAAACATACTCGGGATAAATCCACGTCTCTCGTGGAATATATATATATATATATATATAAATTATATATATATACACCGAGTGTCCCAAAAGTCAATTTACCGAAGAAAATGTTCTCCTAAGGTGAGTTTACTACAAAGAAAAAACTTGTTTCATAAATATATTTACAAAACATAAGAAAACAAAGAAAAAAAAATTCTGAAACCTATTTACAAAACATGAGAATAGTTCTGGTTACAATAACTGTTCAAAATGTCGTCCATGTTGTTCGATGCATATCTTGTATCTGTCAACGGTTGACCGGCAAATTGCTTTACATAGTTCCTTATTATTGCTTAAGAGCTGCAATTCTTCACAAATGTAGTCTTTAAGGTCCTCAAGACATGCTGGCTTTTTGCTGTAAAAAAAATTGTCATAATGTTTAGAATAATCATCAAGAGAAAACATTTTCCTCGGTAAACTGACTTTTGGGACACCTTGTGTATATATATATATATATTATATAACTTAACGGCTTTGCGAACAGAATTACATTATGCATACAGTAAAAGGCAAAAATAATAATAAGAACAATAATAATATTGAGAGAGCAGCTGAATTTAAATAAATGCTTTTCCACATCGTCAATCCCAACAAATCTTCGCGCACAATCTCCCTAAATCTCTATACCTACTCGCGTATACACTCCTTCTACTCCTCACCCGAATCCCGTCCTAGTAATTAGGTAAACCGGGACAATTTTAAAGAGAGATAACGTAAATTCGGAATTAAATCACGTGTATCCGCCATTTTCTTTCATTATGGCTCCTGGTTCGGTTTTGAAAGTCTAAGAAGAGACGATTAGTCTCGGAAACTCATTAGCTAAGATTCACGATCAGCCTCGGACGATTTATGTATAGGGAGACCGGCCTATCTTCCTTTGATTATAATGGTGGTTAATCTTCAAATGAGCAGGTAAAGTGGTTCAAGTACAATATATTATAAACCAAACACTCATACACGCTAATTTGGCACATAAAGAAATAATAAAATACAAATTATTATTCCTAAGGATTTCTTTTAGTCTCTACATTGATCGCGCTTTGAACTGGGTTTTATTCCGCCTTTGCGAGAGATATTTTTGGGTATTATATAATACGATTCCTTCTCTTCATGCTTTCAACTGGAAGTGGTTCAATGGGCTTAATAAAACACAATAATTCATTAAAAAAATTCCCCCAAATAGGTTTATCGAAATTCCTCAATAAATCTTTTTCACTGAATGGGATTAGAACCCCTTTTGATGGGATTATCTTAATACAGAAAAAAAAAATCAATAACCATGGGTAATTCTTACAAAATAAGATAATAATATACCCGAACGAGAAATTCGTTCAGACAATGTCAAATTGGGAGTTTAACCCTTTTAATCAGGGGAACGATGGGTCAGAAGTCAACTCCTTGTGGAGGAAACCGGGCAAAAAAGTTGAAGAACCACTGCTTTAAACGATTAAACAAAAAAGTTGAAGAACCGCTGCTCTAAACGATTAAACAAAAAACCCGCGTTCGAACCCCCTCTGTCGATAAATATTTCATTCGATTTTTATGGTCTACGAAACTTCTCGTACTTCGTCGTCTTTGTAAAGGGAGGTTAGGTATAGTTAGGTTAGGTATAATTAGTTAGGCAGAGTTACGTAAAGTTAGATTATGTCCGATTAGGTTACGTTGTTAGGTTGGGTTTCATTAGGTTAAATTAGAGAAACTTTGTTAAGTTAGACTGTTTTATTTTTTGTCATCCGCGTTCGGAAGAAGGTCCAACTAACTTTCGTGAAAAATTTTTTATTCCTAAAAAATTTCTCGACATTTCGCGAAACTTTTGTTCGCGAATCAAAACGTTTATCTTTCAAAGTGTCTGATGGACGTTAATATTCACTGTCTTTAAAAGTACAAAAACATTAAATAGCTACCTTAAATATGAATGACTCTCTTGATCGAATCAAATAGCGGTTCACGCAAAGGCCCGCTACATACACACATCCGCATCTGCAGATGCGTGGATGGCAAAAAATTTACATCTGCAGATACGGATGTAGATATTTGCAACATCCCTAATTTATATATATATATATATATATATATATATATATATATATATATATATATAAAACATTATCAGCAAAATATTACACGGTCAAATAAGGAATTATAAAATGATTGCAAATAGCCTATTAAAATCTAATTTAAAACCGACAGAAGAAGTGCTGAACGGGGTAAAGCGAAGAACAGATTAAAATGGGGGGGGGGGGAGTAAACCGGGGTACAAAATGAGGGATAAAAGGCAATTAAAATTTGTCTGAGAACATTATGAGAATAATCTCGTTTAATAGACTTAATAATAATGACTTTGTACGAGGATTACGACACGAATAAATCGCCATTTGCAGTAAAAAATCATATTAACAATCCCCAATGATATACGACGACTCTAGTTATTATTATTTACGATTAAACAAAGTATTTCACGTATCACCAGTTTTAGACGAACGCTTCCGTTCTCTTGTTATGTTTTAGTAAACAATCCATTGTATTTTTTAATTAAAAGTTAAAATTAATTAATTAAATTAATTGGTGAAGGGGAGGGGTTGAATTTAGTGTGATAGAGTAAATTTACTATTTTAATAAGTAATTACGAGAACGTATCCTAATTATCTTTAATATTTCACCATTTATAGCATCGTTTGTATAACATAGTGAAACCCTAGCGAATTATTTATTACTCAAAGTGAACTTTCGCATAACATTTGTGTTGCCTTCGTAAACCTTAAATTGCAAAAGTACCATCCTTATTATTTCATATTTTAAAAGCTTTTGTAATTTCTAGTCAGTGTCGAAAACCTTTTTGAAATTGAATGAAGTATATTTTCCACAACTTAGTGAAATTTGTTCCAATGAATCTACATCATTTTTGAGTGTCAGTGTAGAAGTCAGACTGTTTATTGTTTATTCTGTAAACTTTGTTACAATACTGTTATTACGATGTACATATGCCGGGGGACGGTGAACCCGTCTCTTCACGACATTCTAGTATATGAGGAGCTCCGGACCACGAGCTGCGAAGCACCAAAATTAAAAAACGGAGAAAAATTGAATTGAATTGAATTGAATAACCTTTATTATTAATAATAAAATACACACATTGATTTTACAATTTACAATGTCATAAATAATTGTGAAGCTCGACTATTTATTTTATTTAATTTGTCCCTTAAGCTTTAGGCTTTACTGAGCTCTTATTAAAAATAAACAGCTAGTTGTTATTAATTAATAATAAATAAATAAATAAGTAAATAAGTATTATTAATATTTAAAATATGAATTAATCTTAAATTATCATTATTGATATGACAAATGCAAGGTCACCATCGAAGGTATTATACCAACACCATACAAAGAAACCAATATTATACATGAGAGATAAGAACTGAACAATCCAAGAAATGTATTTTTAATACTAGATTACGCATGAGAAATTATTAAACAATAGTAATGGCCATTAATCCTACATTTTTGTTAGTATGCCATAATTAATCGGCATTTCAACTTGGTTTTAAACGAATTTAGATCCACAATATTTTTTATATCGGCATTTACGTCATTCCATAGTTTCAATCCAATGAAAATGGGTAGGTTTTGATATGAAGACAATCTAAATTGAGGTATAACAAAGCTTTGATCTATTTCTGGTCTGATACGAGTGGATTTCTTGGAGTTACAAAACATCTGTTTATCCATTGTAAATTAGTGATTTTGTTCTTACATTCGTAAATAAAAATAAAATTGAGCTTTAGTAGGTTTAGCTCTTTAAATAATGCACTAGAATGATCAAGGAACTCAGCATCAGATAACAACCTTATTGCTCTTTTTTGGATGACAAAGATACCATTGCAGTTAAAGTTTGTCAACTTGCAAAACGCCATAACTTTTGAACTAATAACGATATTTGATTGATTTCGACCATACATACAGGTCCACAATCTGCTACCTGACTCACCCACGGGATAAAGGAAGGGTGGAGGAATATAGTGGTATAAATAACTCAATTCGGGCTCCACTGGCGCTTGGCAGGTTGTGGTCCGGAGCGCCTCATATTACCTATTGTTAGATCTATGAACTCTATTACACTAAAAATGGGAAATATGTCAAATTACCCTAAAAAGTTGTAAAATTGACAAACTTTTAACTTGTGAAACTCCTTGGACAGGTAGAGTAAATATAATTTAGTAAAAAAGCCATCCAACTAGGGACACTTATTATTGTGTATCCAGTTGGACAGATTTATGTAGAAACAAGCACATTTCAGAAGTAACAACTGTCCAAAATCTGACGTGTTTTAGTGTGTCGAAATTGAATTACAAATATGCACCTATATTTCCGTGTACGCTCTTAGTCCATATACATAATTCTAAGTATAAATTATGACAGAAATTTGAATTTATAATTAAAAAAATTTAAAACTAACAGTCGTCAAGAACAAATAGCGAAGCTCATCCATGGAATGCTAGTGTGTGTGAACTTTACATAATGCAAAGGTGAAAGCAACACCATTCTAAATATATTCATTCGATAAATCTATTATTTATAGACTTTTATTATCAAATCAAAATCTAAGGAAAAACCGAAGTGTCTATTTACTTTCGTCACCCCTCTGTATATAGTACAAAGGTGACCAAAAGAAAATTGAATATAATAATGTGATGTAATTCTGTAATTTCTACGTTTCGTATAATTATCCGCATTTTCCCTTTAAAAGTCTTAAAATGAGTTAAGGACTCGAACACGTTTTTGTATATTTACAGACTATTACGCTATTAAAACGTACGTTCAGTCCATATAACAATATAATTAACAGACGAGTCACCATTTCTAACCAAAACTATACAATTAAAATCATAATTTAAAACAAATATGAAAACTAAACCTTTACTAGGTGACGTAATTGAAACGCAAATACATTACCTCGTCAATGCGTAATCCTATCTGGGACAAGACAAATTTGTAAAACCTACCCGGGTAAATTGAGCATTTACCTTGGACATAATTTACTACGTCAAGTAACGCGTTTTTGATGTCCAGCTTAACCCGGTATTATAGAAAAAAAACTTCGTCCATTGAGGAATCAACAAAACAAACTTAAATATGTCCATTGGACATATTTACATTTTCAGTGATATAAATCATCAAAGTAACTGGTTAAATTGTTAACTCCTTCAACGTAGGAACACTATTTCTAATTGTTACATTGTAAATAATGTAAAATTTGTTAATAAATTGTAATTTCCTAGTGAATTAGTGGTCCCAATTCGTTGTTTATTTGGTTCGAAGTGTGTTCTCCCTTCGCTGCAGTTCCCTATATGATTTATGAGAACGATTAAAAGGGTAAATTGCCCGAGTAACCATTTCCCGTTGATTGCAATAAATACCCTGATTGATGAAGGTTCGTGTAAGGTGTTGTACATTTAATTTTAACGCTAGGATGTCTAAATAGATTGGTGATGGAGAACCTCCTATCCAACGTGTTATCTAACTTGCAAAATTCTTTGAAACCAGAATTTAATTTACATAGTAAAACGAGAAAGCTCATTTGCCCACGATATGGGGGTGACTGTGCCCCAAGGGGCAACGACAGAGTAAATAGCCAACTCAACCCAACCAGGAGTCAGCAGGAGGGAGCGAACCAGAGCCTCACCGCCCAGAGCTCGCCACCGTGCCACTGAGCTACCGGGTGCCCCAATTTCCATAGTTAACTTTGATATTACTTGGTTACCATTTTTAGCGATACAACGTCTTTTTTGGGGGGGAGGGGATCGGGTTTTTTTTTTTTTGCTAAAAACCATGGACCCCCTCGAAAACCCGTTTAAAAAAACATTGATCTCTCAAAACCTCCCCCTTTTCCAAAATGTTATTGAAAAGTAATTTTATTTAAAATAAAAACCTAAAAATAATGCAAAAACCTTTGGCAATATATAAACTTAATAGTGAATATTAAGAGTAATTTATTACGTTTAATTTTTAATATACATTATGAAAAACCTCTAAAATTATATTCAAAGGTAATTTAATTAAATACCTAATAATATACCAACGTAAAAGGGATCAAATAATGCAGCAAACAACCTTCGAATATACCTTTTGGACCATATTAATAGAGTTCATGATGATGATGATGAAGAGTGATTTATGAGTTCAATTTATAAAGTAATTTAATATATAGCCTATTATGGTATGGTTACAATTTGAATATTGCATACTTTTCTCTCCCTCATTACTCTACTCTTAACTCTTAAAAATATAAAAGAAAGTTTAAAAATTTTAATACCCTCTAGGGTAGCGGTTCTCAACTAAAAATTTCCCGTGGCAGCGGGTATTCAGTAGGAAGTGGGGTACGAGTGTTTCTCAATAGTTTGTTTTTATATTCGCTCCGAAGAAAATGAAGCGTACTGAATGTTCACTCTCAGACTGTCACATATAAAATAAAATTATATCATCATACATCTGGCTGACAAAAAGAGGAAAAATACATTGCAACGTATACCTCTAATAGAAAAAAAATCTATAATTCAACTAGGCTCGTGTGTGTGTGTGTGTGTGTGTGTGTGTGTGTGTGTGTGTGTGTGACTATAGGTGCTCTTAACTGTAAACAATTTTCTAAATGCATTCATTTATTTATTCCAAAGTGACTCATTTAGCTGCTGTAATTCTGTAGTTTGGTACGAACAGGAATCGTTCAGTATACTAACGTGGTATACCTTTCCTTTCTAAGCGTTGTAGAGTGAGGCCCACAAGTGAAGAGATTTTGGATTTTTCTGGTAGTTTGCAGACGCAAATAATCTTCCGGGTTTTAAGCGCCATAAAAAGATCAATCTATCATTTTCAAAAGTGCCTGATGGGCGCACATAGAAGGTCTTGTAGGGCGCACTTGAGAATAGCTGGTTCAGGGCGTAGGCCTAACATTAATTAATATAAAATCTCTTATAATTTTTATGCGCATCCCGAATATTTTTCTTTATTTACATAAAATTCATCGAGTAGCTTATTGGCTATATATACTTATTTATATACTCGTATTGTTTTATATTTGAAATATAAAAGAAGCTGACAGTAGCTATTAAACCTATGCTGTAGCCCGTAACTCAAAGTTTAATTAAAATAAAACATATAAACTATATATACAAAATATTTTTTTGTTCTTACAAAAAACAAATTTTCTATCGTAACACTAAAAAAAGTTTAGATGAATTTCTCATTTAAACTTGGTAATCTCGAGGCATCAATAAAATTCAGGGTTGGAGGAGAATGTTATAATTACATTTCATTTTGGGGAATTATAAACAAGCAGATGCTAAAATTAATCAGATTTGAAGATTCCCTTAATCCCGTTAATAACCAACTCATTTGGTCGCTTTTACTCCGATCGCAACTCTTAAAGTTAAAAACATTTTTTCGTTATGTTTCAGAGAGGTTAAACGACGATAGATTTGTTTAGTAGTTGGTCGGGTGACCGTCCTCGGCGTTCAGATGATGTTGTGACCCTTAAGATGGTTCGAATAGCCGTAGGCCCTTTCCGTCACGTGACATATTTGCCATTACGAAGGAGGGGCCAAAAGACCCCAAACATTATTATTATTATTATTCTTATCGTTCTTTTCGGAGCATTAAAGCTGGTTAGTTTACCCAATTCATGATTTTGAGTTTCGCGCTAATTACGAATATCGGAAAAAAATTCTATTATCTCGAAACATTCTAAGAGAACTCCGTACTTAAAGTTGAAACATATTTTAACATATGCGCGATTCAAAACAAAAGTTTTGATTATAAAAACTTGCCTCCACCTTGCCCGACCAGGGCGTACCACATTAGCTTCGAGTATCTTCCAATATCAGTGTCTTAAAATCATCGTAATTAAAGCAACTTTTAATTAAAAGATACAATTAAATGTTTACTAAAAATTAAAAAAGAAAAGTCTTCGTATAAAACGGTTAAAACACGTAATGTTTCGTTTAATAATAAAAATAATTCTAACCAAATTATGAAGTGAAACATGGCAAAACTTTTAATTAAAAATTAAGACATTTTCGAGTAAGAATGTTCTTCCCATCAATTTTATATGAAACAGACAAAATTCTACTAACATTCCTTGATCATTCTTCCGGTACAGAGAGGATAATCCTCCTTAATATATTATCTCATTAGTTCCGGTCCAAAGACAAGTTTGACAATACATTCTTCTTTTCTTCATTACCTCTCACCGAGTATACAAATATAAGAAAATACTTCGAATCGCTTGTTTCTTTTTCTTGCATATATATTATATATATATAATTTAGAGTGTCCCAATTTTTTTTGTTCCTGAAGTTTGTCATGCACACCCCCCTAATTTCTTCCACTCGTGAAAACATGCGAGCAAGATGAATTTCATTCGTGTTCTTTAATTTTAAGGGTCCCCTCAAACCATGTGTTACTATGCTGAATGGCTACTCTCTACCTTATACTAATTGTAGCATATTTCTTTTCAGGTTATGGATACAAGAAAGCAGGAGACTGTGTGGTTGGTGGGGGTGTTGCGAAATGAACCCCTGGAAATGCTGTGTCAGCTCCCGACAGTGGGAGATGTTCTTCGACGTCTGTTGTTCTTCACTCAGAAGAAAAAAACGTCCACGGCGGAAGCTGCCAATGTGGTAGCTGATGAAGTTATGGTGGTGTGGGCTCGGGCATCTATTCCGACCTCCCACAAGCCCAAGTGCGTCGAGAGGATCAAGGCCCTCTCCACGGACTACGAGAAGGTTGCCAGAAACTGAAACTGTGGGGGAGAGAAGCAACTGGAGTGGGAAAAGGGATTCCAAGCCAACCTGAATACACTGTTCGAAACAGCTCATGCCAACGCCATGAAAACTCATCAAAGTCCCGAAGATCAAGACTTTCTGAATGACCAGCGAACCGTGTGGAAGATGTACATCGGAGGAGAGGACCTGGAGTTTGCTCGCAGGGCAGCGGAGTGGGAGAAACGCCGAGCAGCTGAAGAGAAGAGGAAGAAGAAAAGCCGCGAAGAGATGGACTCACTGCAAGCAAAAGGAACGGTGAAAAGTGGGTCTTCTTCTTCTTTGGAGTCCATGGCCGAAGCATCCAATGATGATGTCCAATATTCCTCTCCTGGTCCTTCGACTCCTCGATCCGCTCCCAAGGACGGCCAAGTGTCGGCAAGGAGGATCATCCAATATCCCAATTTTGCAGCAGCCCTGGATCGAACTGGAACCTCAGTACGCCAAGCGATGCACATTGTGGCTCCAGCACTCGCTGCCACGGGAGTTGAGTTATCCTTGGTCACCTTGTCCAAATCAAGTCTTCACCATTCATGGCAGAAGTCCAGGAAGAACTTGGCAGCCGGAATCAAGACCGAGTTCAATCCTGATACGCCGCATGTCGTCCACTTTGATGGCAAACTCCTCCCTGATTTGGATGGAGGGAAATCGGATCGCATACCAGTGCTGGTCAGCGGGAAGAATCTTGAGAAGTTGTTGGCGATCCAAAAAATCCCTGACAGCATGGGACAGCAGATGGCTGGAGCTGTTCTGAAGGTGCTGGATGATTGGCCACAAGTTCAACCATGGATTGCCAGTCTCTGCTTCGACACAACAGCGGCGAATACCGGTATTCACAGCGGCGCTTGTACGATTATCCAGGACCAAATGGACCGCCGCGTTCTTTTCCTGGCTTGCAGACACCACATGATGGAATTGGTAATCACCTCAGTCTTTGACCTGTTCTTCAGGTCTTCTGGCCCCGAAATTGCGCTGTTCGCTCGCTTCAAATCCCAATGGGAGTTCATCGACCAGAAGCAGGCTTCTCCGTTCAACGGCGATGGCCCAAGCGACATCCTTTCGGAATGGGTGGCATTGAAAAAAGAGCAGATTGTCCACTTCATTGAAGAACAGCTTGAAGTTGGCCACCCAAGAGACGATTACCGGGAGTTCCTGATCCTCGCTCTGGTCTTCCTCGATGGTCATGGCAAACGAGATCTCCGGTACAATCGTCCTGGAGCATACCACCGGGCCAGGTGGATGGCCAAAGGCATTTACTGTCTTAAGATGTTCATCTTCCGAAGCAAATTCCACCTGACCACTCATGAGGTCTGGTCACTATGCAGGATAAACGTCTTTGCCATCACCATCTACCTCCAGAGGTGGTTCGAGGCTCCATTGACGGCGGACGCGCCCGTCAATGACCTGGAGCTGTTGGAGGACCTAGAGTGGTACAAGGCGGTGGATCATGATGTAGGTACTGCCGCATTGACGAAATTCTGGGGCCACCTCTGGTACCTAAGCGAAGATTTAGCTGGACTCGCTATGTTCTCCTCCAAAACCACCGATGCAGAGAAGACGGCCATGCTCCAAAACCTGCACAAGAAGACCAAAAACCCAAAGATCTGCGTCGGCTGGAGGGAAAGAGGGTCTTGACCGTGAGACGGTCGGATTTGAGCACCTTGGTCACGAAAAGGACTCAAAACCTTTTTCATTGCCTGAAGTTGCCGGTTCCAAAAACCCCCAAAGATCTTGAAGGATGTGCACCATCGTTGAAGTCTGTGAACAACGCGGCAGAATGGGCGGTGAAACTGGCGGAAGATTTCAACGAGGGCCTGACAAAAAACGAGGAGGAATGGCAGCTCATGTACCAAGTCGTCGTCGAATACCACCGCCGGCAGTTCCCCTCAGCAGACAAAAATATCCTCTGTCCCCCGAAATGAAATGTGCCATTAGGAAGAATTTCCATTTCCTTTAATTTAGTCATTAGAAAGAATTTACATTTCATTCTTCCATTCTAGAATGATTAATGCTGAGCATTTACGTTTGTTCATATAGGGTCGAATAAACAAGGTCAATGAGGGGACCCTTCCCCTCCTAATAGGCCAATGAAATTTTGCCCATTTTTCCTTTCTTCAAGTGTAATTAATTAAAGGGGTGTGCGATTTGACTCTTGCAAATTTTTATTTTCACATGTGAGGCTGGGACACCCTAAATTATATATGTATATAAAACTATATATATATATATATAAATAAAAAACTATATATATATATATATATATATATACTGGTTCTGCGTCAGGGGTAGATGACTTATCGAATGAGCACTTAAAATATGCAAATGACGTAGTATGTCTGCATATATCATTGCTCCTATCAGCCATGCTTGCTCATAGCTATATCCCTGCAGAGTTCATGAGGGTATATATCTTGCCCCTGGTCAAAAATAAGTATGGAGACATTCTGTCCAGCAATAATTACAGGCCTATTGCTGTCGCTTCCTGCTTCTCGAAACTACTAGAAAAACTCTTGTTACTCCGATTAAATGATTTCCTATGGACACATCTCCTAATCAGTTTGGCTTTAAAAGGTCCCACTCAACGGACTGTGTATCTATGTACTTAAAGAAAACAAATATCTAAATACATTGACAGTAATTCAACTATTTATAGCTGTTTCCTTGATATAAGTAAGGCATATGATAGTGGGTGAACCACAATATTTTATTTGCAAAACTAGAAGACAGGAAAGGTTCCCATGTACATATTAAATTTATTGAAATTTGGTATTCCCACCAATCTTTCACTGTTAGGTGGGGCAATGTACTATCCGAGTGTTTTGGCTCCTCTTGTGGGGTGAGACAAGGCTCCTTGCTCTCCCCTATGCTGTTTAATGTGTATATTGACGGATTAATTGCTTCACTTAATGAGGCAACAGTAGGATGTTGTATAGATAACACAAGGATAAATAACTTAGTTTATGCCGATGATATGGTGTTAATAAGTCCCTCTGTTAAAGGTCTGGATCGGCTACTAAAAGTCTGCGAAGTGTATTCGCAGAAACATGATATTCCTTTTAATGTGACAAAAACTAAGGTTATGTAATTTCATCCTAAAAGCTGTAATTAGCCAGCTGATATAAGGTTTAAAATGAATGGTGAAGTAATTGAGGAAGTACAAGAGTTTAAGTATTTGGGTCAAACTATTACCAGCTCCTTGAGTGATGACTCGGATATAAGAAAACAATATCGAAGCCTGTGTGCTAAAGCGAATATGACCATAAGGAACTTTCGTTTCTGTACAAGTGAAGCTAAAGACACACTCTTTCGTACTTTCTGCAGTAATATATACGGTCAGCAACTCTGGGTGAATTATAAAAAAGGTTCTGGCAGAACCCTAAATTTGCTGTACAACAGGTCGTTTAGACTCTTACATAAATTACCCCCGAGATGCTCAGCTTCGCAAATGTTTGCAACCCGCAATGTTCCGAGCTTCCCGGAGGTAACAAGACGTGCTCAACACAGTCTAATGCAAAGAATAAAAAATCAACCAACCCGATCATCCAAGCTATCCATGAGTCCTGCCATTTATCCTCTAAGCTATGGACTTTTTGGTACGAAAACGTCTGTCTGTAGCTCCACTTAACTTCGACAGTGCAGTATTATTTCTAATCAATTGTATATATTTTTATCCTTAGTGTATGAACTGTCATTGTATTAATAATATTTGTCATATGGACTATAGTCTGCCAATAAACCTTTTCATTTTCATATATATATATATATATATATATATATATATATATATATATATATATATATATATATATATATAGTGATGTAGTTCATTGGTTTCAGGTTCGATTCCCGTCGCGGGCAGGCGGCGCGCAGCTCATCCAGCTCTTCCTCCTTCCATTGGTTGGTATATGAATGGGTACCAAAAAAATTTTATCATGAGCATTTGAAAACCCATATATACACACACACACACACACACACACACACTTGGAACACAATTTTCACATCTCGCTTGAAGCTTCAAATAACTGCTACACAATCACCAATGAACCCATTGAGAACCAAATCACACTGAAGCGTAACTTCGGTTTAATTGATAATGACTTTTTTAATTTATCGTATGGCAGGCGATATAAAGTAACCAGATTTTTTAATGTGCTACTTTGCATTTATAATTTTAATTTTTCCCCCGTTAAAATGCATAATAAAAATTATGTTAACTCTAAGAATATGATCCCTCCGCAAATGTGGTCTCACTACAAACGAATCACAGTTAAAAAACAAAACATAAAATAATGATGAAACACTCTTTGGACGACAATATTGTTCTCAGACTAAATTTAAAGTGCGCTAAACAATATCCATATATGAAAAAATATACCAAGTATTTAGCTTGTAAACTGTAATTAATTAATTATATACAATTCTTTCATTTTTATTTATTTTTTTGAACGAAATGGAGAGTTGATAATGTCAAAAAATCGGCACAAGTTAAATAAATACCAAGATCTCAATTTGGAGGCGCGGGGTAGGGGTTGGGGACTGGGGGGGATTAGTCATTTACCACATTTTAACTCTCGCGTATATCGTTCAGTTCAACGAAATACCTTTCATTTTAAGTAGAGAAACGTATAATTTTTAACTACGAAACGTAACAAGAAGTAAGGAAACATCCATACCCCATATCCTCCAAAGAAGCGAGAGTTGGGTGGGGGTTAGGGATCGAAATCGGGGCTATGTTAGCTCGAGTCGACGATAAATACTTCATTTAATAAAAACAGAATCTATTCAACACATTTACGAGTCAAAAGCTAAAGTTGAATCATACGTACAAATTACGAGCGAATAAAATAACTTCCAATGTCCTTTATAGATATCTAGATAGATATTTAGTGATAACGCCAGTAACACCGTCAAAAAAATCAGCCCCGCGTTTGCTTACGTATCCAAGGTATAAAAATGAATACAGACTTGCCTCTAAACTTGTTTATGAGGAATCAAATTCATTACTCCATTTTATTACGTCCATTTTTCAAAGAAACACGAGAAAAATATCGCAGCTGCAAGATTTGGGCAACTTAAATTGCGAAAAAATCGTAAAAACGAAGCTGAGGGAGGGGGGGGGGGAGGAGGAAGGTCCCAACGCTTACATACAGGGTGGGGCACTTGAATATAGGCCTCGTAAGTGAATATGTATATTTGTTGTTTTTTGAAGAACAGTAGGTGTACCAATGCTGTTTTCTATGCATCAACTTAAGGGGCTACTTTGAAGTGACCCTTCATATATATATATAGGATCAAGTAAAGATAATCCCTCCCAGGTCACACTAGTAAAGCAAATCCCTCCCAAAAATGACCAAGTAAAGATAATCCCTCCCATAAAGTAAAGTAAAGTGAAGCAGTCTGACATAAGGATAAAAATTAAGAGAATCTTTTTTTAAAAAATGATTTATTTGGAAACAAAATTTATGAAAATTCATTTATTACAATGGATCAAGTAAAGATAAGCACCCCCAACCTTTTTTAGTTAGCTTTATAAGGCTAACTAACGAAAATATCACGACTTAACCTAACCAATCGTTAGGTCAACTGTACGCCCTTGACGGATTGGTCGTGATATTTTCGTTAGTTAGCCTTATAAAGCTAACTAAAAAAGGTTGGGGGTGCTTAACTTTACTTGATCCAAAGACTTTAATTAAAGCGGTATTGCGGTAAAGCGGTATTACCAACTTTACCAAGTAAAGATGATCCCTCCCAAAAAATGATCAAGTAAAGATAGTCCCTCCTTTTTCTGTTGGGAGGGATTATCTTTACTTGATCATATATATATATATATATATATATATATATATAACAGTTGAAAGCAAATTTGAGTGAGAACAAGAAGGTTATTCTGTAGAATTAATAATAAAAAGAATAATAACTATATTAATATTAAAAATAGTAATAATAATAATGATGATACTAAGGATGATAATAATAATAATAATGTTTATGATAGTAGCGGTTAATAACGGGAATGGTGGTGGAAAAAACTGAATGATATTTGCAGGAATGAGGACGGAGCGACTAAACTGGATTAGAAAAAGGTAGACTGTCAAAATATTGAAATCGTGACTGCAAAACAACAAAAAGGTACCCTAAGCTATTAAAAGTTTTCCAAATTTTATTCTGGCTTTGGTTTTTTTTAGGTCATTCTACCATAAGGCGTAGTCTTCTTTGAATTCTATTCAGTTTGAGTTTACAAATGCAATTCCGTGTTGAGTATATATATATATATATATATATATATATATATATATATATATATATATATATATATATATATATATATAATTCTAAAAATACAGGCCTATATACGGACCGTTTATGATTGCGGATACTTGTGGTTTTTGGTTCAGTTTGTGTAGAGCAAACCTAAGGTAGTATGAGTGTAATTGTGATTGATGCAGGTAATTTGTGCCGCCTTGATTAGAAAACACAAACTTGCGGTGTATCTTACTCCTGAAGAATCATGCACCAGGACTGATCATAACTGGGGGTGTCTGCAATACAAACTAATAAAAATTGTAATCAACTGAATACGGATATGGGTGTTCTTTTGAATAAACTAACACAGAACAGAGCATTGTTGCTTTCAGTGGTGATGAACCATGTACGAAAGCCTCGTCAGTACTATGACCTAATTACTTGGCAATGCTGCTGCAAGCTGCTCGTACCCTGAAATGGGCGTATGGGCGGATTGTTGCTCTATGTAAAAAGATGTTTAATTCTTCATACCTTCACTTAAACTATGAATGCATCGATGATTATATATATATACAGAGAGAGAGAGAGAGAGAGAGAGAGAGAGAGAGAGAGAGAGAGAGAGAGAGAGAGAAGGAGAGAGAGAGAGAGAGGAGAGAGAGAGAGAGAGAGAGGAGGAGGGAGAGAGAGAGAGAGAGAGAGAGAGAGAGAGAGAGAGAGAGAGAGAGAGAGAGAGAGAGAGAGATTGTAAGTCCTGCCTCGAAATAACTTTACAATAATTACCTTTGACGCACGATTTATGACTTTCTCTTATATATATATATATATACACGAGGTTTGTTCAAAACGTATCCGGACTGATGCATTATGGACAGAATATGGTACTTACAGGGTTTAGAGCTTATCTCCCTCAAAGTACGCTCCTTCTGAAGCCACACACTTTGCCCAATGATCTTGCCCCTGCCCTTTTCCCTCCGTGACTCAGAAGTGCCCTTTTTTCAGTAACTTTTTTATGTATATAAATACAGCAAACTTTTTTTATCCTACCTTAATATGGTGCAAAAAGAAATGGGCCTTTCCTGTCAAGTGGGGGAGGGGGGTGGTCACACTTCTATATAGACTATAAATTTAAGTTATCGAGTCCGAAATTTGTCGCCGAGAACGCAGCCCCCATCATAAGTAAATGGAAAAAATGTGGGTGCTACTGTAGTATGCGGTCTACCTACGATTGGTTAGGTTTAATCATGATATTTCATTAAAACTAAAGAAAATATCATGACTAAACCTAACCAATCGTCAAGGGCGATTGACAATGGGATGTAAACAAACAATCAGTAAACAAGATAAGAAGCTATAATTAAAAGGTAGACCGCCGAATCGTAGGTAGACCGCATACTACAGTAGCACCAAAATGTGTCCCATTTACAACACTTAAGTACTAATCAATACAACATGTTAGAATTTTCATGTTTTTTTTATTTACACTTAATATTTAAGTACCACCTGGCTGTAAAATTATTCTGCATCCCCAGAGAGGTGCCCTTTCTTGGCCTTAAGCCTCTGTCCCTTAAATATTCTCTGCACAGCACTGCATTTCGGAGTTTGTTTGAGCTTCGGAAACAAAAAAACAGTCGCATGGAGCCAAATCCGGCGAATATGGAGGTTGCTGTACTTGGGGGGAGGGGGGTAGCCAAAAATTGCTGGATAAGTTGCGACGAGTGAGATGGCGCGTTATCGTGATGAAGCATCCAGTCTCCGGACCCCCACTTCTGTGGCGTTTCCTCCGAACTGCTTCACGTAGACGTCTCAAAACGTCAATGTAAAATTCCTTGTTGACTGTTTGTCCCTGTGGAGCATATTCATGGTGCACAACACATACACAGTAAAAAAAAACAAAAAATCGCCGCGAAACAAAACACGTTTAATTTTATCAGCTCATCACAGTGGACTGACGCTACACAATGACGTGCAACCCTATCAGTCAACTTGTCTCGACACGCAGAGACATGTTTAGCACAGTCACAACTCGAAAAATAAACACCCTGTCCGGAGACTTTTTTAACAGACCTCGTGTGTGTGTGTGTGTGTGTGTGTGTGTGTGTGTGTGTGTGTGTGTGTATATACACGCACTGGAGTTTAAAAGTCTGCGTCCACTTCAGTTTTAGGCAATTTCTAGAAAATAATACAACTCTGAGAAAGTAAGTCCGCTATATTTAGGTATTTTCTTTTACAAGAAATATATTTTATATATTCTACTACATGTGTAAGTAATGTAGCTTTTATTTCATAAGAAAGGACACATTAATGAAAATGGTCCTTTTTGGTCCCGTTACGTTTTTTTCTTTGCAGTATAATAACACCGATTTTAACACAGGTATTGGTGACAGACCATAACCAAATGTTAGTAATCCTCAAAATAGTGTATTCATACAGTAATTTTAACAACTGGTCTATTATAACTGATAAAACCAATTAGTCAATGACATTGTAGCAATTTGATTAAAAATAATTAATCATTTTCTCTATTCTCACTTTAGAGGCCGTAATTGAAATGTGTAGGAACTAAGTTTATCCCAGAGAGGACGAATAAATTGTCCTTTCAAGAGAGGAAATGTCCCAACGCCAGATCTCGGCAAAAATTAACGTTTCAAAAGGGGCCGTCCAAAGAACTAAAAGCGGATATAAAGAATCTGGATCGTGCTCTTCAAAGACAAGATCTGGCAGACCTAAAGTGACTACTGATTCTGAGGATCATTACATCAAGGTTACACCACTGCGTGACAGAAAAGCCACAGCTACATAGATTCAGGCACAGTTGAATGAACAACGGGACTCTCCAATAAGTACAAGTACTATAAAAAGAGGACTCGTAAAAGCTGATCTCCATCGCAGAGTTCCTGTGTCCAAACCACTACTGAGGAAACAAAATAAGGCTGAAAGATTGGGGTGGGCAAGAGAATATCGAAGTTTTACTGTAGACGACTGGAAAAAAGTTCTTTTTACTCATGAATTAAAAGTGTAACTTTTTGGGGGTCATAGAAGAGTTTATGTTGGACGTAGAACCAACGAAAAACTGATAGATTCCTGCATAAAACATTCAGTAAAACATGGTGGAGGCAACATTCAACTTTGGGGTTGTTTCAGTTATTCTGCAGTTGGAGATCTTTACAGAATCACTTACACACTCACAAAAGAGAAGTACCACTCCATACTAGCGAGACATGCAATACAATCAGGATTGAGGCTTTGTGGTCAAGGATTCATTTTCCAGCAGGATAACGACCCAAAGCACACTTCTAACCTTTGTATGAACTATCTCAACAAGAAAAAAGATGAAGGTGTTCTATAAATTATGAAGTTTCCTCCACAAGGTCCTGATCTCAGTCCAATAGAGCATCTTTGGGACCATTTGAAGAGTCTGAAAGCTAAAAAGAATATAACTTCTCTTGATTCTCTCTGGGAGAATGTAGAAGAATGCTGGAACGGCATAGCACAAGATGTTATCCAGAAACTTCTCGAATCTATGCCTCGCAGAGTGGAAGCTGTCATTAAAGCAAAAGGAGGTTATATCGATTATTAATAAGATTATGCCATTAAATTGTTAATTTCTTTACTAATTTATAATAATTACATTTAGAAGCAAATAATGTAACAATAAAACATCAAATTTTGTTGTAATTATTATATATATTTGGGTGATTATAAGGTGGACGCAGACTTTTGAACGCCACTGTTATTTAAGTGTGCTTAAGTAAAATTTGTTTATGAAGATAACCTCTCAAGTACCAAAAGTCAGTTACAATTGCCTCTAAATATGGTAAATAAACCCGATTAGTATCGTGTTCATACCCATATTCATGGATAAGTGTTCGTTTTTCACATTTAGGGTTTTAATGACCACGCTAGTTTTTGTTGTAAGCTTCACAAATATGCAGAATTGACCATAAAAATAGTATTTATTACATTGAATGTGAAGATAATTGAATATACATAGCATATTGTTGTCATAAACCAACTGGTTTTTGTGTAAATTTTGTGTTTCAGTCAAAAGATTGTGTACAGTTTCGTAATCTTCAGCGTGTTGCGTAAAAGTGCAATTATTTTCTGACTTGTAGTTATTTCAACTTGTTAGAGATAGAATATAATACGTCAGACTTAATTTATGACAAGAGTTACAGTTGGCTGAAGAGTTAAAGTTGATTCACGAGTTACAGATGGTTAACTCAACTATAAAGCATAATGTACTTTATATGAATTTACCCCTGACAAGTGGAACTAAAATCAAAATAAACTCAGTGATATTTTACTCTGTTATCGGAAGTATACACGGGGTACATACCTTAAATTAATTCAATCTGACCTCGCCTAACTTCGTCAACTTAACTATCAGGAACAAGGCGAACCCCACCCCCTTTTTGGAATCCGTAAGGTGCCCACACATACAAAGAAGTCAACACGAACGGAAAGGTAATATATGAAGGGGTTAACATTAAGAAATACAGGAGAGACTAAATGGACGACGACTTATGAGGAGGTTAATAAACAGAAATAATGTACAAATTTTCTTTGAGCTTTAATCACGAGGAAAAAACTTCATTTCTTTTATACGATCACCATCAGTCCGGAAAAGGAATAAGTTAACCGTAGAAGGCCAGAGTGGGACTGCGCGCACAGCGCTAGTTTGGAGTCTACGTAACCCCATAATGAAGATTACATTTATAAGTTCAAATGAACAATTTATTGTTACTAAAATATAATACAAATTAAAAGTCATCATTTCCAGAAAAACGGTGGCTTTCTTGGGTTAAAAATCATCATATTGAAAACTTTAATTTCAGCTCTCTCTCTCTCTCTCTCTCTCTCTCTCTCTCTCTCTCTCTCTCTCTCTCTCTCTCTCTCTCTCTCTCTCTCTCTCTCTCTCTCTCTCTCTCTCTCTCTCTCTCTCCTCTCTCTCTCTCTCTCTCTCTATATATATATATATATATATATATATATATATAAACTTACTCAAAACACCAAGACAGTGATCAAAACAAAAACAAAAGAATGAAGAAAAGACCGTCTTAGGGGTGGTCCCAATGACTGCTGCTTTTCTGTCTATCGAATAAGTCATACACATCCACATACACATCTCGAACGCAAAAAACAAAAGCAAAAACTAAATAAATTCCCTTCAGAGAACGACGATCCACGAAGCATTATGAGGAGATTAATCAAGCAAATTCTTTCCCATTTTTCCTACGCTACGGGCAAAATATTAGTCAAAGTAAGCGTCCCGAACGGAAGGCAGCTCGTTGAAGAATAGCGAACACACGCTAAGCGCATCAACAAGGTATGAAAGAGGACGACGATTTCCAACAACAATATGAAAATAAAAGAACAATAAAAACTCGCTAAGAATATATATAAAACAGGAATAAAAGAAAGCTGAATCCAAGATGATATTACACCATCTTGGAAAATATGTATTCGTAGGACTATAAATAAACTATATATATATATATATATATATATATAAAATTTCTACTGAACTGCTCAAAATACCACAGAATTACAAAAATGTCCGAATATACAAAGTGACTAAAATATATGAGAAGATTCGAGGATTATATATGTACAATGCAAAACAGATATGGAAAACTACAAAGGATTAAATTTCACACACACACACACACACCACAATGAAGAACATGCAAACTAATGATAAATTACTTTCCTTGTAAATACCGAAGGATTTTAATGTTGAGAAAACCAATAAATCTCAAAAAAGAAAAAAGAAAAGGCAAAAATTTGCGGTGAGAAACCCCATGAATTTTAAATCACCCCAGTTCTTCTTAACTAAAAAAAAAAAAAAATCCCTCACGCTGAAGCTCCATTTCTACTTTGATGCTTGCTGAAGCAATCAATTCTGCTTATAAATAAATACCATACCCCTCTCCCGCCTCCACCAACTTCCCTTCATCATCTTCCCCCATCCTAAAAAGATAAAAACTAAGAACAAATATTCAACTTTTCCAAACATGTTCTTAAGAACTCGACACAGAATTATATGAAATCACAATTTGATCATTCACCCAAAACTTTCTTAATTTACTGTAGATGAAATAACTTCTTTTGGTATCAAAAATTTTTTTCAGATGATAGAATAACTTCTTTTAATGATACGTAACTTCTTTTTGTAGAAGATAGGGTCTTCAAAATCTCTTCTTTGAGTGAACTGAGAAAAATAGAAGATAATATTTCTATTTGTAGAAGGTTGTGGGAAGTTTTTTCCTCCCATACTTACGACATACCGTTTTCTTTTATACGAGGAATAAATAAGAGCTTTCTAACGTATGCAATTTCATACGTTTGAAGTATATGCAAACACTCGCAACTGGAATGTACGGACGAACGATGAAACTTAACGGGCAGAAAGAAATTGGTAATCACTCGCAAAATTACGCGCGCATTAGGTGTGAACGTATTCAACAAGAGGTATATGTTAAAACCAATTCATTAAAGCTTTCAGTACATACATATAACTGAACCGAGGACAGTATATAAACAAGGCCGGAAGGCAAGAAGTTCCATATATTTAGTATGGTAAGAGAGAGAGAGAGAGAGAGAGAGAGAGAGAGAGAGAGAGAGAGAGAGAGAGAATTGGGCATTGTTATGATGTCAACAATGACGATTCGCGAACAATAATAAGACGATTTCTTTACGAGGGAACCGAAATCAAATAACGCCCCAAAGTAAATAAATAATATCACATCTCGGAGAAATGAAAATATTTTCAAATGACAAAATCGAAGATAACAGATAAATACAATGAAAAAATAAAACGGCAAATTATAACGAATAATGGGTAAATATACCCAATAACCAGCCAACTAAAAAGAATACCTAATAAAAAACTTGATTTTTTTACTTAACAAAGCGAACTACATATAGTTAACCCGAAGTTAAGTGCTGGTTGGCACTATAATAATGTTAATGAATATGAGAATAAAAACCCACTCTAATAGACAGAGTTTATTTCCACGACAGTTTCGACGCCCACTGGCATCCTCCTCGGGTGGATACAGAAACACAAATGAAACAAAACAAGAGGGAAAAACAGTTCAGGGATCGACCGTTAAGAAATTCGCACCTAGGTTGGATTCCATTCTCTCGAGACAGGAGGGGCATTTTCATTAAGTACATTCGCACAAATTTTAAAACTATCTTCCTGTTCTAAACATACAGATTCTATTATTTTTACATAATTATTACATTATAATTAAATTTATTACATTTAATATTGCATAATTATTAATTACAGAAATTATAAATTTATTATTACATTGGTTATTACATTGTTGTTTATTATACAGAAATTATAAACCGAAAAACGAATGAAAAAAGGCGATTAGGAAATAATCCAGAGACCATTGAGAAATTCGCACCTAGGTTAGATATCGTTCTCGCGAAACCAGAAGGGCATTTTATTACAGGGTCAGCTTATAACTACATTTCCACAAATTAAAAATATCTTCTTGTTCTATACATACAGATCCTAATGTTTGACATAATTACTGCATATATTTATTTCCACATTAATTACTTCCATTATTACATTTACTAAAAGCGAGTAAGGAAACATTCCAATCCAGAGACATTTAAAGAAATTCACACTTAGGTTCGAACACGTTCCCACGACTCCGTAAGGGATTTATTGACCAAGAATCTCATTAAAGGGTCTAACTTATAAGTACCTTCGCACAAATTAAAATTATCTACTTTTTCTATACACACAGATTCTATTATTTTTCTTTTGACATAATTATTACATTTATAAAGTACCTTACTTGATTCCCAATCTATAGCATGATTATTTTGGCTAGCGTGATAAAAAATGGCATTATTAGTATTACAACTTCTGAAGGCATATTTGTGTTCTTTGATACGGGTTTCAATATTTCTTCCAGTTTCTCCCACGTATACTAAATCACAACTTTTACAGGGAATGCTGTAGACACAGGCTTGTTCCTCTTTTGCAACGTTATTCCTAACCAATTTACTTTTCACGGTAGACGAATATTTGAACGCCAAAGCAAACTTAAATTCTTTCGTCAACGGTTTTACTCTTTCTAAGCCGGCAATGTAAGGCAAACTCACATATTGTTTTTGGTTAACTGAAGGTTCCCGAGGGGCATAAAAAGATTTTCTGGCTTTAAAATACGCCTTTCTGATAAACCACTCAGGATATTTTAAATCCTTAAAAATGTTCCAAATCTTTGAATTTTCCGGATCCAGCAAATGTGGGCTACAAATCCTGAGTGCTCTTAGAAACATGGAAGAAATAATTGAGCTTTTAACCCCTTCATCATGATATGAAAAATAATGAATGTACGAATTACAATGAGTAGGTTTTCTATAGACCGTGAAATTGGGCTTTCCGCTTTCGTTAATGACCAAAACATCTAGAAAAGGTAATTGTTTGTCGTTCTCCCATTCATATTTAAATTTAATAGAGGGAAAGTGAGATCGTCCCCCCTAAAGCGTCTTTCTGCCGAATTCAACAAAACCATCAGGAACTTATTAAAAGATGTTCCGGCGATTGATCCTAAAAGATTTCTACAGATTAACCCCAAACTCCCCCACATTTACGGCCTACCCAAAACCCATAAGATTAATATACCACTCCGTCCCATTATTTCACACAGGGGTTCCTTTAGTTACAGGTTATCTAAATTTCTTGCAGATAAATTATCCCCATTAGTTGGTAAATTTTCAGGCTCGCACATCACTAATTCCTGTGACTTTATTAACAAAGTTATGTCCTTAGATTTAAAACGGGGAAGAATGATAAGTTTTGATGTTGAGTCCTTGTTTACGAAAGTTCCCATTGATGATGTACTTAGTTTTTTAGATAGAAAATTGCCAACATGTAACGTAGAACTAGGCATGCCCACATCTGTATTTTTAGAACTGATAAAACTCTGTGTCACCAATAATGCCTTCTCCTTCGGTGAAGAATTTTATTTGCAACTTGTTTTGGTATGGGAATGGGGTCCCCTTTATCCCCAATACTGAGTACATTATATATGGAGTATTATGAGTCGGAATTGTTGCAAACAATATGTCCCAGGAATCTAATTTGGTTTCGTTATGTAGATGATATTTTCTCATTTTGGCCTGACCACTGGAACAACTTTGACACTTTCTTTCAGTCATTAAATAATCTTGTTCCCTCTATTAAATTTAAATATGAATGGGAGAACGACAAACAATTACCTTTTCTAGATGTTTTGGTCATTAACGAAAGCGGAAAGCCCAATTTCACGGTCTATAGAAAACCTACTCATTGTAATTCGTACATTCATTATTTTTCATATCATGATGAAGGGGTTAAAAGCTCAATTATTTCTTCCATGTTTCTAAGAGCACTCAGGATTTGTAGCCCACATTTGCTGGATCCGGAAAATTCAAAGATTTGGAACATTTTTAAGGATTTAAAATATCCTGAGTGGTTTATCAGAAAGGCGTATTTTAAAGCCAGAAAATCTTTTTATGCCCCTCGGGAACCTTCAGTTAACCAAAAACAATATGTGAGTTTGCCTTACATTGCGGCTTAGAAAGAGTAAAACCGTTGACGAAAGAATTTAAGTTTGCTTTGGCGTTCAAATATTCGTCTACCGTGAAAAAGTAAATTGGTTAGAATAACGTTGCAAAGAGGAACAAGCCTGTGTCTACAGCATTCCCTGTAAAAGTTGTGATTTAGTATACGTGGGAGAAACTGGAAGAAATATTGAAACCCGTATCAAAGAAACAAATATGCCTTCAGAAGTTGTAATACTAATAATGCCATTTTTTATCACGCTAGCCAAAATAATCATGCTATAGATTGGGAATCAAGTAAGGTACTTTATAAATGTAATAATTATGTCAAAAGAAAAATAATAGAATCTGTGTGTATAGAAAAAGTAGATAATTTTAATTTGTGCGAAGGTACTTATAAGTTAGACCCTTTAATGAGATTCTTGGTCAATAAATCCCTTACGGAGTCGTGGGAACGTGTTCGAACCTAAGTGTGAATTTCTTAAATGTCTCTGGATTGGAATGTTTCCTTACTCGCTTTTAGTAAATGTAATAATGGAAGTAATTAATGGAAATAAATATATGCAGTAATTATGTCAAACATTAGGATCTGTATGTATAGAACAAGAAGATATTTTTAATTTGTGGAAATGTAGTTATAAGCTGACCCTGTAATAAAATGCCCTTCTGGTTTCGCGAGAACGATATCTAACCTAGGTGCGAATTTCTCAATGGTCTCTGGATTATTTCCTAATCGCCTTTTTTCATTCGTTTTTCGGTTTATAATTTCTGTATAATAAACAACAATGTAATAACCAATGTAATAATAAATTTATAATTTCTGTAATTAATAATTATGCAATATTAAATGTAAAAATTTAATTATAAATGTAATAATTATGTAAAAATAATAGAATCTGTATGTTTAGAACAGGAAGATAGTTTTAAAATTTGTGCGAATGTACTTAATGAAAATGCCCCTCCTGTCTCGAGAGAATGGAATCCAACCTAGGTGCGAATTTCTTAACGGTCGATCCCTGAACTGTTTTTCCTCTTGTTTTGTTTCATTTGTGTTTCTGTATCCACCCGAGGAGGATGCCAGTGGGCGTCGAAACTGTCGTGGAAATAAACTCTGTCTATTAGAGTGGGTTTTTATTCTCATATTTTGACCTTCACGTAAAAAAGTGAAGTTTTTGCATTTAATGTTAATGAAGTTAATTAGGTTAATGATAATGGATTTATCATATTCGTCGCCATTGATCTTTTCAGATCAAATAATGTTATTAATTAAAGAAATTATTAGAGAGTTTTCTTCCTTTCTTAAACAAAATAAATGAGATTTAAGTGAAATAAATAAGGTTGCAGTTGCTTGAATGCAAGTTCAGTTGAAATGTATACACGTGCACTTGAATAATGACTTCATTATTATAATAACGCGCGAGGTAATGACAGTCCTTATATAAAGTTAGGTGAATGACACCAGGTCAATGAAGCCTGTTACAACGTTGTTTACATGATGAGATCTAACGTGTTACTAAAGTTCTTCTAGGAGAGAGGTGAGATGCGATTGAGGCGTCGTGCCCGAGAATCCCTTATAACGTCAAACGCCATCCTCATCTTGACTGTTATTTCTCAGAAGGCAAAAGAAAAATCTTCGAGGCAGTCTCGCGATGTGATGTCATCTTGGTTGCAGCAGTGTCGATGGAACAGCGTGTTTATTGTAAAGTGGAAATCTCGAAAGTATTTGAAGGCGTCTGTCGCTATATACAGGCTATATATGGTTACTCCGGGATAAAAGTTGTATTTTATCGTCTGAGGACCAAGGAAACGCATAACGCTTTCGCCGCCAGAGGCGTTTTTGTATAAGCCCTTTCCCACTCGCGTTAATCCGGTCGTAGTGTAGTGGCTATCTCCCTCGCCTTCTAATCAAGAGGTAGTAGGATCGACTCGTGGTGGGGTAATTTTGCATTGCGCAAAATCGTGCGTGTTCCTGCAATACATATATGAACTTTATGAGGGTTTGAACGACGGTTCAGGATCTACCTGCGGTCGACCTCTCTGCATCCCGCCTCATTTTATATATATATATATATATATAATATATATTATATATATATATTGTAATAATAATAATACAAATAACTAACTAAATATGATGGAATACGTTTCAGATTCTTTTATATAAAATATGTTCAAAGAAGCCGGAAAGAGGTTCGAGGTAAAGAGCGAAAATGTAACCAAACAAATACCGTGAATATGAAATGGATTTATCATATTCGTCTTCATTCTCAGTAATGCCTGTGTTGCTTTTATAAACAGTCTTTGTCGACGAAAATGCTTTCACAAAACGTTGGAAAAAACCTTTATTATTTTGAATGCAAATATATTTCCAAGTTCGTTTCATGTATTTCAGAGCTACTTCGTGATGGCCAATGTCATAACGCCGCTTCCCGTCGATCAGCGAAGTTGTCACATTGGGTCTGGATTGTAGTTGGAAGGGGGACTGTCCCCCGCGATCAGGTTACGTAGCGACCCGTGGATCGGATCCTAAGTAAAGCTGTAGGTCTCCCCCCCCCCCGTCATATAACTTTTATTGACGGTTGCGAAGATTAAACAACCTCAGCATTATGTTTTTCACGTATTTGATACAGTAACCTAATTCCACAATAATAATAATATATACAGGGTGTCCCATAAGTTCGGTCTCATAGGAAAATTTATTTTAAATTACATTTAAAAAAGTAATACATTAGAACTAAAACAAATGGTTAAATTGATGTCTTGTTTTGGGACCTTTTTTTTTGTTGCAGGTAGAGTAAGACGCAATGGCTAATATAGAAGTGAGTTACATTCCTGAGGAAAATGCGGAGGCCTTTTCTTCAGGAGTGTAACTCACTTCCATATTAGCCATTGCGTCTTATTCTACATGCAACAAAAAAAAAAGGTCCCAAAACAAGACATCAATTTAAACATTTGTTTTTGTTCTAATGTGTTACTTTTGTAAATTTAATTTAAAATAATTTTTCCTATGAGACCAGACTTATGGGACACCCTGTCAGAGATGGGCAATCATGTATTCGTATTTGACATTACTCACATACGCATTTAAATACTGTATTTATAAATACATATTTAGATACATTTCAAAAGTAACTGATATTTATTAAAACATATTTCAAATATATTTTCAATTGCATTTTTTTGGAAGAACGTGGAACCACGTCGGCAATAAGCAAAGGATTCTTACCACACTAGCAGCGGTCTCTCATCCTTACTTTAAGCCAGTGGTTCCCAAACCCATGGTCGCGACCCAAGTGAGGGTCGGGAAGGTGTTCCTGAGGGTCGCGGGACGGAAATTCTCAACGACTGATTCAATCAAACTATATGAATATAAACACAACGTATCAAAATGATTGGTCATTAACACTGCATGTACCAGCGTTTAGGGTCGCCAGGCCAGGACAATATTGTATTCAGGATCGCCACCATAAAAGTTTGGGAACCACTGCTTTAAGCTAAGATGGGGAGGGTTAAAACAAAGTTGGGATGTTTAGGCAAAGTATAACATGGTACGGGAAAAGTTGATCACGGTGGTTAGAGATTCTGCTAAACAAGTACCAAATGCAAATGCTTCACCTCACTCCTGACAATTATGATTATTTTGCTTTCGACAAAAGTACGTGAAGTCAGCTTCGGAAGAAACCTCTGAAATGTTAGTTATGAAATACATCAATGACTCAGACACCAAGTTAACAAATCTCGGTAAGCGTACAGTGATCAAATCTGTATTCAGAAAGTATAACATTACACTGCCTTCATCAGCACCAGTGGAGCGGCTATTTTCCTTTGCTGGATTTATTCATTCACATAGGAGAGGAAGATTGTCTCACACAATATTAAAAAGCCTAGTTCTAATTAAGGCAAATATGTAGATTGTCCTCGTCCATCCATCCATTCATCTTACTTACTTACTTACTTATGATTACTTATGGTTGACTGGTTTCGAGCGTTGTGTTACCAGTGGTTTAGCTATAGTTATGGCTAATTCCTCGAGTATTCGGGGGGGGGGGGGGGTATGCATTAGGACCACTAGGAGACGCGCTATTTCTTATTTATCTAGTTTCTTGATGATCATCTCTTCAGTTATTACAAAAGAATTGTATTTTTTATTAAAAAATTTAATTTTAGGAGTAACAGATCACCAATAAAATGTTCTATTTTGTAACTTTTATTAAATTGTAAATTTAAAGGCTATAATGTAACCATGTCTTGTAGCGATCATGTAAATTAAGATGATCAAACATAATGTATTCGGAAATGAATTTAAATACATTTTCACAGCAATGTATTTAGTATTTAATTACATTCCTAATTAGGTGTAATGTATCTTGTACTTAATTACAATTCTCGCCAGTACTCAGTATTTATTATCTAAATACATTCAAAAGTATTTCCCCCCATCTCTGCACCCTATATATAAATATATACATATATATATATATATATAATATATATTATATATATATATACCACACACACATTATTATACAGACACACTAAAAGCGATTGTAGTGAAGCGCAACTCCTGATAAAACAAATTTAATATATTAAATGCATGGTGTAAATTTCCGTCTAGGAAATAACCGTCTCAAATTAGCCACTAAAATAAAGGTGGGAAAAGAGAAAGGCGAATAAGGAAACACTTCACCGTTGATATTATTATATTATTATTATTATTTTTATCATTATCATCATTATTATTATTATTGTTGTTGTTATTATTATTATTATTTTCTGTGAGCGGGCAGAAAGTCGATTGCAAACTACGAGTATGTTAGGCTTTACGTCGTTGCCTTAAACTTCCCCCATTCGCGGGAGATGAGGGAGGGGAGGGGGAACGCTGAAAGAGGGAGAGCGTGTGTTTCTGGGAGGATAATCCCAGAAACGCACGCTCTGCCTCTTTCAGCGGGAGGGGACCCGTAGCTCTACGTGGGATCAGAACCACGGGTCGGTACATCATCTGGACGCGGAGGACGGTCCCCATCCAACTATTATACCAAGATCCAATATCTCTTAACTTCGCTATTCTAAGGAAAGCGCTGTCGCGACAATGACCATGATGGAGTCCTGGGAGAGGAGTACTTAGCGTTAAAACTAGAGATGGAACGCGGTTTTAAAAAACCGGCTTTTAACCGGTGATGAAAATTTTTAATCATCACCGAAACCGACGACAAGAACCGGTTTTCACATTTTTGCAAAAGTCTCCGATCACTTTGGTCCATTTTCTATGAAACAAACGTTTCCAAATGTTTAAAAACATAGTAATTACGTTTTCCATCGTTTCGTATCATTTTTGGTTTGTTTATAAGTGTAAATAATTAAAATATAATTGATGCTTCAGTCTTGAATGTTATGTGGATGATTGCACATTGATCAGTTAAGATTCTAAGATTTAATACTCCATCATGTCAAAGAAATCAAATGCTGGGTATCATTTCACTCGTAAGAATAAAGAAGAAGCAGAGTGTATGACATGTCACAAAGTTTTAAAGTGTTGTGGAGGTTGTACTTCAAGTTTATCATCCCACATGAAAAATATTCTTGGCATAAACATCGACCAGATTAATCAGCCATTGAAGAAACAAAGAACAGTGGAAAAGTTTGCGCAAAAAAAGTCCATAGAAGAGGAAATTTCGAAACTTGCGTGTGTAGATGGACTGAGTTTCCAATCAATTGCTAAAAGTGAATTCATTCAAGAAAGCCAAAGAAAGATAAAATACGACAAGCCTCATCCAACTTCCCATAATGGTGTCAGAAAAATGGTGCTTAGTTTTTATGAGAAAAAGAAACATGAATTGGTCAACTACTTCAAGAATCAGGTGAGACAAGGAATCCGCTATTCATTAACTATGGATGAGTATACATCTTTGCAAAACCAAAGATATATTAATATTAATGTTCATGATGAAAATCAACATTGGTCTCTTGGTCTCATGAAAATAAATGGTTCTCTCGATAGCACCAAAACTATTGCAATCGTTAGGAAAAGATTGGAAGACTTTGGCTTCGACCTAGATAAGCATATCGTGGGTTGCACCACCGACGGTGCCTCAGTAATGGTCAAATTTGGAAGAGAAATAATACCTGATCACCAGCAATGCATTGCACATGCTATACATCTCGCGGTTTCGGATATCTTGTATTCAAAAACTGCTGAAAATTCAGTTGAAGGGGAAAGTGACCCTACCCCTGAAGATGAAGCCATCGAAGGAAATGAACACTATGCACATGAGTTAAGCGAAGATGAGTGTGAAATTTTATGCACTGATACAATTTTTGAGTCCGACAAGGATGACTTCATTGTTCTTCCAAAACTTCGAGAAGATTACTTAAAAGTAATAAATAAGGTGAGAAAAATCTGCCGCATATTTCGAAAGTCTCCTTTGAAAAATGAGAGATTGCAGGATTTTGTCAAAGATGAATTTAATGGAAAGGAAATGAAGCTTATCCTTGACTGTAGAATGAGGTGGAACAGTCTTTTGGCCATGATAGAAAGATTTTTGAAACTCAAAAATTGCATTCCAAAGGCCCTCAGAGTGATATGCTCAATAGAAACGATTTCAGATGAAGAATGGAATGATCTAAAGAGCTTCTTTGACACGCTTCGTCCACTGGAAATTGTTTTGAAAGGACTCTGTTCCGAAGATGCAAATTTGCTCAAAGCTGAATCTTCCATGAAGTTCGTTTTGGATAAACTTGAAAGCAAAAACAATCCTTTAGCTTTCGAGGTAAGTCAGTGTCTCATTGATCGCTACTCATCGAGAAGACAAAAAGAAGCTGTCGCCTTACTGAGTTTTCTCCACAATCCCGAGGTCTTGAAAAATGAATCATCAGCACCGTTCCTCTTTCCTTCAAGACAAGCACTTAAGAAGTACGCGGATCCTACATTTAAGAGGCTTTTTCCAGAAGCTTGCCAGATTTCAGAAACAGATGACCAAGTCCAATCAATCGCTTCAAAACTCGAAGATTCACAATGCAGCTCAGGTCGTGAAGTAAATGATGACGATCAACTTATGAACGAGTACATGTGTGAGATGAACAAACTGAAAATGAAACCCAAGAAAGATTCTTCTGAGAACTTTGCCGTAAACAATGAATTCAAATATTTTGAAGCTACTTTGAATAGAAGCGAAAATTTGGATCGAATGTACGAGGCGTTGCTTACAATAAAAGCCACCAGCGTAGAGTCCGAGAGAGTGTTTTCAGCTGCTGGTTTATTCGTCACAAAGATTCGATCAAGAATGTCAGATCAAACACTTAATGCTTTGTTTTCTCAAGTGTTTCAAAAAAATAGTTCGATAATAAAGTTTTTAATTGAAATGTTACACATACTTGATTGAATCAATTAAAACCTTATTTCTGTTTAATATTTTGATGATTTACCTCCCTAAAAAGCATACAGAATTCCATCGGTGAAAACCGGTTTTACACTTTTCGGTTATTTTCCATCCCTAGTTAAAAACCGTTCGCTTCACCCGTCGCTAACCGTTTGATCAGTCATTTCAAGAATTCCATGGTACACATCTCCTTCAGTCCTTTCGTTTCAAGACATTTTTGCCTTCGCCCGGAAACTTTTCTGACGAGGGGTTGAGACGTTTGCTTCACTGGTAAAAAAGAATTGAAGAGGTACGTTTTTACAAAAGAGACGCGGAGCCTACCGGATTACCGGTTTCACTTACCACATATTTCTGAAGACAGGCTACCTTACATCAATGAAATTCTTCTCTTAGGTTCAACATAATAAACGCTACTTCGTGGCCAGTGTCATAACACCGCTTCCCGTCGATCAGCGAAGCTAAGCGACATAAGGTCTCGATAGTGGTTGGATGGGGGACCGTCCTCTGCGTCCAGAAGATGTAGCAACCGGTAGATCGGATCCCACGTAAAGCTGTAGGTCCCCTCCGTTATATGACCTTAGATGTTGCGAAACGGATTAAACAACCCAATCGAAACAAATCAATGCATTAAGAAACTCATAAAACTCGTACTTTCCATATATATATATATATATATATATATACACAGGGTGTCCCATAAGTCTGGTCTCAAAGGAAAATTTATTTTAAATTACATTTAAAAAAGTAATACATTAGAACTAAAACAAATGTTCAAATCGATGTCTTGTTTTGGGACCTTGTTTGTTGCAGGTAGAATAACACGCAATGGCTAAATGGTAGCGAGTTATACTCCTTAGGAAAAGTCCTCGGAGGCCTCAACAAAAAAAGGGCCCAAAACAAGACATCAATTTGAACATTTGTTTTCGTTCAAATGAATTTCTTTTGTAAATTTAATTTAAAATAAATTTTCCTATGAGACAGGGTGTACACAAATTATATTTACAACTACTCTCAAATAAAAATATTAGGAAACGAGGTACACATACTGTTTTTACGCCATCTGTGTAAGAAAGTAATGAAGTTTCACATAACCTCAAACACACTCAATATGGGCACCATTTGTCACACGTAAGACGTCCAAACGGTATTCTATCTCCATCCATGTACGCTGCAACATTTCAACGTCAACTCTTGCAACAGCAGCAGCAGCACTTCTGGTCTTTAAATCGTCGATGTTGGCCACTGGAGTTGTGTACACGCAGTCTTTTACATAACCCCATAAAAAAAGTCACAGGATGTTATGTCTGGTGATTTGGCCGGCCAAGAGATGGGCCCCCTCACGGCCAATCCACCGATTACATTCTCTCACAGATGGCGCCAGAACGGTATGTGTACCTCGTTTTCTAATATTTTTATTTGAGAGAGAAGTTGTAAAGATAATTTGTGTACACCCTGTATACTGACAATCACAGCTATTCGTACAGAGAAATATTTCAGTTATATTCGTCTTTATCTTTTGCACCATGCATACGATACTTATGAAAAGTTTATCTTTCATTTGGAAAAATTTACGAAATAAAAAAATTAGTTTAACTCCAACATATAATGTAAAACATCAAAGAATTTGAGGAAAGTAAAAATATTAAAATGCGAAAGTTTTCGAACATTTATTCACAAAATTATTTAATATTTTGTGTATCCACCTTAGGTTTGAAGAATTTAAAAATTTTATCAGTAGTTGGCTGTTTATTGATTAGAGACTGTTGGTAATTCTGAATTCTAGAATTTTATCTGTGAATCTTCATGGAAGACGGATGACTGTACAAACCATAAGTAAACAATAGATTGTTGTGGTAAAGAGTTATTGCTGCACACGAGTCTGGAAAGAGTTATAGAAAGATAGAAGAAGAACTTCGAATTCCATTTACGAGGGTAACTGTAGTTATACAGAAATGGAAAGGCTTTGGAACAATTAAAACTCTACCAAGGTGTGGACGACCTGACAAGGTTTCAGGACGTACAGCTAGTCGAATTGAAAGAATGGCTGCTGCGAATCCACGAGTGATTGCAGGTGATATTTGCAAACATTAAGACTGTCTAAGATTGATGGCCCTCTTTCTACTGTAAGTCGTACATTGAGAAAGAATGGGCTGCACGGAAGTTACGCGTAGAAAACCTCCGCTACGAAAAGCTCGCAAATAAGCTCGTTTAAAGTACGTTGAGGATCATCAAAATGATGGATTTGCATTCTGGAAGAAAGGTTTTTGGAGAGACGAGACCAAAACTGAATATTCAGTTACAACGAATTTGGCGAAAATCAAATGCTGCATTCGAGGAAAAAAACATACTTCCTACGATTAAACATGATGGTGGTGGTAGTTTGCTTTTTTGGGGATACTTTTGTGATTCTGGTCCAGGAAAGTTTGTCATCATCAATAGAACCTTGAATTTGAAGAAATATCAGGAAATTTTAGAAGAAAGTGTAATGCCTTCAGTTCAGGAGTTGCGAATGGGTCGCAAATGGGTACTACGACATGATAATGATCCAGAACATGAAAGAGCACCAAGAAAAGGCTTCAGCAAAAGAATTTAAAGCTTCTCGAGTGGCCCAGTTAAAGCCCAGATCTCAATTCAATTTAATCGAGAATTTATGGTTTCATTTGAAGAAAGCTCTCCGGAGAGAAACCCTCCGATTCTGAGTGAATTGCAACAATTTTCTTCAGAAGAATGGGTTAAAATTTCTGCGGAGAGATGTCGAAACCTCGTAGAAAAGGACCCAAAACGAATCACTAAAGTCATTCAAGCAAAAAGTGGACACACGAAGTATTAAATAATTTTGTAAGTAACTGTACGAAAACTTTTGCATTTTAAGTTCTTTTTTTATTTCTCTCAAATTCTTTAATGATTTAAATTATATGTTGGAGTTAATCTAATTTTTTTTTAATTTTTCCAAACGAACAGTAAACTTTTCATAAGTATCCTATGCATAATACAAATAATGATGACGAATATAACTTATATATATATATTAGGGTGGTCCTCCCTTATAGAGGCGATATTTTTTTTTGGTAATTTACATGCTCCCACCCAATAAAGTTGTTCCACTTAATAAGAAAATAATTCTGCTTCAATTTGAGCTCGATCGGATAATAATTAGAGGTGGCTGTCGAAGCTTGAAGTTACCACAAAACTGCAAGGCGGGGGTTTTCTATTGACCCCCTGAACAATCTCAGTTGGCCCCCAGGGATCCATGGATCACCACTTGGGAACCACTGATATGATGTGTAGTTAAAAGATTTTTATTTTGCATATATATTTTAAATTATAAGCGTTATACATAACACTGATGACGTACTATTTTGAATCGTCATGGCTGGCAAGACCACTCACTGTAGCTCACTGTTTAAGATCTTCTTAGTAGGTTCAGGATATTTCTTCCTGTGTTGCTTCACGACTTTCAATAGGTATTGAAGTTGTTCTTCATTCTTAGTGTGTTTTCCACTATAATCCTGGATGAGTGCAATCCCGCGTTCGGCATTGTCGTTCACGACCTTGATGTTTTCAACTTTCCGAAGAGCCTCTTGAAACTCATCATCTGAGTCCCATGTTGACGGGTCTTTTTGCATAAATGCAGTATTGATATTGAGGGCCCGTATAAGCTTGAAAGAGTTTCTCGTGCTCAAGGAATCCAATGTTGGGAGATGATCTTGACGAAGGCTCACACGTTTAGGACATTTTAGGCTGCCTTCTGTCTCATTAATTCCCTTTACAATTAATCTTTTTGTGTCTACTGATACAGAAGCATCAAACAGTGCCAATCCCACCATTTCCTCAGATAGGTACCACAAGTGGCCAGCAAATTTAGATGCTGCAGATTTTGCCCATTTTAAGGATTTCGTTCAAAATTTAAAGTTTGACAGCCACCCGTAAATATTATCGGATCTGGTAAAAACTTTGCCAAAATAATTTTTTTATGAAGTGGAACTACTTTATCGGGTGGGAGCAGTAAAAATAAAAAATTCGTTTTTGAGGACCACCCTAATATATATATATATATATATATATATATATATATATATATATATATATATATATACACAGGGTGTCCAGTAAGTCTGGAACCATAGGGCAAAATGATAAAAATAGTAATAAAAATGCTGGAGACCTTTGGGGACTGTTTGTGAAATGAGCGAGGATGGTAGTGGCTGTGTCATCATCGGCGGATGTCCTCGGAGGTCCGCTGCGTGGTTTACCTCCTATGGATCCCGTTTCCCTGAACTTTGCTACAAGTTTGCCGACACAGATGTGTGTTATCGGCGCGTGGTCTGGATGCAATCTGTTAAATTCCTCAGCAACCTCCCTCTGACTCTGATTTCCGATAAGCAGAATTACCTGGATGCGTTCTTCCTTACTCAAAGACATAGGCACTTGCATAAGTGGAAAAACGTGAATTACTTATTTTAGCCTATGGTTCCAGACTTATGGGAAACCCTGTATATATGGGGCTACGTCGTGGCCAATGTCGTAACACCGCTTCTCGGAGATCAGCGAAGTTAAGCGACATTGGGTCTGGGTAGTAGTTGGATGGGAGACCGTCCTCCGCGCCCAGATTATGTAGCGACCCGTGGTTCGGATCCCGCGTAAAGCTGTAGGTCCCCTCCGTCATATGACCTTAGATGTTGCGAAGGAGGTTAAACAACCCCAATAAAAAAAAATATATATATCTTCTTCTCTTATATATATATTATTATATATATTTTATATTATTATATATATATATATATATATATATATTTTATATATATAAAAGAGGAAGTTTGTTTATTGGTTTAGTTGTTCGCTATAGAAAACCAAACGGTTGAACTTACAAATTTTAAAATAACTTCATAATAACCAGTTTTTTACAAGGAATCTAATGGTGCTATTTATTTATTTATTTATTTAAAATTTATTTATTTATTTAAAATTTAACGAAAATAGCACGACTTAACCTAACCAATCGTCGATGCCGTACAATTAACCTAAAATAAATAAATAAATTTTTTTTATTGTTTTCCATTCAATTTAGGTTAGGTTGGTTAGGTTGGTTAGGTTAGTTAGGTTAGGTTAGGTTGGTTAGGTTAGGTTGGTTAGGTTAGGGGTTAGGTTGGTTAGGTTAGGTTGGTTAGGTTAGGTTAGTTAGGTTAGGTTGGTTAGGTTAGGTTGGTTAGGTTAGGTTGGTTAGGTTAGGTTGGTTAGGTTGGTTAGGTTAGGTTGGTTAGGTTGGTTAGGTTAGGTTAGGTTGGTTAGGTTAGGTTGGTTAGGTTAGGTTAGGTTGGTTAGGTTAGGTTGGTTAGGTTAGGTTAGGTTGGTTAGGTTAGGTTGGTTAGGTTAGGTTGGTTAGGTTAGTTAGGTTGGTTAGGTTAGGTTGGTTAGGTTAGGTTAGGTTAGGTTGGTTTGGTTAGGTTGGTTAGGTTAGGTTGGTTAGGTTAGGTTGGTTAGGTTAGGTTAGGTTGAGTCGTGATATTTTCGTTAAAGCTTAACCTAACCTAACTTAACCTGCTAGCTATTTATTTATTTATTTTATAAATAAAATTTAATGAAAATAGCACGACTTAACCTAACCAATCGTCAATGCCGTACAGTATAAAGAATCCTCTTCTCTTAATAAAAATAAATAAATAAATTTTTTTTTTTTTTTTTATTTTTTTAGGTTAATTGTACGCCCTTGACGATTGGTTAGGTTAAGTCGTAATAGTTTGGTTAAAGAGAAAATATTTGAGCTTCAGCTGGGATATTTTGGAAATATTTTAGGTTACCCGGGCAACGCCGGGTAACCTGCTAGTATATATATATATTAGGGGGGGTCGAAATTTTGTATTCTTATTCTACACACTGCTCAGAGTTTCCTTTGGGCCCCTAAACAACATACTGTAATTACACCGCTATGCCCCCCCTTTTTTTTTTAAATTGAGATGAAATTGAAACCAATTCTTTGAATAAAAAAACCTGATAAATGACAAAGATTAAAGTAAATAATGAATGATATAAGTAAAGTTAAAGTAAGTTTTATATATATAATAAATCTTTCTCCGTATATTACTTAAAGAATCAATTGAAGCACACTGAAATCAAAATATTCACCTTAAGAAATTTAAAATCGTAAATTACTGACACCACTGGCCTTTCCATTGGAACACAGGTAGCTTTTTTCTCGACTCCAGTACATTCAAAATAAATTTATGTCTGTTTTCGTAACCAATTCTATCTTGTGATGCTTCTGTTACCACATTTACAGCATGTTCTACTCCCTGGCTGTGACAGGGAAAAGGAATAAGCTGAAGTGGTTCATTTCGAACTTTAATAAGATCATCATTTGTCAAATTCTGTAAAATAGGTGGAGGGGTGATGGTTTCGTTGTCCCAGTCGATCATGTTAGGATAATCGTCTGCTTCAAAGTTCAGTGTTTTTGGCAGCTCAAAATTTCTCACATTGGTGCTCCTACTTCTTGCTCGAATGATGTGCTGAAGAGACAGCTCTCTGACCTCTCTTCTTGTGTCTTTTATCATTGAGAGTAAGATATTCTCTGGGTGGGAAAAATAGGCGTTATTTCTGAGGACACGCTCCATAATCATCCGATGCTTTTTATCTAAACCTTTAAGCAAGTGCATGATATACCAAAAATTAGATGCTCCCTCATTTGCCTTTGGATGAGACTATCCAAAACCAGCCTGGAGGGTAAACCAGCATTAAAATTTTTACTAGGTCTTGTATGTTTTTGTCTGGATTCCGTGTAGAGACATATAAGCGCAAGATCCTGTTTGCTCGTGTTAGCCATCTTGCATGATGGAGTGCACCTGGGGATCTGGTGGCTAACGCTTGTGAGATGCGTTCAGATTGTATGGTAATGCACATTTCATACATATATTTTT
Organism: Bathynomus jamesi; assembly: GCA_023014485.1. NCBI lineage: Eukaryota > Metazoa > Arthropoda > Malacostraca > Isopoda > Cirolanidae > Bathynomus > Bathynomus jamesi. The sequence continues at coordinate 306,450 of JAJOZX010001391.1, read as the reverse complement.
GGTCACTGCTGAAACTTTTAACAATATCGGCCGAAACTTCTTTAATGTTGCCCTCTACAGGGGTATAATCAACTATATCCAGTTTGGTCAAATCCTCTCGGAGTTTATTTCCAAGAGAACTTTTGAAGGTGTTTGGTCCCGAAGTTTTTCCATCAATTGCTTCAAATATGTGCCTGAAGGTCAGTTCGTTTGCATACAAAAGGCAAATTAGCCATTGTACCGGCCTGTCCAGATATAATTCAATCAATTTTAGCACTCCGCCAATCCTGCCAGTGTTCACTGGGGTGCCATCGCATAGCAAAGCTTTGAGGGATTCTTTGCTATTAGAATCAACTATAAAAGTTATTATTTCATCTGCAATACAACAAGCAGTTCCGTTATCTGGAGCTATATGATCCATGTAAACATCAGGTTCTTTGACTATTACATAATGTTCTTCGTACTACATTCCCTTCTTTGTCTTAGTTTGATCTTTTCTACCATCAAATCCGATGCCTTCAATCTGTGTGTTCTCTGATTTCACTTTGATTATGTTCTTTTTACCCACACGTATTCTTTCTCTTTCCACTTTTTTCCTATCCAACATATTGGTTTCGTCTAATATTCCCATATCCTTCAAAGCTGCATTTACTATAGCTGCAGTAGCTCTGTAACTTACACGGTATCTATCTGCTGTTATTGTTAAGTTATCATAAATAATTCTGTTCTGATGGTTTTCTCTCAGCTCAAAACCCGGAACCAAAGTCAATATCGTCGCTGTCATCATCAATTTCTATGCTCTCATCTTCCATAATTGTAAAGGGTCAAGTTTGCTCGTTGAGGCGACATTCATATCTAGGCTTATCTTGGCTCTTCTTTCTAATCCTTTAACTCTATCGTGAGTCCTTTTTCTTGCGGAAGTCGTTACTCTGTCGATTGGTTCTAGTTGGTTTTTTCTTTGTTTCTGCCCCACAAAAGACTCCCACTCAATCATTGGAACTCTAATATCACATCCGCAATCCGTTCGACTGATTTTCTTATCGTAACAAGTACAGGTGCAAATATCAAACATTTCATCGAATGTCTCCACCTTCTGCTGAAAACTGTTGTTTCTTTGTTTTAATGGTACTTTATTTAGCTTTGCTGCAGATTCTATCAATCGTTCAACTTTTATAGCTATTCCTTCAAATCCTATATGTGGAAAGGAAAACTTCTCCCAAATGGCTTCCACATCTTTAGTGACAATTCTGTAACATTCTTTTGCTGTTCTAGAACCTTTCGAAATCAGTTCTTCTCGTTTTCTTACCAATAAATAATGCCTAAATACGTCAGCCTTTGAAGGAGTCATTGAAGGTGAAAATTCTGCAGGGTGACCAAATGTTGAATTGTGCGTTTTGCTTCTTGTCGCCATGATTTCACTTATTTAGGCCTAGTAGCATTAATAACAAGAACTAATTGTTAAATTCTAGCAATTGAATCATTCAATCTGAATTTAATATAACTCATTTGGAATTAAATCATAACTCATTCAATCATAAACATTCTGAAAATAACAATCTGAAACTAAACAAAAAACGTGACAATAATTTACATAATTCATCTAATCTATCTAAATTAAGCTATGTAATCTATTCAATCTATCTAAAATCTAAATAATCTATCCAAATTAATCTAATCTACTTAATAAGACTTAATATAACATGATTGTCACATTTGGGGTTTATATCTGTGGAGAGAGTAAAATGGGGGGGATGCTATGGAAGGGGTAAGGGGGGTCGCATATACTCATTTTTTAGATGTTGAGATCACCATTTCTAACAACGTGCATACTGTGGAATTGGAGAAACTCGATTTTTTATAGGTTTCGACTCCCCTAATATATATATATATATATATATATATATATATATATTCCTGGAGTTGACATATTTTAATAAAAGTTTTTTCAAATATTGTTTGAAGAGATGAAACGTAAAACTACAACATATTTCGTACTTTAATTTGGAAGACTTAAATCACACACACACACACACACACACACACAATAAAAATTGGTTGGTAGATAAATGAGTACCTTGGGTAGCCTAGTTGTTAAGACGCTGGGTTACTGATTGGGAGGGCGTGAGATCGAGTCCGGGCGAGGACTTTGTAGTTTCTGACCGCCCGTGGTGGATCGAGTTCTGATTCCACGTTAAGCTGTAGGTCTAAGGTGGAGCAACAAGCTTGACATTCGTCAGAATGAACAAATTCGGGCGGAAGCAAATCCAAGGTTAAAAGTACAAGCAATTGTTTTCAGAGGGAATGGTAGTTAGTGGTTAGTTAGTTAGTGTGTCAGACAATCACTGGTGCGACACCATGCGATTTATGAAACACATTTATGATTCACCCGATATATAACCTTAACCTTTGGTAACCTTTGGTTAGGTTCCGCCCGAATTGTTCATTCTGACGAAGGTCAAGCTTTTTACTGCACCTTAGACCTACAGTTTAACGTGGAATCCGAACCACGCCCCACCAGCAGCCCAGCGTCTAGGCCACCCAGGGTATCCATTTATCTACCAACCACTTTCTTTATTGTGTGGAAGGATGAACAGCTGGGTTTTGCTGCGCGCCGGCTGCAGTCACCAGGTCTCGAACCCGGGGCCGATGGATTCGTAGTCAGCGACGCTAACCACTATACCACCGAGGCGCATTATATATATATATATATATATATATAGTACTGTGCAAAAGTCAGAGATCACTATCGATCTAATAACCTTTAGATAACTAATTAATCTGTCGTATGAAAATTGGTTTTGATAATAAAATACATATTAACTAGAACCTCTGGTTCATATTAACGTATAACTAAGTTATTACTTAAGTGTATAAAGTTGTATAAGCTGGATGACCCTCTAGTCTGTATAAATTGGACTTGATGGTTGATTCATTATATTACTTATAACGCATGTGTTTAAAGATCTAGCGAACTATTACTGATGGATCTGCAGTAAATGCTCCTAAGCTATTGTTATATCAATATTTACAATTAAAAGTATTGACATATTCACTTAAATTCTGCAAAACAAATTTATCCAAAACATTTCTCATTACAATCCTAATTCATGCTGTTTTTTTTTCTTTCACAGGCTTAAGAAATGACAAAAAGTACAATTTCTGATGAGATTAAATATAAAATAATACAGTTGCATGATGAGGGACTGAGTCAAAAGAAAAATAAGTGAATCTACAGGCGTTTCCAAAACTGGTGTACAAAAAATCTTGGCTCGTTACAGCTCAAATGGAACCCCAGCTGATCGCCCTAGATCAGGGAGGCCCTCTAAGCTTTCTCCATCTGATCTACAATATCTAAAGATTACTTTCCTTCGAGACAGACGCAAATCCAGCACTTCACTTGCAGCAGATCTCGAAAAAACAATAGATGTCTCAGTTGATCCGTTTACTGTATGAAGGAAACTTAACTCAGTAGGTCTTGAAAGACGTGTTGCAGCAAAAACCCACTTTTAAGGAATGGAAATAAAGAGAAGAGAAGAAAATGTGCTTTGGAACACAAGTATTGGACATCTGAGACCTACTGAATTAAGCTTCCTTCGTACAGTAGAAGAATCAACTGAGACACCTGTTCTTTTTTCGAGATCCGCTGGAAGTGAAGTGCTGGATTTGTGTCTGTCTCGAAGGGAAGTAATCTTTAGATATTGTAGATCAGATGGAGAAAGCTTAAAGGGCCTACCTGATCTAGGACGATCAGCTGGGGTCCCATTTGATCTGTGACAAGCCAAGACCTTTTGTACACCATTTTTGGAAACGCCTGTAGATTCACTTATTTTTCTTTGACTCAGTCCCTCACCATGCAAATGTATTATTTTATATCTAATCTCATCAGAAATTGTATATTTGTCATTTCTTAAGCCTGTGAAAGAAAAAAAACAGCATGAATTAGGATTATAATGAGAAACGTTTTGGATAAATTTGTTTTGCAGAATTTAAGTGAATATGTCAATACTTTTAATTGTAAATATTGATATAACAATAGCTTAGGAGTATTTACTGCAGATCCATCAGTAATAGTTCGCTAGATCTTTAAACACATGCGTTATAAGTAATATAATGAATCAAACCTCAAGTTTATGCAGACTAGAGGGTCATCCAGCTTATACAACTTTATACACTTAAGTAATAAACTTGTTATACGTTAATATGAACCAGAGGTTCCAGTTAATATGTATTTTAGTATCAAAACCAATTTTCATACAACAGATTATCTAATAGTTATCAGATCGACAGTGGTCTCTGACTTTTGCACAGTACTGTGTGTGTGTATATATATATATATATATATATATATATATATATATATATATATATATACACACACAGAGGGTGTTTCATCACATGTGGGATGCACTTTCAGGATGGATTCAGGACCTGAAAACAATGATAAAAGTTTATATAAACATATGCCCGAAATCACTTTGTTTCCAAGGTACAGCCTGTTATGTGTTCCAGCAAGTATCCGCCTTACCTTTAAAGGAAGCGCTCAAAATGACCGCCTTGCGCTTCAATACACGCCTGACACGCCTCGTCATAGACTGCCTGACGCGTTCAAATATTCTAGGTATTGCCCGAATTTTCTGGCATCCTTGTTCTACACGTTGGCGAAGCATTTCAACGTTGCCAATGGGTGTCACGTAAACGATGGATTTCAGATGACCCCACAGCTAGAAATCGAGTGGATTCAGGTCCGGGGAGCGAGCAGGCCACGCAATGGGTCCTCCACGGCCTATCCATTTATCAGGGAAATGGTAATCCAAATAGTCTCTGGCTACTCGACTAAAATGAGGCGGAGCGCCGTCATGCATAAACCACATACGACGTCGGACACCAAGAGGAACTTCATTTAGTAAATTGCTTAAATCGTTCCTTAAAAAATTGGAATAGGATTCTCCTGTTAATCTTCCAGGCAAAACAAAAGGACCGATTAAGTTGTCGGCAATAAGTCCTGCCCATACATTGATAATAAATTGTTGTTGGTGCCTTGAATGGATGATGGCTTGCGGATTCTCTTCGGCCCAGAGATGAGTGTTGTGAAAATTGATCACGCCATTTCTTGTGAACGCAGCCTCATCAGAAAACAACACGGACGATAGAAAGAGAGGATCGCGAGCACACTGTTGAAGGAACCAAGTACAAAAAGCCTCTCGTGGTGGGAAATCAGCTTTAGTAAGGCCTTGTACTCTCTGAATGTGATATGGGTAAAGCTGTTGTTCCTGTAAAATTCTCCACACAGCTATATATCTTACACCCTCTGCTGCTGATATCCTTCGGGTGCTGACACCAGGATGTTCCTCCACGCGATTCAGGACCCGTTCCTCCAACTCAACAATTCTGGCACTGATTGGTCTACCACCATCTGAAATTCGCTTGTTGAATGATCCTGCATCACTAACACGCTCGTCTATTCTCTGAAAGGTCTTATCTGGCAGACGGCGATTCGGAAACCTTTCCGCTAGTGATGGGACGATTAATCGGAATCGGAATCGAGAATCGGAAGAATCGAGCATTTTTCAGGAATCGGAATCGGAATCGAGAGAATTGTACCATGATTTCCGATTCTTAAAACGATTCTTTAACTTTTAATTGAACCAGTTTTGCAATGTAAACTTTAAAATTTAAATGAAAGAGGATAACAAATTTTATTTTTATTGTATTGTAGCTATACATTAAAACATGTATATCCATGATGTGTAATCAAGAAGATTAAAATGAATTGTTACAACTTACAGTTGATTTTTATTTTTAAACCAATCTATTATAATTTATAATTTATATTACCATACTCATAATGTAAATAGTTAATCTTACCAGAGTAAAATATGACAATTTCCAGAAAAACAAGTATAGAATTATATTTAAAAATATTGAGAATCGGAATCGGAATTGAGAATCGAGACTTTTTAGTGGTATCGGAATCGGAATCGGAATCGTTAAAAATTTTGGTATCGTCCCATCACTACTTTCCGCATACAGACGTCTTGCTGCGGCCGCATTACACTCGGCAAGTCCATACATGAGATGCATGTCTGCCATTTCTCTGTTTGAATAAGCCTCCATTCTCACTTCAAATGCACACTATCACTGAATAGCACAAAAACTTTTAAGGTTTTTTTTTCACTGGGCTGCACTTATTCACGGTAAGAAGTTACGAATACGAACAATGAAACACCGCGATGCACCTCTGACTGATTGATGGCTCTACACTCAACGATATTGAAACATGTCATAGTGTGTACAAAACATTACAATCGGCAAGGCCATACATGAAATAAGTCTAGTACACACTCGCATTGTTCGCAAGCAGTGTTTGTAAACAGTTTGCGGAAAGAATTGCTGGAACGCAAAACGGGCTGTAACTCGGAAACAAAGCGATTTCGGGCATATGTTTATATAATTTTTTTTTCATTTTTTTCAGGTCCTGGATCCATCTTGAAAGTGCGTCCCACATGTTATGAAACAACCCTGTGTATATATATATTTAAGAAATTCAAAAGTATTTTCTTTTTATTCTTTAACAACGATATATGTTTATTTAAACTAAAAAGTATGGGTTGTATTGTTATTCAAAACTAAATATCTTAGTAAAAACTAGTCACCAAAATAACTCCTTTTGGGTTCCTTTTCCGACAATTAAACGACGCTTATGTACAAGCATTTATGGAAACGTTGCACTCTGGTACAATTTATATTATTATTTCCGGTCGGAATATTAAAGTCCTGTCAGTCATCAAAAGTTTAATTCGAACAATAATGCGCAATAATTTCTGGAGAGATTCCCGATATCACTAAATTTTGCGATGATCGAAATGGAAAAATGAAAAAACAAATTTCAAAGTCCCCACAGCGCAGAAATCCTGCCTCTTTCAACAAATGAGAAAGAGAAGGGGCGGGGAGCACTCGCAGATTCCGCCTCATCAGCATTAGGGCTCTTTTTTTGTAAAAAAAAAAAAATTTAGGGACCAATCATTTACATCTTGTATCTGTCTGGTATGGAACTTGCCAAATAATTCGCATTACTTTCAAAGTTTTGTGTATAGGAGTGAACGACAAGCGAGTCTCGCTTCGCATTTTGCTCGCGTTTGATGAATAATGCAAGCAGTATAGGTTTATCAAAGCCAGCATTAAGCCAAGAGGGTATAGACATTATGGGTTGAACTTGTTCTCGTACAGAGTGGCTACAAAGTCGCTTTACAGTGAAATTATTATAGCATATCTGTATGTTGCCCTTTTTTTTTCATGCAAAGGGACTTTGTGGCCACCCTGTACAATGTTTTCTGCGCCCTCACTCTTTTCTTAAAGATTATACTCTTTAATTCTTTAACTGCCCCAAACCAATTCGTTTATAGTTATTGTTTTAATGAAGTTGTTTTCATGGGGTTGTTTAATCTTCTTCGCAACAACATTAAAGGTCATATGTGAGGGAGAGGACCTACAGATTTACGGACTACGGATCGTTACATAATTTGGATGCAGAGGACGATCCCCCATCGAACTACGACTACTACTACTACTACTACCCAGATACAATGTCGTTTATCCTCGGTGATCGACGAGAAGCGCCATTACGGCATTGGTCCCATAAAAATATTTAAAATTAAGGGTTACAAATCATTTAACAGTTATCTAAAACCGAAAAACTGTGCTCTAATCTACGAAGTTCCAATAAAAAATATTGAGCGAGTAGGGCACAGCGCTGAGGCCAAACTAATGCGGCCCATTAATGCCTTCACTCCGGTTACAGGGAAACGATGTTACTTACCAAACCACGGGTGCTCTCGAGTTCCACTCAAACCTTATAACAAAAACGTTATGAATGACGCTTTTTGCAAAGTGATTATACTTATAATTGTCATAAAAATCCAGTTTCATGTTTCCTTTTCCTGTTTCAGATACTGTCTTTAAAACGACACGAGCGTTCCCGCGGGAGAATATATTTAAGTAATCTTTCCACCATCAAAGATTCCCCTTTTTTTAACCTATTATATACATATATATGTTATAACTAAGAATGGTCCCTTGAGAAACTTTTTTGTTACACATAGACTGTTCATGGAACAAGGAACTCTTCTGGGAAAAATTAAATCCAGTATAGTCTGAATAAGTAATGGTAAATGACAAATACTAAAGTTTTTCTTTTTTATGATGGAAGCCCAACGTGGGCAACGGGTCACTAGCAAAGAGTCCCCAAAATATAGCTTCCCTTAACAGCTATCTGCCAAGCAGATAGGATCCAGCTTTCGGAAAGGGTCTAGGGTTTAAAGCTTCCCAGACCGCTGTAGTGGATTTCATTTTTCCCAGAAGAGTTCTTTGTTTCGTGCACGGTCTGTATGTAACACACACACACACAAATACACACACACACACACCTTTTTTTTTTCTACCCTTAAAAAAAAATCCTGAAATGATTCTCTCTCTCTCTCTCTCCATTTTGGTTTCCTTCAAATGTTAAATTTGAAACGACAACGAAAAATAATAAATTATCTTTCTCTTATCCGGGCTATTCCCTCCCCAACTGCCTCACTTTCCCATTCTCCAATTTTCGTCCCAACCCCTCCGCCCTTTGCGTCTACATTCACCCCATCCCCCAAAACCCTAGAATTTCAATTCCGAAGTCTAAAAAAAAAGAAAAAGAGGTTCAAATTATATTTATAAATAAATTGGGGGGAGAGGGGGGGGGGGATGAAAACGTGATGAAAGGGAAAACTCAAGAAAAAAGTTTTAATAATTACGAAACTATAAACAAACAATGCTTTTTACATTTTCTTAACCTAATTTCTGAATTTATTGCCTAACATTCATTTCTACAGATATAGAACAATACACATACATACAGTACATACATATGCAATTAAGAAAATGCGTTTTCTCTCTCTCTCGTCTATATATATATATATATATTATATATATATATATATATATATATACACACAGAGGGTTGACGAGTAAACAGACACCATCGATTTTTCTCTAGTTTTTTATTTGATAATAAGAGTCAACAAACAAAAAAAGCTTCGTTGAATCAATATATTTAGAATAATGTTGCTTCCTCCTTTGCATTATGCAAAGCTGACACACGTTCTTGTATTCCATTGATGAGCTTTGCCATTTGTTCTTGACGACAATCATCGTGGTGTTTATTTACTTTTATAAACACTCTGTACTAGTGATGGATCGAATAACCGCAACCGCACTACAACCGCACAAAAATTCACAACCGCAACCGTAACCGCAACCGCCGTTCCATAAGTGCGGTTGCGGTTGTAAAAGCTTAGTTAATTTTAATTTTAGGTTAATTAGAAATATTTCTTTTTTTAAAAAGAAAATGATGGGTCTCCTTATGCGTGCTTAAACGTGACGTCATACGGCTGCCGTAGTAAAATTGGTTTAAATTGCGCTCTAAGTTATTACTCTGTGAGCTCCATGAAGTAACATTTAAATAGTATTTATTTAGTAAATACCTTATGTTGAACACAAGTTTTGCAACACACAAATAGCGGTAGCGGTGTATTGCAAAACTTGTGTTCAACATAAGGTATTTACTAAATAAATACTATTTAGTATATATTATGTACCAAGTGTGGCTAAATCGCACTATAGTGGCTAAATCCAGTTAATAATTACGCATTTTTCCTAGTATATGATAACCGCAACCGCAACCGCGGTTGGAAAAAATTCGACAACCGCAAACACAACCGCAACCGCGGTTGTGAAAAACCGACCACTCGATCCATCACTACGAGTCTGTACATACTATCGTAAACAAGTACTTTAATACACTTAACAAGCAGAGCTGGGCACTTGCGTTTTTTTGCCCGTTTTTTTGCGGTACTGCGGTACTGCGGTACTACTACCGCACTACCAAACCGGTACCGCATAACGCAGTACCGCAAAGGATCGCTGAAAGTACAGCAGTACCGCTACCGCATTCAAATTTCCCGCGGTACTTTCCGCGGTACCGACCAACACGGTAGTACCGCAGTACCGCAAAAAAAAACCGCAAGTGCCCAGCTCTGTAAATAACAAGCGCTAAAGCCCAAACATTGATAAGATTCCAAAACCACCCTTCACCCAATATATAAACCTTCAGCACTGGCACTCTTCATAAATCGAGGGGAGAAAGTGCCCTATCTGAATATAAATATAATAAATAAAGGAAAATTACAGCTAACCAATTGAGGGGATCATTTTTCACCAGTGGTAGGTGGAAAGAAAAATTTCTTGAGCTTTTGTAGGCCGACCTCAGGGGACCTCATGGAAGATTTCATTACAGTTTCAGGAACAACAATACGTGAGCGTTGCCTCTGATACAAAAAGCTCGAGGAATCAGACAAAGGGGGTAAAAGAAGCGAGGGCAAGAGGGGAAAAGAAAATGAAGAGAAATGAAAGAGAGGGGCGTAGATAGGAGAAACACGAAAAAAAAAGAGAAAAGAATTAACAATGAAAGAGAAAATGAATAACGATGGAAAAGAAAATGAAAAAATGTGTGTGTGTGTGTGTGTGTGTGGTCCAAAATTACGTAGTAATTTCGCTCCTTTAGGCTACCTACTTCTGGGCAACCCTGTATAGAGAAAAAATGACGCAAGTGGTAAAGAATATTGAGTAACAACGCGGAAAAATTGCGACAAAACGCAATAATCATTTATTAATTAAAAAAAAAAAACCCTCATGAAAACAAACCACGATTAATGACTTGTGCTACTCTGAAAACATACGAAATAATAATAATTAATAAGGATGATAATAATGATGATGATGATGATAAAATAATAATAACTGGAATCGTCCGTAATAAGGAGTGTAATGCATCTTTTACCAAATAGAGTCAGCGAAGTAAAATGTGTAAAAATGTTGCGAGAAAAATGTCACAAATAAAGTGAAGAAGTTCTTGCCAAAAAAAAATTTGTCTAAAAAATGTTGAAAAATAGGAGCGTGTTCGAGATGAAATATGATGTTTAATTTAAAATATTTCTTTAAGCTCATTTGAATATATATATATATATACACACACACACATGTGTGTGTGTGTGTGTTCAATAAGTTAGAATAGGATTCTGTGTGTGTGTGTGTGTGTGTGTGTGTGTGTGTGTAAGGGTTAAAAGAAACCCTACAGTGATTTAAGGGTTTAAAATTCAAATTGTAATGTTATTACTTAATATGTTTAAATTGTGGTTATCTAACGGAGTAGGCAAAAATTGCCACACACACACACACACGACCAAATTGCATATATAAAAAGTCTCTGGTAATTTTACTTACATTTTCACTTACCTCCGATAGATGATGTCACAACTATTTAAGATATCTCAAGTGAATTATACTCGGTAGTAACATTTAGTATAGTGGTGAATTTACGTAAACCACCGCTATACACCTCTGACTATCTACGTATCCCCGCACGAATGTTTAATCTCCGCGATTACATAATCTGAAAACTATTTATGCGAGCATTAACAATATAAAAAAGTTAACTTAATTAAACTTGCGTGAAAGTTCTCTTGAACTAATCACAATTAAAGTTAGTTACAAAAATTAAAATATCTCGTGGGCAAGTAATTTAGTAAATTTCCAAAAGTTGCATATATCGTCGAGATAATCTAGTGGCCACAAATGCATACCAAACAGGATACACACGCACACGTACACGCACACACACACACACTGTTTAGGCTCCCACCCCAAATAAAAGCGCGCACATACTTACATCTGTAATAGTTTACACATTTGGTGCCAAAATAAACAATGATGAACTCGTTAAATTTAACCTAAAAGTAAATTTAAAGCGATTCACTGCAAATACTTCCAAACAAATATTCTACGTCAATACCTAAAACGAAACGTCAACAATTGTAACTTGAAAAATCACAATGAATAAAACATATCCTTCAATTCATTTAATAAATACAGTCTTGGTGATACGACAACGAAATACAAAGTAGGTGAGAGTAAAACTCTTTTTCTTTTGTTAACTGCCGAATGCGACTCGCATAGAAAGAGAAACGACAAAATACGATTCTTACACTCAAAAAAGGGTTTTGTTCTCTTCCACAGCGCAAACAATTTACGAGAATGACGAAGCGAGTTAATGCTTTTGAGAGCTTTGTTTACCGAACTTCGGGCTTTGATCGATTTCAACAATTCATTACTATTGAGCCATTTGTACTGCACAAACGCGCGCGCGCGCACGCACACACACTACATATAAAATGAAAGCTTTTAAAAATACTAAGATACTTTCGACATTACGAACAGCAATTAAAGGAGGAGATTGTAGACACCAATCGACCAGGGAAGTACTCCGGGGTAGATGTTAAACGGGGGACAGGGGAGTGCTGGAACTCCCGTTTCTCCCGTTACTGTCCTCCTCAGCTGATCTTTTTCCGTGTCTCGTCTACCCTGTGAGCGGTCCAGCACGCTCTCAAACACGCACTTCTCCCTCTATTCCTCGCTGCACACACGCATCTTACACACTACGCATTCTTTTCAAAACTTCTAAAAAAAAATTGCATCTTTAATCTTTCTTCTTTGGAGGTGTCACATTTTTGGGCGTTCGTCCTTGGCCCACTCCTCCCTACATAAAAACAAAAAAACAAAAAATATATCTTTTCGTTCACAAGCACACATTCAATCCACTCCTTCCTCCTCAACTTCATCACCAACAACAAATTAGGTATATTATCTGCCTTCATAAATAAGGAACCGCAACACTATAAGGAAGTTAACTCGCTTATTAATGACATTTCGAACGGAGTAAAAATGCTTTTTACCTTATTTACGTTTCTTTTCTGAATCATAATGCTATTATAATGACATCTCCACAGCTATCAGCTATGATCACTCCGGATGCGGAACACATCTGAAACGTTGGTCTTATGGAAAAAATCGAAATAATATACAGGGTGTCCCATAAGTCCGGTCTCATAGGAAAATATATTTTAAATTAAATTTACAAAAGTAATACATTAGAATTAAAACAAATGTTCAAATTGATGTCTTGTTTTGGGAATTTTTTTTATTGCAGGCCTCCGACGCCTTTTCCTCAGGAGTGTATCTAGCTTTCATAATTAGCCATTGCGTGTTATTCTACTTACAACCAAAAAAAAAAAGGTCCCAAAACAAGACATCAATTTGAACATTTGTTTTAATTCTATAATGTATTACTTTTGTAAATTTAATTTAAAATATATTTTTCTATGAGACCAGACTTATGGGACTCTCTCTCTCTCTCTCTCTCTCTCTCTCTCTCTGAGCAACTGCGTGTGGACGTAGGTAGGATAGGAGAGTGGTCCGAAAAATGGCAAATGACGTTTAACTTGGGTAAATGCAAGGTCATGCACATTGGCTACGCCAATCCCAAGTCGGACTACTCGATGTTGGGGAGTAATATCGAGGCCACTGATTTGGAAAAGGACTTGGGTGTGCTAATTAGCAGCGACCTTAAATTTACCAAACAGTGCGTAGAGGTGTTAAAGAAAGCTCAGAAGCTGTTGGGTTATATTAGGAGGCAATTTCTATTTCGGAACAAGGAGATTGCGCTCTCTCTCTGTACAATTCCCTGGTTCGGCCGCACCTGGAGTATGTTGTGCAGTTCTGGTCGCCCACCCTCAGGAAAGATATTGAGAGGCTGGAGCGAGTGCAGGCGAGGGCCACAAAGTTAATCCCTTCCGTTAGGCATATAGGCTACAAATGACGCTTACGCGCCCTGAATTTGTTTTCGTTGGAAACTCGGAGGCTGCGCGGTCAACTCATCGAGGTTTTCAAGCTCTTACGCGGGTTCAACGATGTCGATTTTAGAAGCATGTTTAGTTTAAATGATAACCCAACTCGCAACAATGGTTGGAAGTTGGATTTGAAACGGTTTAGCACTAGTGTGTGTGGAAATTACTTTACCTATAAGATCTGTGACACGTGGAGTAGGTTACCTTTAGAAGTTGCGAAGTTCCTCTGTGGATCAGTTCAAGAAAAGGTTACACCGAATCTTGCACACTATTTGAGGGTGTAGGAAATTTTCCCTGGCACCCGTTGCCATTGGTACTTCCTCGTTATGGGCCGCAAGGCCTTTTGGGGTACTTCTTTTCCTTGTAACTCTCTCTCTCTCAACTAAATGGCTTCACAACTTCCACAGAATCTCAATAATCTGACTCTATATTTCTTGTTCTCATTTGCAAAGATCTTATTTGTCACAGATCTAATAGGTAAAGTAATTCCCACACACACTAGTGCTAAACTGTTTCAAATCCAAATTCCAACCATTGTTGCGAGTTGAGTTATCATATAAACTAAACATGCTTCTAAAATCGACATCGTTGAACCTGTGTAAGAGCTTCAAAACCTCGATGAGTTGACCGCGCAGCCTCCGAGTTTCCAGTGAAAACAAATTCAAGGCGCGCAAGCGTCGATTGTAGCCCATATGCCAAACGGAAGGGATTAATTTAGTGGCCCTCGCCCAGACTCGCTCCAGCCTCTCAATATCTTTCCTGAAGGTAGGCGACCACAACTGCACAGCATACTCCAGGTGCGGCCGAACCAGGGAATTGTACACAGAGAGCGCGCAATCTCCTTGTTCCGAAATAGAAATTGCCTCCTAATATAACCCAACAGCTTCTGGGCTTTCTTTAACACCTCTACGCACTGTTTGGTAAACTTAAGGTCGCTACTAATTAGCACACCCAAGTTCTTTTCCAAATCAGCGGCCTCGATATTACTCTCCAACATGGAGTAGTCCGACTTGGGATTGGCGTAACCAATGTGCATGACCTTGCATTTACCCAAGTTAAATGGCATTTGCCATTTTTCGAACCATTCACCTATCCTACCTAGGTCCGCACGCAGTTGCTTGATCGCCTCGGGCGTCCCAACATTGGCCCCAAGCTTGGTGTCATCAGCGAATTTGGTGATCCTACTGACGATGCCAGCGTCGATATCATTTATGTAAATGATAAACAACAGTGGCCCCAAAACGGAACCCTGAGAAACCCCGCTAGTGACCGAGGCCAAAACCTACTAGCCCCTTTAATTACAACCCTCTGGCGCCTATTCTTCAGCCAGTTTTCAATCCACCTACCTACTTCCCCACCGATACCCAGTGCGCCGACTTTGGCGATAAGCCGGCGGTGAGGTACCTTAATACCTTATCAAAGGCTTTCTCAAAGTCGAGAAAAAGTATATCAATCGCTCTACTCTCATCATACTCACTCCACATGACGTGGAAAAAATCGAGCAGGTTGGCACGGCCTATGCCGTCTAAACCCATGTTGGGAGTCCCAAAGCAGCTTGTAGGAATCCAAATGGTCAACGATCCTATCCGCTATTATCCCCTCTAATAAGTTACCTACAACCGAAGTGGGACTAATGAGACGATAGTTCCCTGGACTTTCATGATCCCCTTTCTTAAAGATAGGGGTCACATTGGCTTCCCTCGTCACCAGGCACCTGGCCCGTCTCCAACGATTTGTTGAAGACTGTAGCCAGGTGGGGAGCCACCTGGTCGCGCACTTCTCGCAACACTCTAGGGAGGAACTGGTCTGGCCCAGGAGCCTTAAACGCACTCAGTTTGTCTATTCTATCGGCAACGTCTGTCGCGGTACACCAAACACTATCCAGGCCAGCACCTTCGTGCCTGACGCCTGGCTCGGGGATGGCGCGGGTGTCCTCCCTGGTGAACACTCCCGCAAAGTACTCATTCAGCACATTAGCGATGTCCGCGTCGGAGGTCCGCAGCGCGCCGCTGGGACCCTTTAACGGGCCAATCATGCTTCTAATGCGCTCTCTACTATTAACATAACTGAAGAACTCCTTACGGTTTCCCTTGCAGAGGCTTGCCACCCGGGGTTCTTCGTTACGTTTGGCTAGCCTAACCTTCGCCTTCGCTTCCCTGCACGGGCGGACATACGCCTCAGTGTTCTCATGGGAACGATTGGCCTTCACCCTCCTATACGCAGCTTTCCTATTTCGGATAGCCGAAGCGATGTCCCGACTGAACCACTTAGGCTGCGTTGAAGCAGGGGTGACCGGTTTTAAGGGTATGGCAGCAGACTGCAGCACCATAAACTAGTCCCGGAATGCACTCCATACTCCCTCAACATCGCCGCTGACCTTTAACCTCATCTCATCTACGCTATCCCGAAGGCCAACAAAGTCCGCCCGCCGTAGATCGAGCTTACTGCCTCTCGAGTTACTACGCTTCAGCAGAGGGACGCAGACCCAGAACCTAATCAGACTTCCGCAGGAGCCTGAGCCCCCGCCAACGGGGAAGGAGGGTCACTCACCTGTACATGGACGCACCCTTCAGTTGAAGGTACGTCCGCCAGCGGCTCAAGATCATCTCTCCCTGGTGGGGGCCTGTCATCAATCCTCGGGATTGACCTCACCATACGGTATAGGTGCCGGTCGAGCAGTGCGCTTAGCACACCTTTACCCTTGACAGAGGTGAACATCATCCCTCTGATAAAGGTCCCACCTACCCGAAAACGCGTCGAAGGGGTCAACAAACCATTCATCCGCAGTAAAATACCCATCGACATTCCCCTGTCTGTCTTAAGTTTCAGATCATCCGCAAGATATATGATCTCGGTGATGGTCCCTTCGGTCGAACCTACCCTACCGCCTTTGAGGAAGAGGTCGTTGCCACCAGCGTGGACAACGATCACAGTCCTCCGACTAGCCACGTGCAGCTTCTCTAATTCCTTCCTTAAGTGCGCCGTTCCCTGCCCGGGTAAGCACCTTACCTTCCTCCTGTCCCGGTTTGCAGAAGCAAAGTACTTCTCCTGGCCCTGATCTGCGAGCCCCCAATTAAAACGGTGTCTTCCTCCTTCGCGCATAGGAGACTAAAACGGTTGGAGGTCCTGACAGCGGCAACCGGGGTCTCAGGCTTCGCAGCCTTCTTGCCCAATACCTTTCGATACCCGTCGCCACCCGTAGACTCAGCCGCATTTACAGCACCCGACACACCCCGACCGGCAGCTACATCCTTCGGTTTCTTTGGGCCATCAGTAGGCCCCTTCCCACCCTTCTCTATCGGCCCTTTCTTTGCGCCCTCCCTTCCCTCCACCTTGCGTCGCGTTTTCGTGCACTCCACGTGGGTCGCTGGCGATTTCTGACACTGATTTTGCACCCTGGCCCCCGGTTGCACCTCTACCCTTTCTCCGCGGTCTCGAGCTCTGTCCAGTTCATCGCTGGACCGCCTTTCCAGGGCGGCTATCCTATCAATAAGGTCCGGGGTGGAGGGCACAGCCGCGTCAGCGACCGCCGCGCCTCCAACAGCCGACCTGAACGACTCGAACCGCCGGACCCTCTCCTCTAGATTCTCGTACAACTGCATGAGTTAGCAAAAGCGGCACGTGCTGGAGTGGTTGGTCTTCTCGAAGCAAGCTTCTATGAAGTTCGTCATCCACTGGTTTACTCCACACCTCACGCACTCAGCCTTCAGTTTCTGCGGTCCGGTCATTGTAATTTATTTTTCTTACTCCGAATACACTTAATAAGATAAAGCGTTCTAGCAATGAAAACTATCGATAACGTTCTGACCAGTACATAAAAAAAAGGAGTGGGGTCGGTGAATTCCTCCCGTGCAAGCCGCATCCGCCTATCTGCAAGTGACGTTCATCCCATCCAGAAGACCACCTCTCGCTGCTGCCGCACCAACCAACGGTCTCCCCAGGACCGGACAGTCCCAAACGTGTCGCAGCTACCAACTGACAAACACTCGCGACGCAGGCGTCACGGAGAGAGAGAGAGAGAGAGATATTCACTATAGGCTACTTAGGCTAGCCCAAAAGACAAAAATAAAAGGAAACGGAAAAAAACAAATGAAAATGAAAATACTGAAAACTTATACCATGCTTACACGTATAGACGTGTAAAACTTTTGCACAGAAATAATAGTAATAGTAAAGTACAGAACAAACCAGGCTCTTCCCTTCCCATGCCAGCCATTGCTGACAGAAAATTTTGCGAAAGAAGATTTATAGAAAGTAGGAAAAAGTATAATGGAAAGAAAAGCTTCAGAGTTCATTCACCCCATGCGTACACTTATCTCGTGTACCCAATTACGCATTATTGGACAGTGGAAAATAAAGGATAGCATGGACACTAAACTACTTAATTTAATCTACACCGTGAGTTTTTTTATTTTTTATTATACAGGGTGTCCCAGAATTAACTATTTCAATGAAATCGGACAAATTTTTTAAAAACACACTTTTATTTATGTTTATCATGTTTAATATGTGTTAAAAATGCATAAATTTCTAAATTTTTTTCATAATTTTATTTTCATAATTTTTTCATTATCTGGTCCAATGAAAGACCGTCTGAAGTCATAGAATGGCAAAGAGACTCTCCAAAAGTTAACGTGTGACTTAGAATGACCAAATCCAAAATTTATGGCCCATTCTTCTTTGCGGGAGCAACTGTAACAGGTACCATCTACCTTGATATGCTTCAGCAGTTTCTCGAACCACAGCTTCTTGATGATGGCATTCTTGATAATGTTGTGTTTCAACAAGATGGAGCACCATGTCATTATGCTCTAATTGTTCGAGAATACCTCAACAGACGCCTTCCGAATCGGTGGATTGGACGTGGAGGACCTCGACCTTGGCCTCCGCGTTCTCCGGATTTGACACCCCTGGATTTCTTTGCATGGGGTTTCATAAAAACAAAGGTTTATCGCCAAAAGATCAATGCTTCTTGTTGAAACACAACATTATCAAGAATGCCATCATCAAGAAGCTGTGGTTCGAGAAACTGCTGAAGCATATCAAGGTAGACGGTACCTGTTACAGTTGCTTCCGCAAAGAAGAATGGGCCATAAATTTTGGATTTGGTCATTCCAAGCCACACGTTAACTTTTGGAGAGTCTCTTTGCCATTCTATGACTTCAGACGGTCTTTCATTGGACCAGATAATGAAAAAATTATGAAAATAAAATTATGAAAAAAATTTAGAAATTTATACATTTTTAACACATATTAAACATGATAAACATAAATAAAAGTGTGTTTTTAAAAAAATTGTCCGATTTCATTGAAATAGATAGTTAATTCTGGGACACCCTGTATATAAAAAGTCATCATTTCATCGTTGCATCGTTTTTCCGTTGAGTGCCGAAGCCATTGTGCGGAGAGACTTGCTTTTAAACTTATACTATTTTTATTGTCATCTTTCGTACTGGAAATAGATGAGGGAGTACTGATCCAGAGGTACTTTCAGCTGGCCAACACTCCCAATTTAAGAATTCCACCGACAATACATATGTATAACAAATTTTTTTTTTTTTTTTTTTTACCAAATTTTATTACACACTATTTAAATTACAATTCTACTAGCTAAGTAACTTCCCCCAAGATGAATAGGTCTATTCGTAGGTTTTGACTTCGAGCGTTCTCATCAAGCTTTCCATTACCCGAGAACCCCCAGTGCTCCAGAGAAGCACAGACCAGACCAGCGTCTCCTACTACAATTAATGAGTAGTTTAAATGAAGCGTCCCGTCTCTATCAATGGGGTATCATCTGAGAACTCCAAATGCTCTGCAACCAGACCCGATCAGCACCTCCTACTAAATTTAAAACAAAAGGAAACTCAGGCTACTCCCTATTCTAACTAAAAAACACATCCCCAATTTACCCACCCTTTAATGCAAATTTATGTTACTAAAATATCTATCCAACCTATTCCGAAACATATTAACTGAAGTGCTTGGCACGATCTCCACGGGTAGGCTACTCCACCTCCCGATTCTCTTATAAGTGGAAAAGCCCTTCGCAATGTTTGTCCAAAATCTTTTGAACCATACTTTAAAACTATTCTTTCTCGTAATGTTCCTATCGTTTAAGGTGAAGAAGAAAGGCACCTCAAAGTTATTCAATTCTTTACAAGTTTTAACATTAACCTAAAAACCTATCATTACATAAACTTTCTCCGATGTCTACATTCTGAACGAAATTATTTATCATTAACAGATAAAACTAAGTCCAAAATATTATTACAGCGGCGGCTTGGTCCTAATACTCTTTGTTGAAGAAAAATCTATCAATTAAAAAAAATCCATCAATTAACCAATGAAATACTAAGACGCGGATAAAGGTTTAATATATTGGCAGTACGCAATAAACATAATGAATTTATTCTATTTTTATTTTGTAACACTCGACAACATATTCTAATATTTTGGTACGTCGTAGCGCATTAACTTTTCACTATTTAATAAGGTGTTTGCTATGTTTTAATTTATTTTTTCAGAACTGGCACACACAAGTGTCTTTTTATCATAATAACGTCACAGATACTCGACATTCCTCGTAATGGTGTATAACTAAAGGTATTATCAAGGTCTCAAACGCATTTGAGACAGTATCCTATTTTTTTTGGTCCGGTTGTACTCGTATATATATGTGTAATTGTGTGTGTGTGTATATATATATATATATATATATATAAAGCAGATTACCTTATCTCCTAAAAACACCTAATTGAAAGTTTCATTATTGAATAGTTAATAATAATAATAATAATAGTAATAATAATAATAATCTCTCTTTTCCTGTATGGATTTACACTTTTATTAAATGTATTTCCACATTAATTAAATTTTAATTTAGTCCAATAAATTAATAATAGAAAAGAGCATAATAACATATTTTCTTTCAATCTGAATTAATTTTAATCCCCTTTCTCCTTACAGCTCTCCCTTCTTCCCTCATCTGATTCTCTTTCCCCTTTACCTGTCCCTCTTTGCGATATCAAAGGGTAAAGGTGAGGTAAATTATTTCGCCTTTACGAGATGTTGCCTCAATGATTAAATGGGATACGTTCGGGTTAATTACTAAATTGTGGTTTATTCAGTGCCGGAGCTCCGGCCCGGATTCCTGACGTGCCGTCACACGCCGGCCGGATACAAATGCCTCGCACACGCTTTCTTACGCGCTCATTTAGGAAGGCGCCCGAACATACACAGTATATATATATATGCGGAATAAGTCACGTCACGCTGTATTTTGGCTTCATTGTTGCATTGGCGCAGATTGCAGTTCATTTATTGATTGTCATTATTTAGAGAATACTGTGAAGCGGTTTTCTTCAAATTGTTTTTGCTCAATTTATTATTTATTATTTATTATTCTCATTATTATTATTATTAATCTTCCTCGCTTTTCATTGGATCTTCACGAAACTTGATCCGAATTTTGTATTGATCTCTGGAATAAGTCCGAAACTCCTTTTTTGACCACTCTTTTGACCAACTCTCAAAATAATTTGCGCGCGAGCAAATGCGACAGAAGTGAAAAAAAAAGTCTGCTCAAAACATAAGCTAATTCTTTCACCTCAAAATATTATTATTAATATTATTATTAGTAGTAGTAGTATCATTACTCTACAATCTTCGTTTCTCAACGGATCATAGCAGGAATGTTCAGAAAAACTTTCTTTTACAGGATTGTCATTAAGGGCAAATCCCATAATTTCGGCCTTTAGATCCTCCTCCTTTCCCTCCTTTTTTCCATTCCGACGGTCAGTTGCCGTCTCTTCTCCTGACAAAGCTGAATTCTTCGCTCAAACTTTCCCCTCCAACTCAAACCTGCACGATTCCGGTGTTTTTCTTCAATCTTCTCCTCCCTCTGACTTAATTATGTCTGAAATTAGAATCTCTTCCAAAGAGGTTTTTTCTGCCCTATCTGAGTTCAACTCTAGGAAGGCGTACGGTCCTGATGGTGTTCCTCCTGTTGTTCTCTAGAACTGTGCTTCTCTGCTGACACCCTGCCCAGGCAAACTTTCGTCTTTGTCTTTCATCTGGAACGTTTCTTTCCTGTTGGAAGTTGGCTTATATTCAGCCTGTTCCAAAGAAGGGTGACCGCTCTCAACCCTCCTACTATCGTCCAATTGCTTTGATTTCTTGCCTTTCTAAAGTTTTTGTATCTATCCTTAATAGAAACATTCTTACCAACTTTCTCTTCACAATCTTCTTTCAGATCGACAATATGGGTTCCGCAAGGGACGCTCTACTGGCGATCTTGTTGCATATCTCTCTGACTCTTGGTTATCCTCTTTTCGTGATTTCGCTGAAACCTTTGCTATTGCGGTAGACATATAAAAAGCTTTTGATAGAGTCTGGCACAAACCTTTAATTTTCAAATTGCCCTCCTTCGGTCACTATCGTTTTATCTGGGCCTTCATCTCTAATTTCCTTTCTGGCCGATCTACAGCTGCAGTTGTAGATGGCCACTGTTCTCCTAAAGCTATTAATAGTATTGTTCCTCAGGGCTCTGTCCTGTCACCCACTCTTTTTCTTTTATGTCAATGATCTATTAAGTCGCATTTCCTGTCCTATCGAGTCCTATGCCGATAATTCCACTATTCACTTTTTCACCCGCTTCACAAAGCGTCCCTCTCAACGGTCACTTTATGATTCGTGTAGGACGGCTATGGTGCATCTGACCTCTGATCTTTCTACTATTTCTGAATGGGGCAGAGAAAACCTTGTGGCTTTCAATGCCTTAAAAACTCAGTTCCTTCATCTGTCTACTCGTCACAATCTTCCACACGACTATCTTAACATTCTTGGCGTTTCCTTTTCTCGTGATCTTTCCTGATCACATATACTCTTTCTAAACCGGCTTCTAACAGGTTAGGTGGTACAGACTCCGCAGTTTCTTCACCCCCAGTCAATTACTGTCTCTGTACAGGGGTCTTGGTCTGTCCCTGTATGAAGTACGTTTCTCATGTGTGGAGCAGCTGAACCAACACAGCTCTACTTGACCGAGTGGAATCAAAGGCTTTTTGTCTCATTAATTCGCCGCCTCTTACTGATTGTCTTCAATCTCTCTCTATTCGCCGCAATGTTACCTCACTCTCTCTTTATTATCGCTATTATAACGGATACTGCTCTTCTGAACTATCTAACTGCATGCCTCCTCCTTTAAGGAGAGCACGCAGTACTCGACTTTCAACACATTCTCATTTCTTCTCTGTCCAACTCTCTAACGCAAGAGTTAATCGGTATTTTCATCTTTCATCTACTCAACCAGTCAACTCTGGAGCAATCTTCTTCAATCCCTCTTTCTCCTGTCTATGACCTCCAATTTTTCAAACGCAGTGTCCAGGCACCTCGAAAACCTTAGACCTTAATTTTAGCGCTTCTTAATCGATTTTAGACACATTTAATTTTTACGTTAAAGCTTTTTTTCTTTCTTCAAACGAAAATGGAAATAAAAAAAAATTATTATAAAGATTCGAAATTTATCTCAAAGAAGAAATTAGAAAGAGTATAAACCTAACGAGCCATGTAAGGTTGGTCACGGACTTGCCGTGGCTATGAAGTTATACTCCGAATGTTGTTAACTGAATGTTTGAAAGTTTCCGCAACCACTTCGGTACGATATCGAATAATTTTGGGTCTCGAATACCGAGAATGTTTTCTATCATACTTTTGAGTATGTTTCCAATCATACTTTTGTTCTCAGAGCTCTCTCTCCTCTTGCATTTGGAACGAAGCAAATAATTCCTGTTCTGTTATTCAAGCACATTTTTATCTCGGTTTTGCTGTTTGGCACCATTATATATATATATATATATATATATACACACACAGGGTGGGCCGTAAGTTTCCATACATAGGAAAAATTAAACGTTTGTTTTTATGTTTCAGATACCCTAAGAATATGCGTTTGACGTAAGATCTTGTTTACTGATGAAGCAAATTTTTACGTCAATGGAGAGGTTAATCGGCAAAACATACGTTATTGGAGTAATGCTAACCCTAACTGGCTGAGTCCGACGAAGATGCAAGGTGCCGGTAAAGTGATGGTGTGGGCCGGGATATGGGGTGACAGAATTATTGGACCAATTTTTGTCAGTGGAAATCTTAATGCCGAAAGGTATCTTAACATGTTGCAAGAAGAGATTTTCCCATCCCTGCTAAACGAGGAAGGTAACTTCCCAGTTTACTTCCAGCAAGATGGAGCTCCACCTCATTATGGTCTTCACGTGCGTCGGTATTTGGATCAGCAGCAGTTTCCGGATGCTTGGATTGGTCGGCGTGGTCCTGTGGAGTGGCCTCCCAGATCCCCAGATCTCACCCCCCTTGATTTCTATCTTTGGGGGCACTTGAAGGCCATGGTGTATCAGGAAAAGATACGAGACATAAATCATCTAAAGGAACGTATCACCAACGCCATTACAAGCATAACGTCAACTGTGCTAATGCGTGTTCATCAACAGTGGGGAACACGTATTGAAATGTGTTTTCAAAACAATGGCAACCATGTAGAGCATATTATATAAATAAAAATGGTTGTCCATAAAAAAATGTTTATTTTTCCTATGTATGGAAACTTACGGCCCACCCTGTATATATATATATATATATATATATATATTATATATATATATATATATATATATATATAAAGAACGACGCTTGTGTAGAAGAGCGTTCCGCACAAGATGAGGAGGGAGAACGAGCAAATGAAAAATGAGGCACCTCCCAAGAAGCGTCGTTCTTTACATTAATTATACTGTGTGTTGTTTGCAGTTAAAATGTATATATGTACGGCATGAGAAGGTGACCCCTCAGGGCATTTGATTCCGCTCGTATGTAGGAGAATTACGAGTACTGACTGATCGGGGTCCTTGGTGCAGTGGTTAGCATATCCGACCGGCAATTGGATGATACCGGTTCGATTCCTGGGAGGTGCCTCATTTTTCATTTGCTCGTTCTCCCTCCTCATCTTGTGCGGAACGCTCTTGTAAACAAGCGTCGTTCTTTACATTAATTATAGCGTGTGTTTGCAGTTAAAAAAATAAAAAATATATATATATATCTTTCCTTTCAACCTTTCAAATGTTCCGTGCGATGATTCCTCATTTCACGAAGGTCAAGCTTGTCGCCTCTCCTATATATACAGGGTGAGTCACGACGAAATGTCATAACTTCGGGAGCTTGTAGCTGAGGTTATTCCCAGTCAAAAATTACATACGAACATAGGTGCGATTCTTAACGGTTATGGAGCTATGGATGTTTGAATGTTTAAAAATAAGAATAAGCGAACAAATAGCTGCTAAATTTTTTATTCATGAATTTACAATAACTGTTCAAAATGACTATCCTCGGCCTCAATACACATCGCGGCTCGTCTGTGAATCGCGCGTGTAGCTCGCATCAGTTCATTACGATTGTCCTTCTGAGGGCTGCAGCATCCGAAATGCGACGGAGCAATGCATCTCGTGTTTCCACTTTTTTCTGGTACACCAGCTCTTTCATGCGCCCCAACAGATAAAAATCTAGAGGGGTTAGGTCAGGAGACCTGGGTGGCCAATTTTGTGCACCACCACGACCGATCCATCGACCAAAGCAGCGATCATCGAGATGCGTTCACACTGCACGCTAAAATGAGGAGGGGCACCGTCTTGTTGGAAGTACATACGGAATCGTGTTGCTAAAGGTGCATCTTCTAACAGTGAAGGCAGTTCGTCTTGCAGAAATCGTAAATAAATGTCACCTGTAAGACAACCTTCGAAGATAAACGGACTAATCAGCTGACCGTAGAGAATACCATACCACACATTGACACTGAACCGATGTTGAAAATTACTTTCCACAATGGCATGAAGATTCGGTTCTGACCACGCATGTAAATTGCGAGTGTTGTTGACACTGTCGCGAGTAAATTGAGCCTCATCATAGAACAAGACGTATCGATGCAATTGTTGATCGGCATTGAACCAATTACAAAATTCCAGCCGTTGGGCATGATCCCCAGGTTGGAGGTGCTGAACGCACTGTACGTGGTATGGATACACGCCTTCGTCGTGTAACGTTCTACATACTCTCGTTTGAGGAACTCTAAGACCTGTGGAAATCCTTCGCATACTAACATAAGGACTTCGCTATACCATCTCAGTAATATTTTCTTGTTCAGCCACAGCTTGTTGTACCGGACGCTCAGATAAAACAGTAACGCTGGGAAATGAACAGCTCTCTCGCAATCTCCGTAAAACGTTGCTAAACACTCGTCGATCCGGAATTCTTCGATTTGGAAAAAGTCGCTGGTATTCAGCGACAGCAGCAGTAGTATTTCCATCGCAAAATCCGTAAACATACACCACATCGGCATATTCGGCATTTGAAAACGTAAAATGCATACTGAACTCACAAAACATCAACTGAACGCTGTAAAACACAACACTCTACTGCGTAGGTAGTTCGGTTCGGTAAGTACCTGTCATTTCAGTTCAAGGTCACGTATGCGCATGCTTGACATTCAAGCATCCATAGCTCCATAACCGTTAAGAATCGGACCTATATTCATATGAGGTTTTTGACTGGGACTGACCTCAGCTATAAGCTCCCGAAGTTGTGACATTTCGTCATGAATCACCCTGTGTATATATATATATATATATATATATATATATATATATATATATATATATGATGAATAAAACCACGAAGGAAAAAAGAAACACAAAGGGGTGCTCAAGCGCTTTCATAAATACTTTTCACGTGTCACTTTCGTGAAATAATTTTTCATATATATATATATATATATATATATATACAGGGTGTCCCATACGTCCAGCATCATAGGAGAAATTCATATTTTTTCTATTTCTACAAACCACAATTTATGCTCGGGATGCCAATTTCCCGTCCACCATTCTGTTCAGTGACGAGGCTGTTTTTTATGGAAATGGTGAAGTAAATCGACAGAACACCCGCTACTGGTCTCAAAACAACCCTCACTGGTATACCTCTTCAAAGGAACAAGGTACATCTCGGGTGATGGTATGGTGTGGTATTTGAAAGGATCGCATCATAGGCCCCCTCTTTTTCGATGAACATGTCACTGGAGGCACCTACCTACGTATGCTCAACGAAGAAGCATTTCCCAGCGTCTTGAACGAAGAAGGAAATTTCCAAACATGGTTCCAGCAAGACGGCGCTCCTGCACATTACAGTACCTAAGTAAGGGAATACCTGTACCAACAATTCCCTGGTCATTGGATAGGACGTCGAGGGCCTGTGGAATGGCCAGCTAGAAGCCCAGATCTCACGCCACTAGATTTTTATCTGTGGGGCCACTTGAAAGCGCTGGTATACGCAGAGAAAATTAGGAGTGTTGAACATTTGCGGCAGCGCATTATTGGAGCATGTAACACCATTACTCCTGACATCATTCACCGTGTGCTTGCTGACTGGGTATCACGTCTGAATTTGTGTATTGAAAACAATGGTGGACATACTGAGCACGTTCTGTAAATAAAAGCTTTTGTTTTGCCTTTTTTTATTATTTTTCCTATGATGCCGGACTTATGGGACACCCTGTATATATATACAGGGCGTCCCAAAAAAATGTATACACACTTTAAATACTTATAAAGGCAGTGTTTATTAAAATACATTTCATTTTCAAAATGTAATAGAATCTACAGACATTATTTAATTGTTTTGTCAACGCCTGTTTTCAAACTGACGTCCGTTCTGGTCCAGGCACTGCTGATAACGCGAAGCAATGGAATCGCAAACATCACGAAACATTTCGTTTGGTATTTGTGTGCATTCTCGTTCAATGGCTGCTCTCAATTCAGCGACTGTTGCAGGTTTTATAGCGTAGACTTTGTCTTTTAAGTATCCCCATAAAAAAAGTCTAGTGGTGTGAGGTCTGGTGAACGCGGAGGGTATTCTACGAAACCCCTCCGTCCAATCCACATCCACATCGTGCCAAGTACCACTCGCAATACTCCACTCTTCGGTCCGGATCATCTTCATTAATAGCATGGACTAATCTTGGAATGTAACTTTTCCATTGACAGCGCTTCAAAATGCGTTGGATAGACGATTCTGAAATTCATACCTCACGACTCGCTTGCCGCACAGATTTTCTTGGACTTTGGTGATACGTTTCCAGTACTCTTTCTTGCTTTGTGGGGCTTGTCGATGTCCGTGGTCTTCCGGAACGCTTCTTGTGGACATTCTGAACAGTTCCATCGGCTTCAAACTTATCTCTAATTCGAGTGATGGTAAGTCGCGTTGGTGGATCTGTTTGAAACTCCCTCCTAAACTGTCTTTGCACTTCAACTGCGTTTTCACACTTCCAGTAGCATTTTAGAATGAATTTCCTTTGTTCAAAGCTTAGTCTGACTGCTATTATTAATTCTAATGGGTTTAACTTGGAAAGAAAGAAACATCAATTGAGCTATCAGCTGTTAAAGTGTGTATACATTTTTTTGGGACGCCCTGTATATGTATATATATATATATTAAATTGTGAAACTAGTGGCTTCATGAAATTTTAGGTTCGGTAGCTGAGGTACCCGGCGTTTAAGCGAGGGTCCTTCGGGCCCAAACAGACAGGCTGACCGACTCTGTGTTGACATTTTTCATCCCATAAGAGGTTCCCGTGCCAAATTTGGTAGCTGTAGGTCAAACGGTTTACGCTTGCATAAAGGACAAACAAACAGACAGGCGAAAATATATAATAGAGGTTCCCGTGCCAAATTTGGTAGCTCTAGGTCAAACGGTTTGCGCTTGCATAAAGGGCAAACATTATATATATATATATATATATGTATGTAGAGAGAGAGAGAGAGAGAGAGAGAGAGAGAGAGAGATTCTTTCCTTTTCGACGTCGGCAGACATCTTAAACACACGTGGTGTTCAAGGACACAGGAACAACAGGACGCTTGTTTAGGCGTCTCAAAAGCCCGCGAATGTTAGCGTCCTACGAGGGTATATAAGGCGTAGTTCACTGCCATTCGTCCTCACTCCGCTCGTACTTCCCCCTCGAACGTCTACTCTCTACGCAGTGCCATCATCGACTTTAGCCGGCTGCATACCAAGTCACACTTCAACCGTATATTGTGCAAGAACGAAGCAACACTTGAAGTACTCTACAATTACTTTATGCAAGAAAGAACCTCACTGCAGGTGGCGTCCCGTTGTTTTCTTACCAGTTCTCGACCGGCTGTCAACTTTTATCCTCAAGGACACCGGCAAGTTTCACAACGCTACAGAAGCCTCTTTCGAGGAACAGGTTCGTGAACTTTCTATTACGCTACAAGCCCCAAATCATTTCGCTTCGCTCATCTTCCACCACTTTACGATCGGCGCCGGTTTTAACAAGTTTTCAATAGGTCCCGCTACCGGCTTCAAGGTCATCCTCGACCTTCCAGACGCATACGGTCAACCTCATCTAGGCATTCAGTCTACGAAGTCATTACTGCTTAGATATCGGTCAACCCAACAAGCCCCGCTACCAGTTTCAAGGTCATCCTCGACGTGCCAGAGGCATACGATCGACCTCATCTAGGCATTCAGTCTACGAAGTCATAATTGCCCAGATATCGGTCAACCCAACAAGTGGGTCTTTCCGTCTGCAGAGGTATTCATCATTTGTGGTAAGCTCCATTTGCCTCGTCTTAAACAATCCTCACTATGCCAACCGTTGCCTTGTACGTCTTGCTTCCACAAGCTCTGCATAATCGCGTAGGCCCCAAAAGTGTTTTCAATACCGTTCAAACTAACTTTCTCGTTAAAATTGCAGTAGGCCTATTTCAAGTGTCATTCCAATACCGTAATTGTGTATCATCCTGTTATTGTGTTCTTTCATGTAATTCATTTTATTTGGCATCCGTTTGTTTATGTGATCTTTTAAGCACTTCATTCTTGACCGCCTAATCCACTTACTGTGTCAAATGTACGGGCATTATTTCAATTGTCAATAGGATTACATCATTTCTGTGTTACATTTGTGCATAAATCATTAGCCTATCTAATCAGTGTATTACGTAAGCCATTTACAGTACCTGCCGTACGTGCGACTTACATCATTATTCTGTTTTCACTTTTGTATATTGTATTAGCCTATCTAATCAGTGTATTACGTAAGCCATTTACAGTACCTACCGTACGTGCATTATTTCAGCTATCAATAGGCTTATACCATCTATTCTCTGTTCCATTTGTGCCTAACTCATTAGCCTACCTAAATTAGTGTTATCGTCATTGTAATTACTTAAGAATTAGTCTGTATAACCATTTTTCTTCTTGCTAATATTCAGTCATATTTAGCATAGTAGAAATGCCGTTATATCATTGTTAATTACTATAAATACCGTTATTGCATTGTTATTTACTGTGAACAAATAACTGATTTATTTTCTTAATTAAACACAAAACAACAAGGTAATTTCTCTAACCTTATTAATACTTTTTTGCTTCGGTATAATCCAAGCTGGTGACCTCTAATTATTTATATCATTTCATTCGGTAATTAATACTAGGCCTACTATATATATATATATTATATATATATATATATATATATGAACACTACAGTTCATATCATGCTTCAATAGTTCACCGCGAACATTTCAGAAGTTTTTCCGTCTTCAATGCTAAGATTATTTTATGTACATACCAGACGATATATAATTAAAATTAATCTAAATTTTTATCAACTTTATAGAATAAAATTATTCGATTATGCGGAGTTACAATTATAGACGAAGGTTCATTCGGGAACAGGAAGGTTGAATGCCGAAGTATAGTCGTTCAAGGTTTTTTTTTTTATGTAAATGCGGAATAATGATTCTTAAATACGTAATTCCGTTAATTGGTTCGCGTTGATGGTGTCAGTAATTTGGAAATGTGACGTGTGCAATAATGACATTTTGACTAATAATCTTTTTTTATTGGAAGATTTTTAAGGTTTATGTTGAGGTAAAGATGTTCTCGATAAAATAACAAGGTATTCGTTTATTCTTCGTTGATATTGGCGGCTAGTGCTACCAGTATCACAGAAAACTAGGGTTAACTATATTATATATATATATATATATATAATATATATATATATATATATATATATATAATAATATATATATATATATATATATATATATATATATATATATATATATATATATACACACACACACACACATATATATATATATATATGAAAATTATTTCACGAAGGTAACACGTGAAAAATATTTATGATGAATAAAACCACGAAGGAAAGGAAACACAAAATGGTGCTCAAGCGCTTTCGTCTAATGACATCCTCAGGATGTCATTAGACGAAAGCGCTTGAGCACCATTTTGTGTTTCCTTTCCTTCGTGGTTTTATTCATCATATATTATATATATATATTACTAGTTTTCTAAAAAATCCTTGCAGTAGTCCAATTGACATTATAATTGCATTACATATATATGAACTTACACACTGGTTAACCCTGATTTCCAATTCCGCCCGAATTGTTCATATAAAATTTTTTACTCCTATTCATTCAAATAAAAAACAAAGGACTAACACTGTGGCACTGTCTATATCCTTCCGTCCCCCCATAAAAAGGAAGTTGCATTTAAGCAACAACGAAAAGTAATATAAGAAAATTGCCAACATTTCTGGTGTTGGAAACTTTTTCCCTCATTAAAAGTTACGCTCTGAAGAGAAAAAACTTTTTTTTCATTTAATTCAACGATAATACTTAGATTTGTCTTTATACGGCACTAAAAGACGAAGCTTCGGGATTACTTTAACTTTTAAGATCATTCCTGTTACCTACTCCTTCCTTTTTGGGCTTTTTTTGAGACACCTATGTTGTACATAAATAATTATTATATATATACACCACAAGGAAAACAAAAATGATTCCAAGGAGAGAGTTACAAGGAGTTACGAGGAAAAGAAGTACCTCAAAAGGCCTTGCGGCCCATACCGAGGAGGTACCAATGGCAACGGGTGCTAGGGAAAATGTTCTATACACTCAAACAGTGTGCAAGATTTGGTCTAACCTTTTCTTGAACTGATCCACAACTTCTGAAGGTAACCTGTTCCACTTGTCACAGATCTTATACGTAAAGTAATTCCCACACACACTAGTCCTAAACCGTTTCAAATCCAACTTCCAACCATTGTTGCGAGTTGGGTTATCATTTAAACTAAACATGCTTCTAAAATCAACATCTTTGAACCCGCGTCACGTAAGCGTCGATTGTAGCCCATATGCCTAGCGGAAGGGATTAACTTTGTGGCATTCTTCAGCCATTTTTCAATCCACCTACCTACTTCCCCACCAATACCCAGCGCGCGCACTTTGGCCATTAGCCGGCGGTGAGGTACCTTATCAAAGGCTTTCTAATCAATCGCCCTACTCTTATCATACTCACTCAACATGACGTGGAAAAACTCGAGCATGTTGGTGAGACACGACCTATGCCGTCTAAACCCATGTTGGAGTCCCCAATTAGCTTGTAGGAATCCAAATGGTCAACAATCCTACCCGCTATTATCCCCTCAAATTATTTACCTACAACTAAAGTGAAATGGTGTTATTTATAGAGGTTCCAAAGCCTCTCTTCCCACGCATAAGGTAGCAGTAGGGTCCTAATCGTAAGAGTAGAGAAAGACTTAATACTAAAATTTCTTTTTTTTTTTTTTTGCAGTCAGAGGAGAACATCCTTAACCTAAGCTAAAAGGACAGAGTAGGGATGGGAAGGGGTCCTAGTAACCCACGGGACAGGTTTGTACAACAGACTTCACCCGCCCTCCCGAAAGAGAGAACCTAAAGGAATTGGCAGCCAATTTCTCTAGAATCCCACGACTCGGGACCGGAGGGCTGTCACACCCCAAGTATAAAGTTTACAACACCCAGAAGAAACGTACATAACCTTTATACCCCCTGCGGAGAGAGAGAGAGAGAGAGAGAGAGAGAGAGAGAGAGAAGAGAGAGAGAGAGTCCCAAAAGTTCTACCCCATAATGTACATACAACATGATATTAGCCTTTGGGTCAGGACTTGTAGTACACCATATATGTATATATATATATATTGGGATCCAAAAGTCCGGATCCAGGCATTAATATGTTGCAATTGTAGTTGCAGCAGATGTTTTGGTAATAAAACTCGCAATACAAAAATTCGGTGACATCATAAATAGGAATTCCAGTTAAACTTTCCTTATGTCGTTATTTCTTCCCTAAATTTTTTCGCACTTCAAAAACTTTTTTTTAAGTTAGTAAACTAGATCGTAATTTAGTGAATAGTTGCCAATTTGCCGTTAATACACTGAGCGGCAGAAAAATCGGCCCACTTGGAATATCGCGAAAAGCAAAACAGTGGGCAAACTTCTGTTTATAAAAGTTTTAAAATTCGAAAATATAGTCTATGAGGAGGCAACCAAATAACGAGACAAAACAACGTCAGCTGCGAACACACTAGCTGTAACGAATTTTCGACTTCTTTTAAGAATTCGACAGTCTGACATTCAGTTGCTCTTAGATTGCTCGTGCTACTTTTTTCTTCCACTAGTAGGAGTAGGCATTTGCGTTTAGTAACGGATAGACTTCTAATTCTTTTGGGTTTCAGAATTGGACATTTACAATGGATTTGAGTGCCGTGAAAGTCGCGAGAGTCGTCGCCCTAATTGAAGATGGTCGGAGCCAGCGTTACGTCGCCGATGCGCTAGGAATTCCAAGAACGACGGTTCGACGTGTCTACCAACGTTATGTGGAGACAGAAGAGTACACCCGAAGATCAGGATCTGGAAGATCGCGCTGCACATCTGCCCGTGACGATCATTTCATCGTCTTGAGTGTTTTGCGAGATCGTCGCTTGACTGCCACAAACGTCCGCAATGAGCTGGAAAGGTCTCGAGACGTCAGTGTGTCGGAGCGAACCGTTAGGAGAAGACTTATGGAAAGTGGCTTACATACTAGACGGCCAGCAATGGGGCCCGGAATTGCTCCTACACTATCGCAATGCTCGTTTTGCTTTCACTCGTGAGCATGTCAATTGGACTTCTCCAAAAGCAACCCTCTCCGTAAAAGTGCACAGGGCGAATCTTTCTCCTGTTCTTCTCCACACTCTTTCCCGTCCATCGGATGTTCGAAGATTAAATCTTGATTCGTCCGTGAACAATACTCGTCCACATTGGACCATAGCCCAATGTAAATGTAAAATATTTATGACATCAGTTGAGAAATAATAATAATGAAAAATCAGATTTTTGGTACCGCAATATGGGGTGGTTTTAGCTCAAGGGGTGACATTTGCACTTCTTAAAAAAAAACTGGTTTTATGCATTTTGTGCAAAAAGAAAGAGTTTCATGGAAAAAACATTCTTATCATTTTTAATCTATGGAATTTTGCCTATCTCTTTGTCTGAACAATTTTTTCTTCTATGTTCCTTAACGTACGAGTTATGTTGTGAAAATTGTGAACAGAAAAAACTGGTGTTTTTGTCACAACATAACTCATAAGCTAAGGAAGAGAGAAAAAAAAGGTGTTTAGACAAAAAGAGAGGCAAAATTTCAGATTAAAAATAATGATGATGCTTTTTTCCACGAAACTGTTTCTTTTTGCACAAAATGCATAAAACCATTTTTTTTAAGAAGTACCAATGTCACCACTTGAACTAAAATCACCCCATATTACGGCACTCTAACATTATGTCATGTAAACTTTGTGAACTCGTACAGACACAAATAGTTCTTCTAGTGAAAGGTGAGTACAGCCAACGGAAAACTACAGTTAAACTCAACGTTTCTAAAAGCGCTGTACAAAAAAAAAACCACCTTTCCAGATTTGATGGATTTAGAAGTCTTAAACGCAAATGTCGTTCATGAAAGTTCCGAGTTACGACTCCATATGATGATGAATCTGTTAAGCTTTTATCTCTGCGTAACCGATTTACTATTGACAACTGGATTCAAGCTGACTGTAACGCCCAAGGGTAAAAAGATGATTAGCTAGTTATCAACTTCAAGGAAGAGTAGCAGTTTCAAAACCATTGCTATGGAAAGGCACTCAAAGCAATATACTAAACTGGGCCAAGAAATATAAGAATTTTATAGTTGGTGACTGGCAAAACGTCCTTTTTACTGATGGGTCCAAAATAGAATTTTTTGGAATCCACCGCAGACTGTATGTGAGGAAACGTAAGAGTGAAGTAGTGTATAAAACCTACTACTAAGGATGGAGAAGATAACATCCAAGTTTGTGGCTGCTTCGCCTCTAATGGAGTTAGGGATCTCCACATGACCAATAAGACCTTCACGAAGAAGTACCACTTCATTCTCCAGGGCACAACATCCCTTCTGAACTGAGGTTGTGTGGCAATGGATTCATTTTTCAGCAGGATAATGATCCCAAGTACACCTTGAACATCCGCAAACCCTACTTACAGTCCAAAGAAGAAAGCGGCATCCTGAAAATAATGTATTGTCCTCCACAATCACTGGATTTAAAACCCATCGAGCATTTGTGGGAAGATGTTAAAAGGGAGAAAGCCAAAACCAATCCTACAGGTGCAGAAAACTTCTGGAATACTGTTTGTGAATGCTGGAACAAATGAGATAGTGGTATTTAGTAGAATCAATGCCCCAAAGAGTTGAGGCAGTTCTAAACGCGAAAAATGGCCATACAAACTACTAAGTTTAACACACTTTGTGGTCATTTGTTACAATTTTCCTTTCATCACGTTATGTATCCACGTTGTAAATATTGGCTTAAGCTAGGTTAAATAATTTCTGTATATTTTCTTCTATTAATAACACTGAAAAAATAAGATTCCTGCCTGGATTCGGATCTTTGGACCCCACTATATATATATATATATATATATATATATAATATATATATATATATATTATATATATATATATATATATATATAGAGAGAGAGAGAGAGAGAGAGAGAGAGAGAGAGAGAGAGAGAGAGAGAGAGAGAGAGAGAGAGAGAGAGAGAGAGAGAGAGAGAGAGAGAGAGAGAGAGAGAGAGAGAGAGAGAGAGAGAGAGTCACGAAACGAACATCTACACATAAAAAATTAAATCTAAACTATAGCGATGACAGAAATAAACAAACTAAGAAATGTGTTCTCAACATGTATCCCCTCCTTCCTTCTTCCCCCTCTGCGTTTTATATACCCCCCGAGGGGTATAGTATACTAATAAATAAATTCCAAATTACTTTCTT
Source organism: Bathynomus jamesi (assembly GCA_023014485.1). Lineage (NCBI taxonomy): Eukaryota > Metazoa > Arthropoda > Malacostraca > Isopoda > Cirolanidae > Bathynomus > Bathynomus jamesi. The sequence goes on along the minus strand of JAJOZX010001391.1, from coordinate 270,433 downwards.
TTATTGGTGACTTTGTTAATTTTAATGAGGGGGTGCATTACCCACTCCCTACCCAACAGAACCCCACTCCACCCTACCCCCGACAGGAATGATTAATCTCCAAGTGTGCGCCCTTTTTTTTATAGCCAAAGAACGGTGGCTCCACTTCCATCTTCCGAATGGAATCCACGGACGGCGAGACGTGTGAGAACCGACCAACAGGAAGAGCACCGAACACTCGTTTAAAAAAAATCCTGTGGTGAAACTTTGTTTGCGCCTGGTAGCTCAGTGGTTATAGATTCGCTACCGGTCGCCGACATCGGGTGGAGTTGAGTTGGCCGCTTACTCTATTTCCGTTCTGGTTCAGGTGACCCTTGAGGCACATTCAAGCTTCTTGGATGAAACTTTGTTTTTCATTAATAAACAGCGGTAAGAAACATGAAGTTTCACGATACACACAAGTTTTTGAACCGTCTGTACTAGTGATGGATCGAATAACCGCAACCGCAACCGCACGACAACCGCACAAAAATTCACAACCGCAACCGTAACCGCAACCGCCGTTCCATAAGTGCGGTTGCGGTTGTAAAAGCTTAGTTAATTTTAATTTTAGGTTAATTAGAAATATTTCTTTTTTTAAAAAGAAAATGATGGGTCTCCTTATGCGTGGAGCGGGAACGTTGTACGATGAGAGGCGTTGCCGCTTGAAAGGTGAAAATGCAGCAAAAATATTATTCTTGAAATTCACACTGCCTGTCATTAAGTTTGACATCAGTTTTCAAATGAATAATAATCCATAACTTTCCAATGGGTGGAGGCTGGGGAAAGTGGTAGGTGGGATGAACAGTGCGATGGGTCCTCGTCCCTCATCCTGGTAACACACTTAGTGCAAAATATGGTTTTAATTAATTTGACCTATTCTTTCATAATAGCTATATAAGTTTAGAATATACTTCATTTAAATAGTATTTATTTAGTAAATACCTTATGTTGAACACAAGTTTTGCAACACACAAATAGCGGTAGCGGTGTATTGCAAAACTTGTGTTCAACATAAGGTATTTACTAAATAAATACTATTTAGTATATATTATGTACCAAGTGTGGCTAAATCGCACTATAGTGGCTAAATCCAGTTAATAATTACGCATTTTTCCTAGTATATGATAACCGCAACCGCGGTTGGAAAAAAATTCGACAACCGCAAACACAACCGCAACCGCGGTTGTGAAAAACCGACCACTCGATCCATCACTAGTCTGTACAAGGTACAAGCGTACAACTCTTTGTGTTTCGCGCCATGTAGGAAGGGACAATAAAATCAACGCGGCACAATAACTTTCCAAAATTGAAACAAACCATTAATGTATGACTATACTAATACTATATTACGCCAAACAAAGATACGTCAACTGAACGTTCATAAACGTTTATAAAACGTATTTAAACATTCTAAACACGTTTTAAAACAGCCCTGCGTTGGAAGAGAAACCACAAAACGAATGATGTCACATTACAGGAAACATTTCCGCCTCAAATAAAATAAAATATACACAAAATATAAGAAAAAAAACTTAATAATAACACTAAACAACAAATTTTTACTTTTATTCTGTCTCAGCAACAAACAAAGCTGGTGTATATGAAGTCGACGCTGCTGCTGATTCCGAAAATGTTATTCATTTTGGCGTATCACGCATAGTTTCCATGAAATTTTAAAAATATTATACAATTATTGTATATTGTATATGCACGTTTATGGATGGTATTACATGACTAGGCCTACACTACTGCGTCAACCCAAGCGATAATCACTTACAATGCAGTGTTGTCAAATGTATCATAAAATGTGGTCAGCGTTGCGAGATAATAAAATAAATGAACAGCTTTTACTACAAAAATTGAATATTTTTTTCAAAACAAAAAAATTGAAATTTCTCAAAAACTATACGTGATAGGAAAATAATACCATTTTTGTAATCAGCGTTAAAAACTCCATAATAATGACATAAAACTTTTCCTGAGACAAAATCATTGTTCAACAGTAGTAGTAGTAGTAGTAATAATAATAATAATAATAATAATAATAATAATAATAATAATTAAACACTCTCTTCTCAGATGAGCTTGGGCAGAAAAAAAATCTACGCTTTTCTTTCTGTGAGACGCTAATAGCCACTGGGGACTATTATTAATTAAGCAAGAATCTCGTTGCAGATACTTTCCGTCAAAATTAAACACTCAAATTATAAAGAATGGCGGCGAAAAAATATTTATTTACTTACTAAATCAAATTTATAAATTTTAAATTAAAAATAAAAGTTTTTTAAAAAAGGTCCACTTTTTATTTTAATTTGAGAAAAATTTTAAAGTTCGCGAAGATTTCTCTTTTAACTCTGAAGTGTCTCGGCGAATGTGATTTTTATTGTGTATTTCCAGTTCAGAAGAAAAGGAAATCTGCGCACCGTGCCCTACTCCCGATACCACCATTTTGAAAAATGAGGCACCGTCACTCACATAATGTCTTCAGGATTTGTGTTTACACCGTATGTATTTTGAGCACGTGTGTGTGTGTGTGTGTGTTGGGACTTAAGTATAACAGAGTGAAGGTTATGCAAGAATTTCACTCATCCTCGTTCAATTTTTATTATATTGTATATACTTCAACTTCCAACGATAGAAACTAATTTTTCTCCCCTCCCTTCTTTAATAATCCACATTCATACGGGGACCCTCTCCCAGTCATTTTTCACCCATTTCTCAACAGTCCTTCCGCTCTCTCTCTTCATTTTTTATTCTTTCCTTCCTTCCTTCCATCATTTACTCCTTGCTTTCACGAACGTTGGCTGCTTGGCTGCTTGGTTGTTTTTTTCTGACTTATGAAAAAAGGGCAATGTCACCGTATAATACGAAATGGAAATGATATCACGATAATGGCGTAAATGCCTGTGTGTGTGTGTGTGTGTGGTGTGTGTGATGTAGGACTCGAGACCGGTCTCGGCGATGGTGGTCTCGACTACATCACTGCTGAGTATGTTGATGTTCCTCAAGTGCAACGAACACTGATCTTGTTTTAAGTAGGCAGTTAACTGCTGAAAAATGTCACAAACTATGAATTTGTGAATAAATTATGAGTAAATTTTGCAATTGTCACTCGATAACCTCTTTAGAATCTTTATTCCTGAATGTGAAATACAGAGCTTACGAATTAGGCATTACACAATATTGAATACAAGCAAAAATTGCGTATGGGTCTCGGTTTCGGTCTCGGCCATGGTGGTCTCGACTACATCACTGGTGTGTGTGTGTGTGTGTGTGTGTGTGGTGTGTGTGTGTGTGTGTGTGTGTGTGTGATACTTTTCGTATCATTACATCGATTCATTTCAAGTCGGAAGAGATTGCATTTAAGAAGCGCTCTTTGTAAGAGACGTTAAAAAACAGAAGCTCTCGAAGGATTACAAAATATGATAAAAAAAAGTGGAAAATATGATGAAGGAAAATCGGCGAAAACTCGTTTGATTACCTATAAACTAATAGGAGTAATGTTCGGGCCGGAAGCGTCAGAGAGCGTGATCGAGTAATTAAGAGATTTTCCAATTTCGACCCACAGATAAAAGCTCTGTTGACAAAGCTGCAAAGTCGCAATGAGTGTTATGATTCTGTGAATTTGATTTAGTTTTCTGGTATATCCACACGAGAGAGAGAGAGAGAGAGAGAGAGAGAGAGAGAGAGAGAGAGAGAGAGAGAGAGAGAGAGAGAATGGAAACTGCACCTTTAACTCAAAAGTATTCTCATCTGATAAACAAACATTCCCCTAATATGGCGACACCCTCTTTGTCCGCTGATTACACAGACCCGTTATTATCTTTCTATGACTCACGCTTAATGAATACTATAAAACGGGACATTACATTAATGTAATCGAGTTATCAACTTTATCCCACCATCAAAGTCACAGATTTTGTTCATTTTTAAATTATAATTAATTATATTATCGTATTACTGAAGTTTAATGTCAACAGTTTTTGCTTATCATCCACACTCCATTATAAACGGATTGAATTACATAAGTTACAAATATTATTACAATATATATATAATATATATATATATATATAATATATATATATATACTGTATATACTAGGGCACTCGATATATTTTGCCCCACCCTTTTTTCTTAGCTGAATAATAGGCCATAGGGCTGAAGTGTCTTTTGGGCCGTAAGTTTGAACTTTCTGCGCTTCACATAACCGGATTTTTCCAGTTTGGACCTTCCCTCCTTGTATAAAACCGCTTTTAAACGTCTTTGTATAAAACCGATGGTTAACGCAGTTTCGAAAATGGCGTCTGACAGTGATGTGCGTCGTAAATAGAGAGCTGTTATCGAGTTTTTAACCGCAGAGAAGGAAACAGTTCGAAATATTCACAAACGTCTACAAAACGTTTACGGAGATGCTGTTGTTGATCGAAGCACAGTTGGACGCTGGTCTAAACGTGTGAGATCATCGGAGAGAGGGAGAGGCAGCCTCGATGATGAGCCACGCAGCGGTCGGCCGGCATCGGCTGTGACATCTCACACTGTGCAACGTGCTAACAGCATCATTCGATCAAATCGGCGCGTCACATACAAGGAGCTATCACGGGAGCTAGGAATTAGTGAACGAAGTGTGAATACGATAATTCAGCAACTGGGATACTCAAAAGTGTGTTCACGGTTTGTTCCTCGCCAACTGACTCAAGATCACAAAGAACAAAGAAAAAAAATTGCTTCCGAAACGTTGGTTCGATACGAGACAGAAGGGGATGACTTCCTTTCACGAATTGTGAATGGGGATGAGACTTGGGTACACCATTTTGAACCTGAAACAAAACGGCAATCCATGGAGTGGCATCACGCAGACTCCCCACGCAAGAAAAAGTTCAAAATGGATCCATCTGCAGGAAACGTTATGGCCACCATCTTCTGGGACATGAAAGGGGTGATTCTGGTGGACATTATGAAGAAAGGACAAACATTCAACTTGGAGGCATATATTGCTACCATACAGAGACTCCAGCGACGTATAAAGCGAGTTCGACCAGAGAAAAAACTGGAAGGCGTCCTCCTTTTGCACGATAACGCAAGACCACACAACAGTTTGCAAACAAGAGAGGCCATCACAAAAATGCGTTTCACTGTGTTACCCCACCCTCCATACAGCCCGGATCTGGCACCTTCAGACTTCCATTTGTTTGGATAATGAAGGATGCTATTCGTGGAAGAAAGTTTCAGAGTGACGATGAGGTTGTTGAGGAGGTTAAGAGGTGGCTCCAGCGGAACCCAGCGGACTTTTACCAGCAAGGAATAAAGGCCCTTGTTTCGAGGTGGAGGAAAGTCGTAGAAAAGGATGGAGACTATGTGGAAAAATAAAAACTTGTAAAAAAGGTATGTAACTACTTGTGTACAAAATTTCTGGAACTTACAAGGAAACTTGGAAAGAAAAAAAAGAGGTGGAGCAAAATATATTGAGTGGCCCTCGTATATACGAGGGGCGGTCAGAAAATATGTTTACACGGCATATAATTTCGTAACTAAAGGACCTACATTGATTGTGTTTATATCGGGTGAATTCGTTAATCATTATTGGCGACACTGCAGGTCGATTCGGTTGCCATCTACCGTACCAGAGGCATACCGAAGCAGTGGGCGAAAGGGGCGATCGCCCCCCCCCTTGAGCTAATAAATTATTAGCTCAACAACAACAGGATGAGAATGAAAGTGAAAAAATTTCGGCGCCTTCGGCGCTAGCTTGCCTCCCCTACTACTAAAAATCTAAAATGGCTTAGGATCCCGAAAACTCTTAATCCGGTCCTAAGAATAATTTTCTTTTATAAAAGTAACAGTCCAAGGAAATGCTTAATCTCGAAATTAGCACTTTGTTATTCTTATGTTAATACAAATCTGAGCATCCTAATTGCGGTTTGCATTGAATATTGTTACTAATCAGATTTTTATCATAATTTTTATATTTTTTATAATATAATTTTTATATTTTTATTCATAATGTGTCTTGACAGTAGCTAGTTAATCATCTCTAACTGAACGATAAGCTCATCATGAAGGTACATAAAAATGTTTTATCTCTATTTCAATTATACTTCTACGATTAGTTCCAAGTTCGCCCCCCCTTGACAAATTTCTGGGTACGCCCCTGTACCGTACATTAGTTATACGAGTCAGTTGAACATGGCGGCTTGACTGGAACAGTGCCCTGTCATTTCTGCAACGATATTCCGAGTCTGTCAGTGGTCAAGAATTTCTCGAGCGCATTGTCACAGGAGACGAGACACGGGTTCATCACCGTACTCCGCAAACAAAACGTGCCAGCATGGAATGGGAACACCAAGTTCAAGATTGTGAGGTCCACTGGCAAAGTGATAGTTACCGTGTTTTGGGACCACAAAGGCGTTTTGCTCGCAGACTTCATGCAAAAAGGCACAACAATCAATGCAGCTGCATATTGTTCAATACTGGAACGTTTACGAGCGGCCATTAAACGTAAACGTCTTCGACTGCTCCGTAGGACAGGGCACTGTTCCAGTCGAGCCACCATGTTCAACCGACTCATATAACCAATGTACGATGGATGGCAGCTGAATCGACGTGTATTGTTGCCAACAATGATTAATAAATTCACCTGATACAAACATAATATATATATTAGGGTGGAGTGAAAATATTAAACCGTCTTGCCTCACTCATGATTTGGTGTAATGATCCTCTAGAAGTTCTAAAAAGATAATATTTTCTTTTTAGGACCCTCCACCCGCCGCATTTTTGCCGAAAACAAAATGGCAGAAAGTCATTTTGAAAGACCCCTAGTATAATATCTATCGGTTTTTGAGAGAAGATATCACGTTATATTGTGCGTTATTTGGTTATAACTATGATAACGAGTAAATATATTCACACAACACAAGCGATACTTACGAATCACCAACTACTTAAGAACACACAGACGCTTATCTAAACATCAGTCTCACTCGAGGTCAATGACATCTTGCATATGGGTGACAAGGGATGGAGGTAGGAGCAGCATGTTGCATATTGTAGCATTGGTGGCTACAAAGACTATTGAGTAAAATATGTTTACATTTTAGTTTTAGAGCTTATATAAAATTTGTTTTATTAATTCCGCGTTTTGTATTTTTTCAGATTTTCATAATGTGATATTTCTGTAGAAATTTAACCTCAGATCTGAATATGGCAAAATCCCTACTAACTCGACAGTCGGTGACGCAACATTTTCTGTTCGGAATTCCAAGTGAATTGCCACATTATGTCTTACCCTCTAATATGCAGGTTGGGAGATATTTTCTTCTACTGAAGGAAGGCTCATCTTCAAAATTGACAAATAATGATATTCTCGAAACGATAGCAGAAGCATTGGTCGAAGTGTGGAAACGTTCATGAATACCCTCAATGAGTAAAAAATCCATAATTACCAAGCTGAAATGCTTTACCGACAAGGATATGCAACTCAATCGATCCAAAAGCAGTGCGAAGCTTATTGAATTGTTCAAAAAATCATTGGTAAAACTCTCTGACATTTGTGCCTGTAAATGCAACTTCGTTTCGCACCAAGATTTTGGCTGCCGAAAAAGCGGATGTAAAGAAAAACATTATTTGTGTTTGTTCAAAAGAATCAAGAATACCCAAAGAAGAACTGGAATTCCTTGAGGATCAGAGGACTATGCGAAATATGGTGATTGGAGGTGTGGTGTTACCCTTTCAAGATCTATAGCAAAAAGAAATGCAAGAAAGTTGAAGGAGCAACAAACAAGCGAAGAAAAATAATCATGCATGAAGAATTCGAAAAGGTAGTCATTGATGATGTGCTTTCACCTGATACTAATACTGATCTCTCTAGTACCGAAGAAAGTTCAACAACTGAGTGAATATAAATGCTCCAACATTCAAATGAAAGCCCCTTTACCCAATCTCGCCATGGAAGCCGACAGATTTAGTGTTTCAGATAGGGCTGCATCGGCCATTGCTTCAGCTACTTTGGTGGATTTGGGTATCATTACCGAAAAAGACTGACTTTTTTACTGATCGAAGTAAGGTGAGAAGAGAGAGACAGAAATTGAGAAAAACATTACAAGTTGAAGCTGCACAAAGTTATGGTGATGTTAAAGTTTTATATTTTGATGGGAGAAAAGACAAGACGTTGGTAAAGACAAATAAAGATGGTAAATGGTACCAGGATATAATTGTTGAAGAACATTACGTACTATTGAGTGAGCCTGGTGGAGAATACCTTAACCATTTGAGCCCTAAATCTGGAAAAGCAAGTGATGTATCTGAATTAGAGATGGAACCCGGTTTTTAACCGGTGATGAAAATTTTTAATCATCACCGAAACCGACGATAAGAACCGTTTTTCACATTTTTGCAAAAGTCTCCGATCACTTTGGTCCATTTTCTATGAAACAAGCGTTTCTAAGCGTTTAAAAACATAGTAATTACGTTTTGCATCGTTTCGTATTGTTTTTTTTGTTTGTTTATAAGGGTAAATAATTGATGCTTCAGTCTTGAATGTTATGTGGATGACTGCACATTGATCAGTTAAGATTCTAAGATTTAATACTCCATCATGTCAAAGAAATCAAATGCTTGGTATCATTTCACTCGTAAGAATAAAGAAGAAGCAGAGTGTATGACATGTCACAAAGTTTTAAAGTGTTGTGTGGAGGTTCTACTTCAAGTTTATCATCCCACATGAAAAATATTCATGGCATAAACATCGGCCAGATTAATCAGCCATTGAAGAAACAAAGAACAGTGGAAGAGTTTGTGCAAAAAAAGTCCATAGAAGAGGAAATTTCGAAACTTGCGTGTGTAGATGGACTGAGTTTCCAATCAACTGCTAAAAGTGAATTCATTCAAGAAAGCCTAAGAAAGATAAAATACGACAAGCATCATCCAACTTCCCATAATGGTGTCAGAAAAGTGGTGCTTAGTTTTTATGAGAAAAAGAAACATGAATTGGTCAACTACTTCAAGAATCAGGTGAGACAGGGAATCCGCTATTCATTCACTATGGATGAGTATACAATATACATCTTTGCAAAACCAAAGATATATTAATATTAATGTTCATGATGAAAATCAACATTGGTCTCTTGGTCTCATGAAAATAAATGGTTCTCTCGATAGCACCAAAACTATTGCAATCGTTAGGAAAAGATTGGAAGACTTTGGCTTCGACCTAGATAAGCATATCGTGGGTTGCACCACCGACGGTGCCTCAGTAATGGTCAAATTTGGAAGAGAAATAGTACCTGATCACCAGCAATGCATTGCACATGCTATACATTTCGCGGTTTCGGATATCTTATATTCAAAAACTGCTGAAAATTCAGTTGCAGGGGAAAGTGACCCTACCCCTGAAGATGAAGCCATCGAAGAAGATGAACACTGCACATGAGTTAAGCGAAGGACTGTGAAATTTTATGCATTGATACAATTTTTGAGTCCGACATAGATGACGTAACTGTTCTTCCAAAACTTCGAGAAGATTACTTAAAAGTAATAAATAAGGTGAGAAAAATCTGCCGCATATTTCGAGTCTCCTTTGAAAAATGAGAGATTGCAGGATTTTGTCAAAGATGAATTTAATGGAAAGGAAATGAAGCTTATCCTTGACTGTAAGAACGAGGTGGAACAGTCTTTTGGCCATGATAGAAAGATTTTTGAAATTAAAAAATTGCATTCCAAAGGCCCTCAGAGCGATACGCTCAACAGAGACGATTTCAGATGAAGAACGGAATCCTATAAAGAGCCTCTTTGACACGCTTCGTCCACTGGAAATTGTTTTGAAGGGACTCTGTTCCGAAGATGCAAATTTGCTCAAAGCTGAATCTTCCATGAAGTTCATTTTGGATAAATTTGAAAGCAAAAACAATCCTTTAGCTTTTGAGCTACGTCAGTGTCTCAATGATCGCTACTCATCGAGAAGACAAAAAGAAGCTGTCGCCTTGCTGAGTTTTCTTCACAATCCCGGTCTTGAAAAATGAATCATCAGCACCGTTCCTCTTTCCTTCAAGACAAGCACTTAAGAAGTATGCGGATCCTACATTTAAGAGGCTTTTTCCAGAAGCTTGCCAGATTTCAGAAACAGACGACCAAGTCCAATCAATCGCTTCGAAACTCGAAGATTCACAATGCAGCTCAGGTCGTGAAGTAAATGATGACGATCAACTTATGAACGAGTACATGTGTGAGATGAACAAACTGAAAATGAAACCCAAGAAAGATTCTTCTGAGACCTTTGACGTAAACAATGAATTCAAATATTTTGAAGCTACTTTGAATAGAAGCGAAAATTTGGATCGAATGTACGAGGCGTTGCTTACAATAAAAGCCACCAGCGTAGAGTCCGAGAGAGTGTTTTCAGCTGCTGGTTTATTCGTCACAAAGATTCGATCAAGAATGTCAGATCAGACACTTAATGCTCTTTGTTTTCTCAAGTGTTATTTCAAAAATTAAGTTCGATAATAAAGTTTTTAATTGAAATGTTACACATACTTGATTGAATCAATTAAAACCTTATTTCTGTTTAATATTTTGATGATTTACCTCCCTAAAAAGCATAGAGAATCCCATGGGTGAAAATCGGTAAAAACCGGCTTTAAGAATATAGCGACGGTGAAAACCGATTTTACACTTTTCGGTTATTTTCCATCCCTAATCTGAATCGCTGTTCGCTTACTTGAATGAAGTGACACTAGACCAGAATCTCCAGGTGATAGGGTGCGACAGTACGAATGTCAACAGTGGGTCTAAAGGTGACATAATCCATTTCATCGAGCAGAAGCTGAACCGACCATTGCAATGGAACATTTGTATGTTACATACAAATGAACTTCCCTTAAGGCATCTGTTTGAGCGATGCGACGGGAAAACAACTGGGCCAAGATCATTCAGTGGATCTATTGGTAATGCTCTTAAGACTTGCCATGAGATGCCTGTGGTAAAGTTCTCCCCAATTACGGATGGGGCCGATAACATCCTAGTTCTCACAGATGAGCTCATAGAAGATTTAAGTAATGATCAACAATACATGTTCAGAATAATTGGGGCCATAAGAGAAGGATATGTTGACGGAAGCCTAGAGAAACTCAAGCCTGGTCCCCTTAACAACTCTAGATGGTTAACTCTAGCTAACAGACGATGTCGTTATTATGTCTCCCAAAAGAATCCCTCCAAAGAGTTACGTAGCCTTGTTCTGTTCATAGTAACAAACTATGGTCCTAACTGGTTCAATATAAAATTTAAACCGTATCTGCCTGATGGACCCAAACATATCTTTGATGCGATAAAAAGGTTCAACCTGTTACCCCAAGATATACAAAAAGTTGTCCAACCTTATATATCACGGAATGGCTGTTTTGCTCACTCAGAAAATATTCTTCTATCAATGCTGTCAGATAGTGAGCAAAAGCTGCGCAAAGTTGCAATCGATCAAATAATACAGACAAGAAAGTGTAAGGAAGCCAATACGAGGAAAATCAGAGAATTTAGAGTACCAGAATTGAACTTCAAAGCATCACATTAGACAGACATCATCTTCTGGGATAGAATTGATATCAGTGAACCACCTCTCACTTCTAAATTGTGTGATGAAGAATTGCTTGAGTACGAAACAAAATGTTTCAAAGTTGAGCAATACCCCATTCACACAGAACGTCGAAAGAGCCGTGAAGTTGGTTACAGATGCATCAGCATCAGTAATATCACAGGAATCAAGAGATGGATTTATTAGGTCAAAAACAAAAAGTCGCTCTCTGCTTCTCTCACTTGAAACCAAAAAGGATCTGATGCCTCTCCTGAAAAAAATAATAATATTTGAGATGAGTGGGTTTTATATCGCATTCAAATGTAATTGATTTACGACATCCAACCAAGTGAGACCAGATACAATTTTATTTCAATACAATGTATGCACAATGGTTTTTTTTAAGTATAGTTTTGCATTATAAAGCATTTTTCTCCAATCATTTTTTTTGATTGAACACTTAGTTTTTATGTTATGAGCATATTTTTATTTATAGACAACCGGCTGATGGCCATTTTGCTTTTATATAAAGTAAGAATGCGAGAGATGGTTTGAGTTACAAACATTAAATGACTGAATACATCATTTCTATGTTCTAATACACCAAAAAACAAGTGAGGCAAATAAATTTGAAATAAAAAGTTTTCACTCCACCCTAAATTTTATATATATATATATATATATATATACATATATATATATATATACAGGGTGGGCCGTAAGTTTCCATACATAGGAAAAATAAACATTTTTTTATGGACAACCATTTTTATTTATATAATATGCTCTACATGGTTGCCATTGTTTTGAAAACACATTTCAATACGTGTTCCCCACTGTTGATGAACACCCATTAGCACAGTTGACGTTATGCTTGTAATGGCGTTGGTGATACGTTCCTTTAGATGATTTATGTCTCGTATCTTTTCCTGATACACCATGGCCTTCAAGTGCCCCCAAAGATAGAAATCAAGGGGGGTGAGATCTGGGGATCTGGGAGGCCACTCCACAGGACCACGCCGACCAATCCAAGCATCCGGAAACTGCTGCTGATCCAAATACCGACGCACGTGAAGACCATAATGAGGTGGAGCTCCATCTTGCTGGAAGTAAACTGGGAAGTTACCTTCCTCGTTTAGCAGGGATGGGAAAATCTCTTCTTGCAACATGTTAAGATACCTTTCGGCATTAAGATTTCCACTGACAAAAAAAATTGGTCCAATAATTCTGTCACCCCATATCCCGGCCCACACCATCACTTTACCGGCACCTTGCATCTTCGTCGGACTCAGCCAGTTAGGGTTAGCATTACTCCAATAACGTATGTTTTGCCGATTAACCTCTCCATTGACGTAAAAATTTGCTTCATCAGTAAACAAGATCTTACGTCAAACGCATATTCTTAGGGTATCTGAAACATAAAAACAAACGTTTAATTTTTCCTATGTATGGAAACTTACGGCCCACCCTGTATATATATATATATATATATATATATATATATATATATATATATATATATATATATATATATATATATATATATTTCGTGGAAGTGTATTTTGCTGTATTTCTTTCTGCGGACATTAAAAGTAATAAATAATTTCAGTGTGGAAAAGAGTAAAATAATTTTCATTTGTGAAAAAGTATTTTCAAAATATAAAATGTTTATTTGCATACCAGAGAAGCGTTAAAATATTATTTAAAACTTTGACAAATAAATAAGGGGTTCCTCGAGTATTTCAGTTTATAAGTACGTTGCAATTTTGTCTCATCAGATTTTTCCAAGTTTCGTGAATGTCCAAAGTTTATTCGGGAATTATTCGTGAAATGCAATTTTAAGTGAATATTTTAGCATTCTGGACAACTGGATGGATCACTGCGTGCGTGCCGATACTTTGTTTTTAAATAAATGTTTTATAATGGACGTTCACGAAAGATTAAATAGGGGTGTATATGATACACACAGACCGTGCATGGAACAAGGAACTCTTCTGGGATATATATATATATATATATATATATATATATATATATATATATATATATATATATATATATATATCACTCAAACCCGCAAGGGAAAAAATTATAAAACAGTGTTTAAAAAGGCTAATTAATTTCGGCCAGGTCACAACGAAGCCCTTTTCAAAGCCATAAACTAGTTAAAATGTCTAAAAAATTTATAAAACTTCCGTCCCGCGGAAGAGCTGAAGTTAAAATGACTGTGTTAAGGCATAATCACGGACAGAAGAGATGGTGGCTGTCGTACATCTGGCAGTTGGAAAAGGTAAAAAATTGCCCAGATTTCAAACATTCAAGATGAGAAATCTAAGTAAAAATCAATCCTGTACATCTGGCAGCCGGTCACAACCCGAAATTGCCCTAAAATATTTTAAAATGTTAAAAATAAAGCTATCCATACTATATGACAGCTTAATATTTGAAATGGTGTTTCCTCCTAAAATATAAAATGTCTCGTATATTTGTCTCTGTTCCTGGTCCCTGACCTTCATGATCGGTTTAGAATCCTGGAAGTTAAAAATATGATTATGATGTTCCCTATGCTGAACCAAGCTACTATAAGTATTACCAAATCTCAAGTCACGTTTGTGGGAATTAATCCGTCTCTGAAAATCAATTGTCTCTGCGATGTATTTTTTAGGGCAGCCTCCACATGGGATTTCATAAACTACGCCAGAATTATTGGAGGCTTTTGTAATAGGATGAGTGGATGACGGATGAACGAAGACAATTTGTTTGGCACAGCGGAGACCAACTTAATCTGCTGTGGCAAGAGTGAGGAAAGCCCTTTATTGACCTCAAAGGGCATTTTAAGGAATGAAACGTCTTTATCCTGGTTCCTAGTTGTTGGAGAAAAGAGAGATCTCCTAGCGGCGAAATAAGCTTTATCAATGAACAATTTGGAATAACCCAAACCTATAAATATATTTTTAATATGTAAAACTTTATCGTCAAGATAAATGGGGTCACAAATCCTGAAAGCTCTCAAAAAGAGACCCGAAATAACACCTTTTTTAGTAGAGAGAGAATGATTGGAAAAAGCATGATTTCTTAGATTTCTCATCTTGAATGTTTGACAGTTTTTTGCCTTTGCCAACTGCCACATGTACGACAGCCACCATATCTCTGTCCGTGATTATGCCTTAACACAGTCATTTTAACTTCAGCTCTTCCGCGGGACGGAAGTTTTATAACTTTTTTAGACAATTTGACTAGTTCATGGCTTTGAAAAGGGCTTGGTTGTGACCTGGCCGAAATTAATTAGCCTTTTTCAACAGTTTTATAATTTTTTCCTTGCGGTTTGACATCCTCAGGAACACTGAAGTAAATAAAGAGTTCGAGACTATATATAGGTCACAATATATATATATATAAATAAAAATTGTGGAAGGAGCATACAAATTTTTAAGGAAAACTACCAATTTTAGCACTTTGCCTTTCTTGTCTAAATCCGTTCTGAACGAATTCAGCACAAGATCAAATGGATTGTTTACAACCAATTTTATACATAATGCCTGAATGATATACAGGTCACAAAAAATAAAAAGAAAAAAATATAAAAATAAATGTAAAAATAAAAATTGTAAGAGGAGCATACAAATTTATAAGGAAAAACTACCAAAGTTTTAGCACTCTGCCCTTCTTGTCTAAATCCGTTCTGAACGAATTCAAAACAAAAGGATCAAGTTGAAAAAGACCTTGGCTCATGTTAAAGTTATTTGTAAGTTGGATAATAGCAGACTCAAGAATATTTCTATTAACAATGTTGCTAGAGTGAAACAAAACTGAAACATTATTCCAATCAATACAGTGGCTAACTCTGACAAATGGACGAAAAGGGCACTGGACGACTGTCCCGTTCTAACGGAATATTGATGCTGTTTTACACGCGTGTGCAAATACTTTCCCGTCTGACCAATGTAAAAGGAATCACATTGTTTACACCCGATTTTATAGATAATGCCTGAATTATTGGTAGGGCTATTTTTTATTATGATATTTTTCACAATATTGTTATATGAAAATACTACATTAATATCCAAAAGTTTAAGTACATTAGCAATGCCTAAAAAGCCCGGGAAAAATGGAAGAACTAAAATATTCTTTGACAAAGTGCGAGTGTTGTTATTCACACGATAGAAGGTTCGTTTTGCCTTGTTAAGACAAGATTCCAAATGGCTTGTCAAAGTCTTGTCCCCCATTCTCCGAACTATCTCTGATTCACATGTAAAAAATTCCATGGATCTTACTGAAAAATTGAATAATGTATGCACTGAAACCAACGATAGATTGATCAGTTTTGACGTTTGTTCATTGTTTACAAAAGTGCCGATTGAAGATATGCTTGACTTTCTCTCCCGAGAATTACATAAGTACGACCTGCCACTACCTGCACACATCGTTTTGGAACCTATTAAGCTTTGCATCAAAGACTGTAAATTCACTTTCAATAGCGAGTATTATCAACAGGTTTTTGGGATGGCCATGGGCAACCCCTTGACGCCCCTCCTCTTCAATATTTATATGGAGTTTTTCGAAATTACTTACATTCCGAGAATCCTGGGGGTTGCCATCCCATGGTTGCGGTACGTCGACGATATTTTGTATATCTGGCCCATGAATCGTGACCTGGATGACTTCCTCCTTCAGTTAAATGATCAAGTCCCCTCCATTAAGTTTACTTTAGAAGTGGAACAAGACAACTCAATCCCGTTTTTGGATGTGCGTGTACATAGGGAAAGCCCAGGTTTTAAGTTTAGTATCTATCGCAAAAAAAAAAACAATTTGTCCTACGTACACTTTTACTCTGGACATGACACCCCCATTAAGAAGGCCATATTTTCTTAAAATGTTTCTCGCGCTCTTAGGATCGCCAGTCCGGAATACATCGATGCCGAATTGGAAAAAATCAACGGTATTGGAAGTGATCTGTGCTACCCACCTGCGTTTATGGAATCTTGTTTTAAGGTAAAACGAACCTTCTATCGTGTGAATAATAACACTCGCACTTTGTCAAAGAATATTTTAGTACTTCCATTTTTCCCGGGCTTTTTAGGCATTGCTAATGTACTTAAACTTTTGGATATTAATGTAGTATTTTCATATAATAATATTGTGAAAAATACCATAGTACAAAATAGCCCTACCAATAATTCAGGCATTATCTATAAAATTGGTTGTAAACAATGTGATTCCTTTTACATTGGTCAGACGGGAAAGGATTTGCTCACGCGTGTAAAACAGCATCAATATTCCGTTAGAACGGGACAGTCGTCCAGTGCCCTTTTCGTCCATTTGTCAGAGTTAGCCACTGTATTGATTGGAATAATGCTTCAGTTTTGTTTCACTCTAGCAACATTGTTAATAGAAATATTCTTGAGTCTGCTATTATCCAACTTACAAATAACTTTAACATGAGCCAAGGTCTTTTTCAACTTGATCCTTTTGTTTTGAATTCGTTCAGAACGGATTTAGACAAGAAGGGCAGAGTGCTAAAACTTTGGTAGTTTTTCCTTATAAATCTGTATGCTCCTCTTACAATTTTTATTTTTACATTTATTTTTGTTTTTTCTTTTTATTTTTTGACCTATATATCATTCAGGCATTATGTATAAAATTGGTTGTAAACAATCCATTTGATCTTGTGTTGAATTCGTTCAGAACGGATTTAGACAAGAAGGGCAAAGTGCTAAAATTGGTAGTTTTCCTTAAAAATTTGTATGCTCCTCCCACAATTTTTATTTCTATATTTATTATATATATATTTTTTTTTGTGACCTATATATAGTCTTGAACTCTATTTACTTCAGTGTTCCTGAGGATGTCATTAGACGAAAGCGCTTGAGCAACATTCTGTGTCTCCTTTCCTTCCTGGTTTATCATTCATATATATATATATATATATATATATATATATATATATATATATATATATATATATATATATGGTGTTTATAAAGTCCCTATCTATTTCCGTGAAAACGTAGCAAAAAGGGTAAAATTCAATAACAATATAATAGAAGGCATACATTTAATGAATACTTAAGCATATGATTCTACATGAGCACCATCAGTATCTCTACAGAGTTCGAATCTGTCAGCAGCATTGCGAAACACATTTTGGAGCATGACAGAGGTTATTTTGTAACTGCTGTTACGATACGAGCACATAAATGTCCCAGCTTCATTCAGATGGCATTTTAAACGACGTCGTCCTTCAACAAGATGGGGCACGATTTCCAAATCGGTGGATCGGACGTGGAGGCAACAGGCCCTGGGCGGCTCCATCTCCCAACCTAACGTCCTTGAATTTCTTTGCATGGGGCTTTATCAAATCAAACGTCTATCAAACGAGAGTTACAGATCTGCAAGATTTACGTGCTCGTATCGTAGCAGCAGTTACAAAAATAACCTCTGTCATGCTCCAAAATGTGTTCCGCAACGCTGCTGACAGATTCGAACTCTGTAGAGATACTGGTGGTGCTCATGTAGAATCATATGCTTACGTATTCATTAAATGTATGCCTTCTATTATATTGTTATTGAATTTTACCCTTTTTGCTACGTTTTCACTGAAATAGATAGGGACTTCATAAACACCCTGTATATATATATATATATATATATTATATATATATAATATATATATATGTATAATATATATATACACACACATCGAAACCTATGGTAAAATTATTGAATACCCGGTTAGGTTCATGAATGCCCGGTTAGGTCAACTGTACGCCCTTGACGATTGGTTAGGTTATGTCGTGATATTTTCGTTAAAATGCGGGATATCTTTGCTACCCGCACGAAGGGCGGGTTCTCTGCTAGTGTGTGTGTATATATATATATATATGTATATATATATATATATATATATGGTATTTCATAACATGTGGGACGCACATTCAGGGTGGATTCAGGACCTGAAAACAATGAAAAAAGTTTATATAAACATATGCCCGAAATCGCTTTGTTTCCGAGTTACAGCCCGTTGTATGTTCCAGCAAGTATCCGCCTTACCTTTAAAGGAAGTGCTCAAAATGACCGCCTTACGCTTCAATACACGCCTGAACACGCCTCGTCATAGACTGCCTGACGTGTTCAAACATTCCAGGTATTGGTCGGATCTTCTGGCATCCTTGTTCTACACGTTGGCGAAGCATTTCAACGTTGTCAATGGGTGTCGCGTAAACGATGGATTTCAGATGAGCCCAAAGGTAAAAGTCGAGTGGATTCAGGTACGGGGAGCGAGCAGGCCACGCAATGGGTCCTCCACGGTCTATCCATTTATCAGGGAAATGGTTATCCAAATAGTCTCTGGCTACTCGACTAAAATGAGGCAGAGCGCCGTCATGCATAAACTACATACGACGTCGGACACCAAGAGGAACTTCATCTAGTAAATCGCTTAAATCGTTCCTTAAAAAATTGGAATAGGATTCTCCTGTTACTCTTCCAGGCAAAACAAAAGGACCGATTAAGTTGTCGGCAATAAGTCCTGCCCATACATTGATAATAAATTGTTGTTGGTTTTTGACTCGATGATGGCATGCGGAGTCTCTTCGGCCCAGTGATGAGTGTTGTGAAAATTGATCACGCCATTTCTTGTGAAGGCAGCATCATCAGAAAACAACACGGACGATAGTAAAAGAGGATCGCGAGCACACTGTTGAAGGAACCAAGTACAAAAAGCCTCTCGTGGTGGGAAATCAGCGTCAGTAAGGCCTTGTACTCTCTGAATATGATATGGGTAAAGCTGTGTTCCCATAAAATTCTCCACACAGTTGTGTATCTTACACCCTCTGCTGCCGCTATCCTTCGGGTGCTGACACCAGGATGTTTCTCCACGCGATTCAGGACCCGCTCCTCCAACTCAACAGTTCTAGCGGTGATTGGTCTACCATCATCTGAATCTCGCTTGTCGAATGATCCTGTATCAATAAGACGCTCGTCTATTCTCTGAAAAGTCTTATCTGGCAGACGACGATTGATTCGGAAACCTTTCCGCATACAGACTTCTTGCTGTGGCCGCATTACACTCGGCAAGTCCATACATGAGATGCATGTCTGCCATTTCTCTGTTTGAATAAGCCTCCATTCTCACTTCAAATGCACACTATCACTGAATAGCACAAAAACTTTTAAGGTGTTTTTTTCACTGGACTGCACGTATTCACGGTAAGACGTTACGAATACGAACAGTGAAACACCGCGATGCACCTCTGACTGACTGATGGCTCTACACTCAACGATATTCAAACATGTCATAGAGTGTATGAAACATTACAATCGGCAAGGCCATACATGAAATAAGTCTCGTACACACTCGCAAACATTGTTGGCAAGCAGTGTTTGTGAACAGTTTGCGGAAAGAATTGCTGGAACACATAACGGGCTGTAACTCGGAAACAAAGCGATTTCGGGCATATGTTTATAGAAACTTTTTTCATTGTTTTCAGGTCCTGAATCCATCCTGAAAGTGCGTCCAACATGTTATGAAGCACCCTGTATATGCCAGAAGCTCTTTTTCCAAAATTCACCCTTCCAACTTTTCTGCGGGGACAATGTACGGTTGAGCTACGGTTGTTAACGCGTACAATAAACCATTCCCGAAGAAATATTTCGATTTCTTGTTTAATTTTTTTTAACTGTAAACAGTTGTGGGTTGTTACAGTTACGTATTTACAATTCTCAAAATCAACAGATTTAGCCTATTTCTGTCCGACAGTTAACGTAAAGGATTCGCTTTTTTATGTAAAAACGCGTGGCCAAGAGCGTTTTAAACTTATTTCAACGTACTACAGGGTATCCACAATGTCCTGTCACCCCAGTAAAATACTAACTGATTTTCATTTTTTTTCAGATCCTTTGAAATGTGTGATAGCAGTAACTATACGATTGAACAATGCATATTTGCTTGTACTTGCGACCATGAGGGACCACCTAATGGCAAAACCATTGAAAATATTCGTGCAGACTTCCAGGACCGAGTCAGTGGTTTAGCTCCTACAAAAAAGAACTGACGATTAAATCGGTCCTGGAAGTCTGCAGGGTATGTAGTCTAAAGGGTATCCAAAAAGTTGCTATCTTATTCACAGTATCATTATTTCTGCATGCAAAATAGATACGGGCTTTTCAGACACCCTGTATTATATGCAACAACAGTCTTTGAATGAATCGCTCTTTCTAAATCGGAATAGAAGATTTTTGTTGGGTTAACAAGAGAATTTTTTTTAGTGCGTAAATCATTCAAGTCGAAATATTTCTATGGTTTTTCTGTAACTTTAATACTAAGAGTTATAAAAGATTCTTAACAAGGATTCTAAAGGTTTCCTTTTCAGTACAAAGGGTCAAAAAGAGAGCCAGTAAGTTCCGTAGTTTCCCGTTAGTACTTCCCTAATATGAAACCTAATTCTGAAAGGAAAATTTCCTTTAACCTAATTTGACATGAAAGAGGAAAGTAAACGATTAAAAAGTTTCGTCATACGTAGCCTAATTTGAAAATATGTTGAATTTATAAATTTAGTTTAGTGGTATTCCGGGCTACGTCGTAGTCAATGTCGTAATACCGCTTCCCACAGATCAGCGAAATTAAGCGACATTGGCTCGGATAGTAGTTGGATGGGAGACCGTCCTCCTCGTCCAAACTATATAGCGACCCGTGGTTCGGATCCCACGTAAAGCTGTAGGTTCCCTCCGTCATATGACCTTAGATGTTGCGAAGGAGGTTAAACAACCCCACCATTACTTTGTACTGATACTCCTTCCCTCAGAAAAACTTCTGAACCCCCGTTTATGTACCACCTTCAGGTATATAGTAGGTATGCTTGAATTTTGTCCTGATCAGAGATTGACCTCCAATTTGAATCTTTTTATCAGGAGTCGTTCAAACCGTTCTCGGAAAAATGAGATAAAAAGAAATTACTCGAGTAATCCCACTATTTTAAATAATTCTATGAAATATTTCCTTATTGAATCATAGTTTTCCGAAAAGTAGTGTAATTTATACCAGTGATTGCCTTCATTATTTGAGGGTTGGTTACATTCCCTATTATCAATAATGTATGTGATCGGGGGTGAAGGAAGCTCCCATGAAAATAAATTTCTTATATTAGGTAGACCTTCACCTAAATCTATTACGAAGAGTTACCATTAACTAATATTAACACCTTCTATTAAAATTGTTCTATCGCATTTAGGTTGCTGTCCGAGAGAGAGGACAGCGGGCAACACACGGGCTTTTATGGTCGACCTGGGAATGCGCTATCAGTCAACGAGTTTCTTTTGTAAGTAAAATTTTTAATTTCATCCAATTAACTATGAGTTACTTAAAACACGTTCTGGAAATGTAGTTTTCATTGACCGTGAAGCTCGTTTTGGATTCTTATAACGTGTCTCCACTATTTTTTACACCATTACGCCTAGCAGGAATCTTATCTCGCAGACATATGACATTCTGAACCCATTAAATAATTAACTAATAACGTTGTATACTCGGCAGTCAAATAAAATATATTACGCGTAGACCATTTTCACGCGCAATGAGATATTTAGAGCGAAATTATTAAAACATTTTATTTCTATGCGAGACAGACAAGGGGAGAGAGATCTTCAAAACTGTAAAATTACCCGACTGTACTCGCTAACAACAACCCAAAACGTGATTACCTATTTGCCAACAAATCCGCGAATACTTAATACATCTTTATTTAAATAAAGCGGGTAGCAGAGGAGTGGCGAGCCGGCTGCCCTATTTCGTCATTGAAACCCTATGATGCAGTCAACTTCGGCGTTAAATTCATCACAGTGGACAGGGTGGTGGATGCGCGGAGGAGATGGTGCGTATTGGTACGGCCACGTGGAGAGGATGGGGGAGAACCGACTTCCAAGAAGGCTGATGTACGGAAGAATAGTGGGATCGAGGCCCCGGGGACGCCCAAAGACGACGTGGCTCAAGACGGTAGAAAGAGAGAATCCGGGTTTAACCCGGCGCCAGAGAACGGATCTGGCCAGAGACGGGGCGCAGTGGCGAGTTTACCGACGGGGGAGACGCATCGCACGGGACCCAACCTGGAGACCTCCAGATGGGAACTAAGTCTAAGTCTATTTAAATAACGATAAACTTAAATACTTGCAACAATTACAACAGGGTTCCATAAACCAGCAAAATATTTAAAACGACGGACTCCTCATTCTCCATCAACCCAATTTAATTCTTACTTTCATAACCCTCGCGTTTATTTTCCATTTTTTACACGGCAGGACGTCTTCCGGCAACTGTTCGGTAAGCAGAGCGGAATTTATATTATTTAATATTAAATATATACTAATTAGAGATATAGTTTTTTCCCCGTTCTTTTGTTAAAAACTTCGTATTTAATTTATTGAAGTAATTAAGGGGGGACGTTCCTTTTTATTTTCATTCTATATATATATGAAAATTATTTCGCGAAAGTAACGCGTGAAAATACATCGATGCCGAATTGGAAAAAATCAACGGTATTGGAAGTGATCTGTGCTACCCACCTGCGTTTATGGAATCTTGTCTTAACAAGGCAAAACGAACCTTCTATCGTGTGAATAATAACACTCGCACTTTGTCAAAGAATTTTTTAGTACTCCCATTTTTCCCGAGCTTTTTAGGCATTGCCAATGTACTTAAACTTTTGGATATTAATGTAGTATTTTCATATAACAATATTGTGAAAAATATCATAGTAAAAAATAGCCCTACCAATAATTCATGTATTATCTATAAAATTGGGTGTAAACAATGAGATTCCTTTTACATTGGTCAGACGGGAAAGGATTTGCTCACGCGTGTAAAACAGCATCAATATTCCGTTAGAACGGGACAGTCGTCCAGTGCCCTTTTTGTCCATTTGTCAGTTATCCCATTGTACTGATTGGAATAATGTTTCATTTTGTTTCACTCGAGCAACATTGTTAATACTGTATAAATATTCTTGAGTCTGCTATTATTCAACTTACAAATAACTTTAACATGAGCAAAGGTCTTTTTCAACTCGATCCCGTTGTTTTGAATTCGTTCAGAATGGATATAAACAAGAAGGGCAGAGCGCTAAACCTTTGGTAATTCTTCCCTTATAAATTTGTATGCTCCTCTTACAATTTTTATTGTTCAATTTATTTTTATTTCTTTATTTTTATTTTTTTGTGACCTATATATCATTTAGGCATTATCTATAAAATTGGTTGTAAACAATCCATTTGAGCTTGTGTTGAATTCGGGCAAAGTGCTAAAATTGGTAGTTTTCCTCACAAATGTGTATGCTCCTCCCACAATTTTTATTTCTATTTTTACTATATATATACACATATATTTTTTTTTTGTAACCTGAGGATGTTTCCTTTCCTTCGTGGTTTTATTCATCATACATTTATATATATATATATATATATATATATATATATATATATATATATATACACACACACAGTGGCGCTCATATTAAGTATTTATGCAGATAAATATTTCAGTTATATTCGTCCTTATCTTTTGTACCATGCAGAGAATAACTATGAAAAGTTACCGTTCGTTTGGGAAAATTTTAACAAATAGAAAAATTAATTAACTCCAATATATAATTTAAAACATCAAAGAATTTGAAATAAATAAAAAATAATGCAAAAGTTTTCCAACATTTATTTACAAAATTATTTAATAATTTGTGGGTCCACTTAAGACTTCAAGAAATGAAAATTTTTATCAGTAGTTGGTTGATTATTGATTAGAGACTGTTCGCAATTCTGGATTCTAGAATTTTCTCCGTGAATGTTCATGGAAGACGGATGACTGTACAAGCCAATAGTAAGCAATGGGTCTCCTGGTAAAGAGCTGTCTACAGATCTTAAAAGAGCCGTTATTGCCGCACACGAGTCTGGAAATAGTTGGAAGATAGGAAAAGAACTTCAAATTCCATTTACGACGGTTGCTGCAATTATACAAAAATGGAAAGGCTTTGGAACAATGAAATTCTACCAAAGTTATAATGTTATAATGTTTCAGACCAGCAAAGACCTTAGGATCCACTCGTGGCTAGTCTAACTAACCGTGTTTACGACACGGTGTGGACGACCTTGCAAGATTTCAAAATGTACAGATAGACGGATTGAAAGAATTATTGTTGCGAATTCACCAGTGACTGCGAGTGATATTTATCAAACATTAAGACTGTCTCAGATCGATGGCCATCCCTCTACTGTACGTCGTACATTGAGAAAGAATGGTTTGCATGGTCTGCCCGAAGAAAACTCTGCTAGGAAAAGCGTACAAAGAAGCTCGTTTAAAGTACGTCAATGATCATCAAAATGATGGATTTGCATTCTGAAAGTTCTGTGGACAGACGATACAACATAGAATTATTCGGGAACAACGCGCAACGGTATGTTTGGCGAAAATCAAATATTGCATTCGAGAAACAAAACATCCTTCCTACGGTTAAACATGGTGGTGGTGGCGGTGGTTTGCTTCTTCGGGGATACTTTAGTGCTTCTAGTCCACGAAAACTTCTTGTCACCAGTTGAACTTTGAATTCGAAGAAATATCAGGAAATTTAGAAAATATATTGCCTTCAGATCGGGAGTTGTGAATGGGTCGCAACTGGGTACTGAAACAAGATAATGACGAAGAACACAAATTAGGAACACCATGAAATGGCTTCAGCAAAAGAATTTAAAGCTTCTCGAGTGGCCAAGTTAAAGCCCAGACCTCAATTTAATTGAGAATTTATGGTTTGATAAGAAAAAAGTTGTCCCCAAAAGAAACCTTTCGAATCTGAATGAATTGCAATAATTTTCTTTAGAAGAATGGGCTAAAATTTCTACTGAAAGATGTCGAAACCTCGTAGAAAAATACCCAAAACGAATCACTGAAGACATTCAAGCAAAAGGTGGTCACACAAAGTATTAAATAATTTTATGAGTAAATGTACGAAAACTTTTGCATTTTAACTTTTTTATTTCTCTCAAATTTTTAAATTATATATTGGAGTTAAACTAATTCTTTTATTTGTTAATTTTTTCCAAACGAACGGCAAACTTTTCGTAACTATCCAATGCATGATACAAAAGATAATGACGAATATACTGAAATATTTCTCTGTACGAATGTTTATGAACGCTACTGTGTAGATTATATATATATATATATATATATATATACCGGGTGTCCGAGAATTATCTGTACAATTTTTGGCTGTTATTAAAAGTCAACCATGAAGTGTAGAAATTCCAGTGTTGTCCCATTTTACAGAGAAACTCATTAAGTTTTTTGTGATAACAAGTTTTGACAAGTTTTTTCTTTCTAATACGCGGGTGACAGACATTGATGATTTAAAAGCAAGAATCACAGCTGCTATTGAGCGAATTGATGTGGATATGCTGCAGCGTACATGGCAACATTTGGATTATCGATTGGATGTTTTGCGAATCACTGATGGTGCACATATCGAATGTTTGTAACAACGTTACTTTAATAAAAGAAACTTTTGAAAATACAGATTCTAAATAATCTTGTTTAAGAATTTTACGTGTGTTATCAAGAATTTTATTAAAGATGAAATTGTACAGATAATTTTCGGACACACTGGAATTTCTAAAAAACTTGTCAAAACTTGGTATCAGAAAAAACTTAATGAGATTCTCTGTAAAATGGGACAACACTGGAATTTCTACACTTCATGGTTGACTTTTAATAACAGCCAAAAATTGTACAGATAATTCTCGGATACCCGGTATATATATATATATATATATATATATATATATATATATATATATATATATATATATATAGGGTGTCCCATAAGTCCGGCATCATGGGAAAAATTCATTTTTTTCTATTTCTACAAACCATAATTCATAGTTTTCTCTTTCTACAGGCCATAATGTCTGTGAGCAAGGAAGAACGAATCCAGATAATTCTACTCATAGGAAATCGGAGTCAAAGAGAGGCCGCTGCTGAATTTAACAGACTGCATCCAGACCGCGAGCAAATAATACAGAGTTGTGTTAGCAGACTTGTTGCAAAGTTTAAGGAAACAGGATCCATAGAAGATAAACCACGCAGTGGACCTTCAAGGAGGTCCACTGACGATGATACAGCGACTGCTATCCTGGCTCATTTTAACAGAAGTCCCAATAAGTCTCTTCGGCGATTGTCCGCCGAGACAGGAGTGTCGACAAGTAGTATCCATCGCATTCTTCAGGCTCACAAATGGCATCCATATAAACTTCAGATCCTACAGAAATTAAGCGAAGATGATCCCGACCGGCGGATGGAATTTTGTGAATGGGCTACGGAAACATACATATTGAGCACGTTCTGTAAATAAAAGCTTTTGTTTTGCCTTTTTTTATTATTTTTCCTATGATGCCGGACTTATGGGACACCCTGTATGTGTATATATTATATATATTATTTATTATATATATATATCTATATATATATAATATATATATATATATATAATATATATATATATATATATATATATATAGTAAGATGTACAGTAACCGGACAAAAATGTATAAAGCAAAAATTCAAACTAAAAGTAAAGAAAATTAAAAGACAATAAAATTACGAAGCTTTTTGAGGAGAATAAATTTTCTTCGTTCAGGTAAGAAGACAAAACGGAATAAATGTTGCAGGAAAAGAACAGCACATGAACCTCATACATCTGACAGATGGAAACGGCGTAAGACAGATTTAAAAAGGGTATCTTGGGTTAAAATTTGATTTAAAAGAGGATCAGTCTTTAATAAACTTAATCTCGTTATCTATAAACTGAGGGCTACAAACTCTAAAGGCAAGGAGAAATAAGCTAATTAAAACCCGTCTCTTTGTAGAAACATAATGAGAGAAAAACCAACGCACAAACATATGCATTTGAATGAGTGTTCTTTCTAAAGACTTTGAATAAGGGTTTGTTCTGAGCCGAAAGGGAATTTCTGAATTTATTTTCTTCTTCTTCTTCTTCTTCTTCGTGTAAATTTAATCGATGTTAAGTTTAGTTTGCTCGAAATCGAATGAGGATCTAAATTGTTTGTCAGGACAACAAATAGATCATCAACGAAGCGATACCAAACAACTGAAAAGTCATTTATATCAGGAAGAAATTTACGCTCAAAAAACTCTCTCCTGTTGTTCTCAAGAACTATTTTTCTCTGCTGACACCCTGCCTAGGCAAACTCATTCGTCTTCATTAGTACTTTTCCTTCCTGATAGAAGTTCACTTTCATTTAGCCTGTCCCAAAGAAGGAACACCGCTCTCAACCCTCCAACTATCGTCCAAATGCTTTGATTTCTTGCCTTTCTAAAGTTTTTGAAACAACCCTCAATAGAAAGATTCTCAAACATCTCTCTTCTCACAATCTTATTTCAGATCGTCAGTATGTGTTCCGCAAGAGACGCTTTACTGGCGATCTTCTTGCATATTTCTCTGACTCTTGGTCATCCTCTCGGGTTTTCGGTGAAACCTTTGTTATTGCGCTAGACATATCAAAAGTTTTTGAAAGAGTCTGGTACAAATCTTTAATTTCCAAACTGCCCTCATCGGTTTCTATCTTTCTATCTGTGCTTTCATCTCTGATTTCCTTTCTGGTCGATCTATAGTTGGGGTTGTAGATGGCACCTGTTCTAAAGCTATTAATAGTGGTGTTCTCAGGCCTTTGTCCCGTCACAGACTCCTTTTCCTTTCATTTATTAATGATCTATTAAGTCGCATTTCCTTTCCTATCCACTCCAATGCCGATGATTCCACTCTACTTCTCCACCCGCTTCACAAAGCGGTGCACCTGACCTCTGATCTTTCTACTATTTCTGAATGGGGCAGAGAAAACCTTGTGGCTTTCAATGCCTTAAAAACTCAGTTCCTTCGTCTGTCTACTCGTCACAATCTTCCACACGACTCTCCCCTTACCTTCAACAATACACAACTCAATCCTTCCTCTTCTCTTCTCTTAACATTCTTGGCGTTTCCTTCTCTCATGATCTTTCCTGGAAAGATCACATATACTCTCTTTCTAAAACAGCTTCTAAGAGTTTAGATGTGTTGTACCGGCTTCGCAGTTTCTTCCTCACTCAGTTGCTCTCTCTGTACAGGGGTCTTGTCCGCCCCTGTATGGAGTACGCTTCTCATGTGTAGAGTGGCTCAACCCACACAGCTCTACTTGACCAAGTGGAATCAAAGGCTTTTCGTTTCATCAACTCCCTTCTTCTTCGTCTCTCCTCTCTCTCTCTCTCTCTCTCTCTCTCTCTCTCTCTCTCTCTCTCTCTCTCTCGTTGGAGACGGGCCAGGTGCCTGGTGACTGGAAGGAAGCCAACGTAACTCCTATCTTTAAGAAAGGGGATCACGAAAGTCCAGGGAACTATCGTCTCATTAGTCTCACTTCGGTTGTAGGTAAATTATTAGAGGGGATAATAGCTGATAGGATCGTTGACCATTTGGATTCCTACAAGCTGTTTGGGGACTCCCAACATGGGGTTTAGACGGCATAGGTCGTGTCTCACCAACTTGCTCGAGTTTTTTCACGTCATGTTGATATACTTTATCTCGACTTTCAGAAAGCCTTTGATAAGGTACCTCACCGCCAGCTAACGGCCAAAGTGCACGCGCTGGGTATCGGTGGGGAAGTAGGTAGGTGGATTGAAAACTGGCTGAAGAATAGGCGGCAGAGGGTTGTAATTAAAGGGGCTATCTCGGGTTGGGCCCCGGTCACTAGCGGGGTTCCTCAGGGTTCTGTTTTGGGGCCACTGTTGTTTATCACTTACATAAATGATATCGACACTGGCATCGTTAGTAGGATCGCCAAATTCGCTGATGACACCAAGCTTGAGGTCAATGTTGGGACGCCCGAGGCGATCGAACAACTGCGTGCGGACCTACGTAGGATAGGAGAGTGGTCCGAAAGATGGCAAATGCCGTTTAACTTGGGTAAATGCAAGGTCATGCACATTGGCTACGCCAATCCCAAGTCGGACTACTCGATGTTGGGGAGTAATATCGAGGCCACTGATTTGGTAAAGGACTTG
This sequence comes from Bathynomus jamesi, assembly GCA_023014485.1. NCBI lineage: Eukaryota > Metazoa > Arthropoda > Malacostraca > Isopoda > Cirolanidae > Bathynomus > Bathynomus jamesi. The sequence goes on along the minus strand of JAJOZX010001391.1, from coordinate 240,767 downwards.
GGTGTGCTAATTAGCAGCGACCTTAAGTTTACCAAACAGTGCGTAGAGGTGGAAAAGAAAGCGCAGAAGTTGTTGGGTTATATCAGGAGGCAATTTCGATTTCGGAACAAGAAGATTGTGCTCTCGCTGTACAATTCTCTGGTTCGGCCGCACCTGGAGTATGCTGTGCAGTTCTGGTCGCCCACCCTCAGGAAAGATATTGACAGGCTGGGGCGAGTCCAGGCGAGGGCCACAAAGTTAATCCCTTCCGTTAGGCATATGGGCTACAATCGACGCTTACGCGCCCTGAATTTGTTTTCGCTGGAAACTTGGAGGCTGCGCGGTCAACTCATCGAGGTTTTCAAGTTCTTACCCGGGTTCAACAATGTCGATTTTAGAAGCATGTTTAGTTTAAATGATAACCCAACTCGCAACAATGGTTGAAAGTTGGATTTGATACGGTTTAGGACTAGTGTGTGTGGGAATTACTTTACGTATAAGATCTGTGACACGTGGAACAGGCTACCTTCAGAAGTTGTGAACAGTTCTTCTGTGGATCTGTTCAAGAAAAGGTTAGACCGAATCTTGCACACTATTTGAGGGTGACAGAATTTTTCCCTGGCATCCGTTGCCATTGCTACCTCCTCGGTATGGGCCGCAAGGCCTTTTGAGGTACTACTACTACTACTACTACTCTCTCTCTCTCTCTCTCATTGCTATTATAACGGACACTGCTCTTATGAACTCTCTAACTGAACACCTCCTTTAAGGAGAGCACGCGCTACCAGACTTTCGAAACATTCTCATTCCTTTTCTGTCCAACCCTCTAACGCAGTGATTCTGAACCTGGGGTACGCGACGGGGTCCTGAAAATGGTACAAGTCACACGGTCGTAAAGAAAGTAAAAATCCTCTATGCTTCTCGAAAATCCAGAAAATCCCTTGAAAGAGTTCAAGGGGTACGGAAGAAAAAAAAGGTTCAGAACCGCTGCTCTAACACAAAGGTTAATCGGTATTTTCAATCTTTCATCTACTTAACCAGTCAACTCTGGAATAATGTTCTTCAATCCATCTTTTCCCCCTGTCTATGACCATCAATCTTTCAAATGCAGAGTGTCCAGGCATCTGAAAAACCTTGGACCTTGATTTTGGCTCTCTTCTTTCTCTATGGGAAGGGGCGTTTTTCCGGACATTCGCCCTTACCCCCTTTTTCTGCATAAAAAGAAAAAGGTTACTCATAGTCGGGAAGAGCCCAGACTAAGACCTTTTTTTTTTTGTCTATAAGAAGAGCTCAGCTCAGAACAAGCCTTTATTCAAAGTCTTTAGAGAAAACACGCATTCAAATGCATATGTGCATTGGATTTCCTCTCATTCTATTTCTACGAGGAGACGTGTTTTAATTAGCTTATGTCTCCGTGCCTTTTAGATTTGTAGCCCTCAGTTTTTAGATAACGAGATTAATTTTATCAAAGACACTTTTACTAAATTAGATTACCTTCAGGCTTTTATAAATAATGCTTTTAAAATCACAAAGGAATTTTGTAGTAATGCTCCACCATCTTCCCGAGAACAAAAAAGTACTTTAGTCTTACCTACAGAATGCAATATGACAAGAGATAGTTGAGTCATTCTAGAAATTTAGCTACCAAAATAAGCTGTACTACCAGAAATTACCTTCGCAACGACAAATTCAGGTTTACTTCCAATAATGCCGGAGTTTATAAAGTTCCACGTGGAAACTAATAATTTTGCCGACAGAAGCTATAAACATGAACACAACAGTCCCAGAATCGGCGACCCCATTTAGGCTTTGCATCAACATAGGACTAATTTTGATAATTTAATTGATATTAACAACTCGGCTCTTCATCTATATAAAAAGTTCATAAAAAGAGAGGAAAATGACCGAATCTTTTTTAACTGAAAATAACGATAACTCGTCCCATTTGAGCTGTGACGAGCCAAGATTTTTTGTACACCAGTTTTGGAAACGCCTGTAGATTCACTTATTTTTATTTGACTCAGTACCTCACCATGCAAATGTATTATTTTATATCTAATCTCATCAGAAATTGTACTTTTTGTCATTTCTTAAGCCTGTGAAAGAAAAAAAACAGCATGAATTAGGATTATAATGAGAAACGTTTTAGATAAATTTGTTTTGCAGAATTTAAGTGAATATGTCAATACTTTCAATTGTAAATATTGATATAACAATAGCTTAGGAGCATTTACTGCAGATCCATCAGTAATAGTTCGCTAGATCTTTAAACACATGCGTTATAAGTAATATAATGAATCAACCATCAAGTCCAATTTATACAGACTAGAGGGTCATCCAGCTTATACAACTTTATACACTTAAGTAATAACTTAGTTATACGTTAATATGAACCAGAGGTTCTAGTTAATATGTATTCTAGTATCAAAACCAATTTTCGTACGACAGATTATCTAAAGGTTATTAGATCGATAGTGGTCTCTGACTTTTGCACAGTACTGTATATATTAGTGGTGGACCGGATGTCAGTTTTTCAACATCTGCGGATGCGGATCTTTAATTTCAATACCCGCGGATGCGGATATTTAGTTAATCTATCAATATAATATAGAATTATGAATATATGACAATTTTTCAAATTTCGTGATATTACTATTATGGCAGGCAATACATAAGAATTAAAATTAATATTAATGTTTTCATTATGATAAAAATAATAACTTTCTCGAGAGTTTCAGCCACAGAAAATTGAATGAAACAAGTTTCATTCAATTTTCTGTGTTACCAGAAAATTTTGTTATTTTGAGGTTTATATATATTTGTTTGTTCATTAATAATTAATACTTTACATGAAATGTGCATGACTGAGCCTTATAAGCTACTTTATAAGCTAATTTAATTGTAAATTGCATAATTTATTTGAGGTAATATCCGCATAACATCCGCAGTCAGGAATGCGGATGCGGATGTTAAAAACGATGCGGATGCGGATATCCGGTCCACCATTAATATATATATATATATCTCTATATATAGTTTTTTTTACTTTGACAATTAACCGCTTTCCCATTATATTTTACCTGAAACCATTATACAAAGATTATCACAACCTACCTTACATGATAGTCACTATACGTCGGCATACAAAAGAGCGTAAAAAGAGACTAACACAAGCTTTTAAACTGAAAATTTAAGCCAATGAGACTTTTACAGTTACTGTAAACGAGGTTCTATTACTTGAAATGAGATTGTGAGTGAGGTTTTGAATTCTGAACGAGATTTTCTAATAAGAGTTCACAATTTTTTTTTATCCGTGAAAAGACTGTGCGCGCGAGGGCAGCACAAAATTCTAAAGGCGTCATTTTCGTATTCCAACTTCTATAAAACGAAGAGGATTCGCACCCACATACACGAAAATGTGTGAAAATTTCCACTGAGGCATCCAACATTATAAAACGTTACGAAGACTAATAAATCATACAGTATGGCCAGCGTGTTGAACATTTTATATATACTGTGTGTGTGTGTGTGTGTGTGTGTGTGTGTGTGTGTGTGTGTTTTAAAATACTGAGTTTTAAGCTGGAAGTCGTTAGATCGAACTCCGGCTCGGACTTATGGTCCACTCCGTATATAGAAATAAAATTTAATTGGTATTTAATCTTATCAGCACAATAAAGTGGCGATATTACTTCTTTCGTGTCGTTATAGACTTCATGGAGCGCAGTTTATCCAGTGAAATTTGCAATTCATATCCACACACTGACATAAAAAATTAAGCAAGTAAGAACATTGCTTCAGTTAACTTCTCCGAATATTATGATTTAAATACGCATTAAATACGCTTTTATAACGGAGATAAAACCAAAAAATTATAAAATTTTATTATTTACTAGTAGTGAAACGTATAAATTACGATCTTCCTAACTCCGACGTTTCGTTCTATTTCTTAGAGAAAATTTATTTAGACTTTTTATTTCCGCGAATTACGTTTCTTTAATATCTTCAAATGAATATTCATTAATTTAAAAAAAAAAATGCCAATTCAAGTTTTCACTCCCTCAACGGCAGTCTTTCGTCTTTTGGGTTTGGTGAGAAGGAAAGTTGGTTTCGCCCAACGAATTTTCAGACTTATTGTTATTATTATTAAATGAAATAAAATAAAATCTAAAGACAGCGCGCGATAAAATCGTGAACGAGAAATATGTGCCATATGCTGAATTTTAATTCAACCATTTTTTTTTAAATTCACACACACACACACACACACACACACATAGAGGGGTTCCCGATGTTCACAAACTCATGAACAGAGATCCGAGCGGCTGTTCATTATAGTCTTCTTCACATTTTAATTTGAATTGTGATGTGTTCACACTCCTAAAACAGAAATTTACAGTGTCGCAACGGTAACTAATTAAATTTATCGTAGTCTGGAGAGCTTTCAATCCAAATTTTATGAGATCGTTCATATTTTCGAAGAGTAAATAGACAATAATTTTATTCTCCCGAGCTAAAATATCGTTCATGTAGGCACTCGTACCCAAATGCATTGACACTAGTAACTATGGCACTCATTCAGATGCATTTTGCATGTCATTCTTATTACAAATGAAAGTCGAAAATATTTTTGCAATTACCGAATTATGAATTTAATATCTTTATATCATGTTACAAGGTGATATTATATATATAAATGGGATGAATTTCACAATTAAACACGTGAAATGAATGAATGATGCAAACCCACAAGGAAAAAGAAAAATGATTCTAAGGCCTTTCGTGTATTCAGAAGTATACCTCGTCAGACGTCAGGGAATGACGTCATTCCCTGACGAGGTTTACTTTTGAATACACGAAAGGCCTTGGAATCATTTTTTTTTTCCTTGTGGATTCGCATCATATATATATATATATATATATAATATATATATATATATATATATATATATATATATAAGCTGAAAAATAATAACCATTTCTTTTTCTCTTGAATTTGGCAAACGAATGTTTGCAAAGATAAATGAATAAATAAATTAATAAAAAAGTGCCATCAGAGCAGAGGGAATTAGTACAGCTTTTAACATTGTAATCTCGCACACCCATTAGATTCAATTTCAAAACACTCAATAATACCCAGCCCAAACAAATCTTTTTATTTGACATTATTTTATTTATATATATATATATATATATATATATATATATATCAGAGCTGGGCACTTCCGCAAACACTTCCGCAAACCGAAAATTCCGCAATTGCGGAAGTATGTTTTGCGTTTGCGGCAGTCATCGCAAATTAGTGAATTTGCGTTGCGGAACTAAGACCGCAAACGCAAATCTTTCCGCAAATTTCCCACGTGGCCACTGGCCAAGCCCGCTAGTGCTGTGACGCTGCCCAAAAGGGCCAGCCTGACCTCTGACAACTTCGAACGTCTCGTGTTCATGAAGGGGAACATGGACTTATTAAAACTGGATTTGGCTCAGTTACTGGAGGAGGACGACTGAACTTGTTGACAAAGCCAGAGGCGTACACTTGTAGAGGCTAGAGGGGTTGAGTTGTACAGTGAGTTCAAGTTGTGTAGTCACAGTGTTAACTTAATTTAACTTGTGTAATGTAATGTGTGTACAGTTACTACAGTTACAGTAGTCTTCTCTAACGTGTCTAAGTCTCAAAATTTATGAAATTCAAATTATTAAATTTATTATTTAATTTATTTACTATTTACTCGCAGGAGGTGTTTTTGTTCAATATAATATATCAATATATGTAGTATTTTTATTTCTTCTACAATAGTGATTTATTGTAATAAATTATTTAGCCTTGTTTTTAATAAAAACAAGGCTAAACATTAAACATTAAAAAGATATAAAAACTTTTTATACCTCTTTAATGTTTTGGATACTTTTTATAGTTAAAATTGCGATTGCGGAATTTGCGGTTTGCAGAAGTGTTTGCGGAAGTGCCCAGCACTGTAAAAATTGGAAATATGGTTTGCGTTTGCGGCACCAAAAATGGCAAGCAGTTTGCGGATTTGCGGTTGCGGAAGGTAAGGTTTGAGTTTGCGGATTTGCGATTGCGGAAGTGATTTTGAGTTTGCAGTGCCCAGCTCTGATATATATATATTAGTACCTCTCTCTCTCAAAAATAAATACATCTGAACTGTTGGCAATCATCTGTTTTGAAATGCCTTCTTTCAGGAAACCTATATGGGCATACTGGGTTACCAAGACCACCATTTGAAAGGACTCGACATCCAATGAATGCATTAAAAAAAAAGCAGTAATTATTCCACCAATAAAACACGAAAATTGCGTATGGGTATTAAAATTAAAAGATGCTGCTGATGAATATAAGTTAGGTATGTCATGGACTTTATATCTAAGGTTTCGAACCTAATGTAACAACGTTCTTGGTACCATCATTTGTAATTGGGATTTACTGAGTCGTCAGTTAGGTGCGGTTCAATGTACCTCAACTACTGGAACATACGACAGTCAATTCAAAAAATCATATCGTAAAACTCCATGTTTCTTATATAGAATAGATAGATAGAATAACTAGTGTAATTATCACTAAGAAATACAAGGCTTTTTTTAATAAAATGTACATGTGGCTAATTCAAATATATAAAAAAAATAACAAGTATCGCATAAGCGAAATTAAAAACCAGTTATTCAAAATTTTGCGCAACATTTTGCACAAATGCAGGTAAACTATCAAAGAATAATGCATAAAATATCGGTGAACCTATCATACGATGTTGCAAAGACTGTCAACTAAATGTTCGGCTTTCCAAATCTTCGCCAGCAATGAGACAAAGATTTGACAAGCTGGACGTTATACGAGGGGCGGTCAGAAAATAAGCTTACACAGCGTATAATTTCGTAACTAAAGGACCTACATTGATTATGTTTGTATCAGGTGAATTCGTTAATCATTGTTGGCAACACTGCACGTCGATTCGGCTGCCATCCACCGTACATTGGTTATATGAGTCAGTTGAACATGGCGGCTCGACTGGAACAGTGCCCTGCCCTACGGAGCAGTGCAAGACGTTTACGTTTAATGGCCGCTCGTAAACGTTCCAGTGTTGAACAATATGCAGCTGCATTGATTATTGTGCCTTTTTGCATGAAGTCTGCGAGCAAAACGCCTTTGTGGTCTCAAAACACGGTAACCATCACTTTGCCAGCGGACCTCACAATCTTGAACTTCTTTGGTCGCGGGGACACAGGGTGTTTCCATTCCATGCCGGCACGTTTTGTTTCCGGAGTACGGTGATGAACCCATGTCTCGTCTCCTATGAAAATGCGCTCGAGAAATTCTTGACCACTGACAGACAGACTCGGAATATCGTTGCAGAAATGACAAGGCACTGTTGTTCCAGTCGAGCCGCCATGTTCAACTGACTCGTATAACCAATGTACGGTAGATGGCAGCCGAATCGACGTGCAGTGTTGCCAACAATGAATAACGAATTCACCCGATACAAACATAATCAACGTAGGTCCTTTAGTTACGAAATTATACGCCGTGTAAACTTATTTTCTGACCGCCCCTCGTAATACAAGTACGATTTTTACCGGTTAAACTGGATGCTTGATGGAATCATCAAATTTTTATTTTATCAAAGAGAGCCACGCGTATCGCCTTCTCCCGCCTAACTTTTACATTTAATTAAACTTTGAAGCCTCTTACTTAATGAGTTGCTGACACTGCATCAACATCATACGAGAAATTACGTTAGATTTTTTGATACTACGATAGAGCAACCAATTATTGCGCGGACAATCAGACAATACAGAGATGAAAATGGCAAAAGGTTACGAGCACGAAGCCTTTTCTTGAAATACTTCGTACGAGAACTTGTCATTGTAAACGTATGTCTCGCTATTTAACTTGAATACCAATTAATATAGTCTCGGAAAAATGTTCGCCAAGAAAATTTGTGAGGGGAAAAAATTATTAATCAATAGAATGATTTTGCATTTTGTTTTTAAAATTCTGTTACCGTCATAAAAACATATTAAATTTTCAAAGAAAAACATAATATTACCAATTAGTAATTTTTTTTTCCTTTTTAGAAATATTTACGTTTTAAGGACTTTTTTTTTTCCCCCTTTAAGAAGATGTACCTAACAGGCCTTCCAACAGTTTACGGGGTGATCCAGAAAAGGGGTCCCCAAAAACAGTTATCTATCAAGTTATATTCTGGAACACTTTCTTTTTCTTTGTTAATCACCCTGTAGACTGAACGACTCGACTGCGTATAAACTAAAATTTGCGGTTCGTTAACTTTTTTCGTAAAAGTGAAGGTCATATGATGGAGTTGGAGGAATTACAGTTTCAAGTAGGATACGAACTTCGGGTCGGTACATCATCTGAACGTGGAGGACGGTCCCTATCCAACCAGTGAACAGACCCACCGTCACTTAACTTCGCTGATCTAACAAGAAGAGGTGGCAGCGTGACAATCAATGACGAGGCCCAAAATTAATGGGGTTAAACACTTCATAATTCATACTTATTAAAGCCAATAAATAATGCGAATTAAATTCCAGGGAACATATACATACACGATATATATATATATATATATATATATCAGGGCCGTAGCCAGGGTGGGGGATAGAGGGATATATCCCCCCCGAAATTCTTCCCAAAATTAGAAATATATTCAGACAAAATACTTCTCTCTGCTTACTCCCCTTTCATGGAGCTCTTATTTTCTGGAATGGATTTACATTTCCGACTCACCGAACTCCATAAGGAGCTCATGTCAATTAATGAACTTACGCTTCCGACTCTTAAGTTTGCTTGCTTTTAATTGGTCCTCTTGCCTACGTCACGAATGACGTCATTTTCTATTAATGTGCCCATTGACCATGTGCAGTCGTCACTCATGTCAATTCCTAATATACGGTCAGTCATGCTGTTTACTTCCTTTGTTTTTCACGTGTTGTGGGTACTGAGAGTCTGTGACCTATTTACAATATGGCCAACAAGAGGCAAGCAAGTGTTTAAAATTATTTTGAGCCTAAAACAAAAAAGAAAACAAACAGTGATTTAATCTGTCCTTCTGACAGTGGTGAAACTTCAAATGAAGTGAAAAAACTGAAAATGTTGTTTCCTCGGTGTGCGAGTCACAAATGTCTTTGGATATTGGCACGTTCCTCGAAAAATCATGTACAGACGAGGAAAAATATAATATTTTTAAAAGTCTTTGGGTACCCGGAGAATTGTATAGTTTTCCGCCGGGTAAAAGAAGCTTAAAATTTCAAAGGAAGTGGCTGACTGAATTTAAGTGGCTTGCATATTCTCGAGCAAGTGAAGGTGCATTCTGCAAGTACTGTTTTGTCTGCAAAAAATGTAGAAGTTGGTAAAGGAAATCACATAAGACTGAATGCACTAGTTAATGCTCCGTATATGCGTTGGAAAGATGCAAAAGAGGATTTCCGCAAGCACGAAACTAGCAATTATCACAAAGACAGCTGTGTTAAAGCACAAATTTTTTTGTCAGTGTTTGAAAATAAAAAAAAGGATAACTGTACAACCTTAGACAGTGCCAAAAGACAAAAAACCTTAGAAAACAGAAAAAAACTCATGCCAATTATTGAAACCATTATTGCATTGCGGGGTGATAGCGATGCTGGGATTTTTGAAGAAAATCAACAAAATGATGGAAATTTCCGTGCTTTACTGCGGTTTAGGATTGGTGGTGGAGATGAGAATCTAAAGAAGCATTTCACCGAATGTGGTCGAAATGCAACCTACACAAGCCCTCAAATTCAGAATGAAGTGATTGATATTTGTGGTAATCTAATCCTGTCTCGTATCGTGAATCAGATCAATCATTCAAAATATTTTAGTGTTCTGGCGGACGAGACCTCAGACATCTGTGGAGTGGAACAATATACTCTTTGTGTTAGGTACGTGTTAAAAAGTGAAGAGAACTATGTGCTGCGAGAAGATTTTCTGAAATTTGTTCCTATTCATGACTGTTCTGGTAGGGCACTTGCTGAAACATTATTAAAAGAACTGAGAGAGTTGGGGTTGGATGTAAACTACATGAGAGGGCAAGGATATGATGGGGCTAAGTCAATGAGTGGTCAATTGAAAGGATGTGCAGCTATTATACAACAAACGCATCCTCAGGCTCTCTACGTTCATTGCTCTAGCCATGCCCTAAATCTGGCACTTTCCCATGCTTATTCAGTGACAATAATAAGGGCTAGTTTAACGGTAATGCGAGATATAATAGCTTTCTTTAGACATTCTCCTAAGCGAAGTCATGTGCTGAAAAGTTGCATCAATGAAATGTATCCTGGTGCCAAAAGAACCCGTCTTCTGAAATTTTGTGAGACTCGGTGGGTTGAACATTTAGATTCAATTCTGTTACTGAAGGAACTTTGTGCATCAATTTCTCAAGCTTTAAACAGAATTCAGGATTTTACGGACAAAGAGTCTACAATGAAGGCTTTCACATTGTTAACTGCTATTGAGAGCGGCAAATTTTTTATATGCTTGGTTATTGTTAGTCAGGTGTTTGCACTACTGCATGGTCTTTGCACATTCCTACAGTCTAAACAATGTGATCTTGTTTCTTGCCTGAACCATGCCGAAGTTTTAAAAGATGAAATACAAGCCCTGGGGGACTCTGCCGATTCGAAATTTAAAGCAGTTTTCTGTGAAGCCGAAAACTTGGGTAAAAGTTTGGGTACAACAATTCAAATGCCACCTTCGGTCGGACGGAAAGGTGATCAATTTGTTACACAGAATGTTGAAGAGTATTACAGACGTTGTGCGTACGTGCCTTTCGTAGACTTTTTATTAAATGAACTAAATGATAGATTTCTCAACCATAAAACTGTATTACAAAAACTGCATTCGTTGTTGCCGAAGAGATCCATCTCTCTGACGGATGAGGAAGTGAAAAACTGCTGCGAAACTTTGTCCCTTCAGTGGCCTGACGATGCAAGCGTTCCGGTAAAGTTCGAGGGAGAACTGAAGATGTGGAGACGAACCTGGAGAGACCAAAATGAAAAGCCCATCGATTTCATTACTTCTTTAAATGAATGCAATGAAGAAATATTCCCTACAATTAATACATTTTTGAAAATAGGTGCCACTCTGCCAATAACTACGGCCACTGCAGAAAGATCCTTTTCAACGCTAAGACTTAAAACCTACATAATAAATTCTTCCTCTGAAGAGAGACTGAATGGTTTGGCCTTAATGAGCATTCACCGCCAATTAGAAATACAACCGGAGGATGTTCTTCAAGAAATGTCAAAAAGGAAGAGAAAATTAAATATCGTCTTGTAAGGTAATGTAAACAATTTACGTACCTTTGCTGAATATATATATATATATATATATATATATATATATATATATATATATATATATATATACACAGGGTGGGCCGTAAGTTTCCATACATAGGAAAAATTAAACGTTTGTTTTTATGTTTCAGATACCCTAAGAATATGCGTTTGACGTAAGATCTTGTTTACTGATGAAGCAAATTTTTACGTCAATGGAGAGGTTAATCGGCAAAACATACGTTTTTGGAGTATGCTAACCCTAACTGGCTGAGTCCGACGAAGATGCCGGTGCCGTAAAGTGATGGTGTGGGCCGGGATATGGGGTGACAGAATTATTGGACCAATTTTGTCAGTGGAAATCTTAATGCCAAAAGGTATCTTAACATGTTGCAAGAAGAGATTTTCCCATCCCTGCTAAACGAGGAAGGTAACTTCCCAGTTTACTTCCAGCAAGATGGAGCTCCACCTCATTATGGTCTTCACGTGCGTCGGTATTTGGATCAGCAGTAGTTTCCGGATGCTTGGATTGGTCGGCGTGGTCCTGTGGAGTGGCCTCCCAGATCCCCAGATCTCACCCCCCTTGATTTCTATCTTTGGGGGCACTTGAAGGCCATGGTGTATCAGGAAAAGATACGAGACATAAATCATCTAAGGAACGTATCACCAACGCCATTACAAGCATAACGTCAACTGTGCTAATGCGTGTTCATCAACAGTGGGGAACACGTATTGAAATGTGTTTTCAAAACAATGGCAACCATGTAGAGCATATTATATAAATAAAAATGGTTGTCCATAAAAAAATGTTTATTTTTCCTATGTATGGAAACTTACGGCCCACCCTGTATATATATATATATATATATATATATATATATATATATATATATATATATACCTAGGACGTCCTAGGTATATATAGGTTCATATAACCCCCTCCGAAAAAATTTCTGGCTACGGCCCTGATATATATATATATATATATATACATATATACAGGATGCCCATAAAGCCACGCACCATAGGAAAATACATTTATTTTGTTTATTTATTTATTTTGTTTTATTTATTTGTTCGAAATGATTCCCACCAATCTCAAAACATGTTTGTAAACGAAAAGCAGGTTTCTTTGAATGTTCCTCAACATATTTGGCCTGATGGAGACATAAATAAATAGACATTGCTTATGTTCCTATGATGCGCGACTCTCTCTCTCTCTCTCTCTCTCTCTCTCTCTCTCTCTCTCTCTCTCTCTCTCTCTCTCTATATATATATATATATATTATATATATATATATATATATATAACGTGTGCTTCTGTATATCGATGACCGAAATCGGTGAATAAACATTATTTGTTGAAGTTCCCCTAACCAAAATCATCATTAAAAACTTAAATAAAATCGCGATAACAATTTAATAACTGCAATAAAAACAGATAAAATAGAAACAAATTAAAATAACTGAAACGAAGTGTAACAAAAGACAGAAAAAAAAATAACATTTATATGACCGGTATATATATATATATATATATATATATATATATATATATATTAATATATATATATATATATATATATCTATATATATATATATATATGTGGTAAACCTGATAGAAGTTCCGTGCGTCGGTCTTTTTCACACAGAGGTCAAGCTGGTGGCCCCACCTCTAGACCTGGTGTGATAGAGGAGCGAGTTGCTCTCTTGCTATCTCCATCGCACATAGCCAGGCACACCCTGCTCATTCATTGCATATATATATATATAACCTTTAACCTTTGGTTAGCTTCCGCCCGAATTGTTCATTCTGACGAAGGTCAAGCTTTTCACTCCACCTTAGACCTACAGTTTAACGTGGAATCCGAACCACGCCCCATCAGCAGCCCGGCGTCTTAACCACTAGGCCACCTAGGGTACCCATTTATCTACCAACCACTTTCTTTATTGTGTGGAAGGATGAACAGCTGGATTTTGCTGCGCGCCGGCTGCCGTCGGGTCTCGAACCCGGGGCCGATGGATTCGTAGTCAGCGACGCTAACCACTAACCATATATATATAGAGAGAGAGAGAGAGAGAGAGAGAGAAGAGAGAGAGAGAGAGAGAGAAATGAAAACGATCATACTTTCTCGATCATTTTCGCTACTATATTTTCCGTTATCATTAATGACGTCATATTTTACTAAATTGCTATACAGAATTACGGAGGTATATTATATATTGAGAACATCAAATACTTTAATATGCAAATGTCGGAGTTTTTTTCTCGTTAGAATAAATAACTAAAAAGCGCTTGAAAACGTTTTAATAGACATTGAAAAGGGTATATGACAGTTGGGGGTCCATTTGGATGGAATACCTCGCGTACTGTATTTTAAATTTTGTAATGGAAGTGCATTTCAACATTTATAAAGTTTTTAATCAAGAAATAAAATTCTTTTTTTATAAAGTGAAGTTTTAAGTTGTCATTTTTATTTTTTGTTCAAATTTTTCGTATACTTCTTATACATAAGTAGTGCAGCGGGAGAAGGGCTTAAGCGACAAAGTCGGCAAAACACGTTTTCTGTTTGAAAAGACACCTTATTCTTTCCTCTATCTGCCAATTGGAGGTGGTAGAGGGGAAGAATAAACTGTCTTTTTCAAACAGAAAACATATTTCGCTGATTTTGTCGCTTATCCCCTTCTCCCACTGCACTACTCGTATATTAAATTAGATTTATTCTTCAGAATTGTACAGTACAGTTGGGGAGAAAAAGTACGCCTGGAAACAAGATTAAAAAATAAAACATCCATAACTTAGTAATTGGTAATATTCTTTTTTTCCTTTGGATATTTCAGCTTTTGGTGACAGTAATAAAAGCTACGCGTGTTAAAGTTACATGATAGTTACTGACAAAAATAATTATGGAAACGTTATACGGGGTCAAAGTTACGTTAAAGTTACACGTAAGTTACGTCACAGTTACTGATGGGATTACAAAATTGTTTTGTTCGGATTACGCGTAACAGTAATTATCGAGTATTAATAAGAAATAAGACGCGAATCTCCATATCTTGAAACATACGTTACTGAACGAGGTTTAAGGATGCCTTGCTGATGCGGACGGATATGGGCGTCTCTCTCTCTCAAGTTTTTCACGTTCCTATTTCATACTGAGAATAGAATGCTCCAAAGGGCATTCTCGGAAGTGTCTTAAACCGTCCCCAAAGCAACTCTAATCGGATGCATTCATTCCAGCCTCTCAGGAAAGAGGAATTTCCTACGAACTTCACATCTTTCGTAGCTAAGTGGTGAAAACGTTGGCGGTCTGTATACTCCAACTCATTTCAGTCGCGCAGACGATGTTTGCAAAGAATACTGACAGTTAGTCAGGGTACAACGAACAAGGACAAGCTCCTTTTGCGGTGTCTCTGTTCATGGTTTTCCTGATCGATTTCTGTGTTTCGAACTTTGAAAGTTATATTAGTAAAAGAGAGACGTCATATGACAAGGACTTTAACAATCTGCTTCTTACTTCGGTATTCTATGAGCATGTCACACACACACACACACACGAAAAAGCCTGAAGTAGCTGTTAAATTACTGTGTACCTCCTCAGTTTGCTCTCAATTTAATTTGAATACATCATTATCTGCCAGTTTTGAATTCTTGGGAGAAGAGCGCAACTTCTGTTTTAGCACCATTAACCAGTATAATTATTAGTGAATAATCATAATTATTGTTTATTGCTTACATTTCATAAGGTATTCTAGTCCTTTACACGAAAGTATTATTAAGAATCTCATCAACATACGCTAAGTTATTTAACCTTAAATTAGTTACCGAGCGTCTAAATGGCTTCATTGAGCAATACGAATAATCCGCCATTATACACACTCATGAGTAAGGATGATAGGGAGTAAACTATTAATATACAGGGTGGAAGAAAAGTTTTTAAGGATTTTATACATACAACTATTTAGTTAACAATATTATGGTTCAAATGATGAAACAGATCAAACAAAAAGTTTATCAAAATTTTATTCGTACAAATATTTTGTTAAATTGTAATTTAATCTTCAAAGAGTTCTCCATTCGCTATGATACATTTGTGGATTCTCTCTGCGAAACTCTTCATTGTCCTAAACATATCGAGTGGGATCCTTTTCAGTTCATCTATTCTGCGGCCAAAGCCACATTTGGATAGATGAAATCATGAGTTTAGAATTTGTCACTTAAATCAGGTGATCTGGCTGGCCACTCGATGGGACCTCGCTGCCCAAGCCATCTTCCTTCAACGTTCGTATCCAAAATCTCACGGGCAGCTGCGGAGTAATGTGGCGGCGCTCCATCATGTTGATAAAGACAATTACTGCTAACGCCATCAGTAAACTGTGCAAAATTTTGTTCCTTAATACCTGGCAATAGCATTTTACATTCATCGTATCTCTCGATATGTCAAAGGAAACGAGTCCTGAATAACCAAAGTGCACCCAAACTGTTAGTGTAGCCATTTTAACAGGTTTACCTAATCATATTTGGGGATTTTTTTTCGCCCAGTAGTGAACGTTGTATTTGTTTCCTTTATAAACTCGTTAAACCGAAGACATTTATCTAAAAATTTATCTTTCGAAGGAAATCTGGATCACTGTTGAACTTCTGTCTCATTGTTTCAGCAAACTGCAGCCGTCTATCCGAATCATCCTCGTATATGAGCCGAGAGTAAATAAGTTTGTAATCGTGGTACCCCTGAAATTTCAATATTTTTGTTACTGAAAATTTGGAAATACCCAATTTTTTCTGCGACTTTTCTCGTTAAAGTGTTGGATCGACTTGAAAACTGGCGAGGACATTTTCTTTGTTGTTGACTCCTGTCGCCGTTATTGGCCTTTCGCTTCTTGAACGATCTTTTACCAGGCTCCCTGTTTCCAAAAGTTTGAGCGTCCAGTATCGAAGAGTGGTCGCATTTTGGTGGTGGCTTATTATATTTTTCTTGAGATACACGCAAACTTTCTTCACAACTATTATAAGAAATAGCCCACGATACAAGATACACTTTTTCTTCACTGCTGTGTTCCCTCCTTACTGACATGGCGCTGACTGGGGCTTGGGCTTAGGTCCTTCCTGTTCTAGCCTAGGATCATTCCTGGCCTTGTATAATTGCTTTGAAAAGTATCGCATACACTGCTGTGATATCATTGGAATTTATTTATTATTAACAAATTATTTGTATGTATAAACTCCTTAAAGACTTTTCTCCCACCCTGTATATCGTGATTAACTATCATATTGGCTTCTCCACTATAGTTAGAAATTTTACTGTACATTTACAGATATTATATGGCAGCAACTTTTCCACATACCTTCTCTAAAATTACAGATAGTATCGGTTTCATTTACAGATACTGTACGTAATAATGGTGATGTAATCCGTAAATAGTTCCATAACATATCTGTAAAATGCAACCAAAGTACAGAGAGAATCTGTAAAATTACAGTCAGTATTAGTAACTAATATCTGTATGTACATTTACAAAGATTCTGTGTATTACGCTGATCATTATTATACACAATAAATGTGCAAATATTTGGCCAATGAATATACAGGGTGCCCATAAATTAGCTTTACAAATTCAACTTAATCTAAATTAAATTTGTAAAGATTATTTACGGACACCCTCTATGTGAATCTCTCGCACCTACAGTTAGTGCATCTAGAACGTGGTTACGGATAAATTCTGTAACAATATATATTTACACAAAAAACAAAGACTTTCAGCAAACTTCTATACACAGAAATATTATCTTCTATCGTTTCAAACCACTGAAAAAAGAAGTTTTGAAGACCATTTCTTCTATCTAAAGAAGTTATGTATCATTAAAACAATTTATGACATCATGTGACAAGAAGCTTTGATACCCAAAAGAAGGAAAAACTCCTTCCAAGAATGCACCCTCAAAAAGAAGTTATAAGTTCTAAATTTAGAAGGTTTTCTTTTAAGTGTAGTATATTTAAAACTGACAAGCGTTTATAACAAAGTTTCATTATACTTAGAACTTCTTTTGAAACAAATACTTAAATCAGACGTGGGCGACAGTTTTCAAAACCAAAGTGATTGGGGATGACCAAGAGGTAATTATTCAGATGACGAAACAAGATCTTTTCAAGCAACTTACAGAAGCATAGAAAGCTAGTAACGGGTGGGCCAAGATAAAGAGGCCCCATTCGGTTTTAAAGAACCTCAATAAGGCTTCTTTATCTCGACCCATCCTATATAATATTCGTAATGTTCGTATATAAATGTACAGAAAGTTTGTATAAGATGCCCAAATTTACTTTTTGACCAGAGACATAGCAGCCTCACAGCTGCTATATTCCTACAGAGTTTATGAGTGTCTCAGCAGGAACATAAATGCGAGACAATATCCTGTTGAAAATGACAAATAAATGGTAAAAAAAAAAGAAAGAGAAAGAAGGAAAAGGTAACGTTCATCAGACAAACCGTCTCCAAGAAGAGAAGAAACCTATTTTATACTTCTTTACCAAACATTTAATTCCAGGCCCTGAAGTGTAAAGTCGGCGAGAATTTTCATTTAAAACCTTTTACATTGTCAACGCTATATCTATAAGCTTCTCCCTCTTCGCGCTATTAAGAATGTTGGAATAATGGTTCCTCCACAAATCAGCAATTTCCACCTCCCAACACACCTCGTCATTGTTGACGGAAGGAAGGGTTTACCACCTGCTTCGTTCTTAGCAGACTTCCAAAAACTGTTTGTTGTCTAAATATAGATTAGCCTCAGAAGCTTTTACGGCTCGAACACACACACACACACAAATATTTTATATGCAGACACACACACACACACACACACCTTTGGTTAGCTTCCGCCCGAAGTGTTCATTCTGACGAAAGTCAAGCTTTTCACTCCACCTTAGACCTACAGTTTAACGTGGAATCCGAACCACGCCCCACCAGCAGCACAGCGTCTTAACCACTAGGCCACCCAGGGTACCCATTTATCTACCAACCACTTTCTTTATTGTGTGGAAGGATAAACAGCTGGGTTTTGCTGCGCGTCGGCTGCCGTCATCGGGTCTCGAACCCGGGGCCGATGGATTCGTAGTCAGCGACGCTAACCACTACACCACCGAGGCGCATATATATATATATATATATATAGTTAAGCTTGAATTGATTGTGGGAATACGTTAAGGGCAGGGAAAGCCCTTCCTGATCGGCTTTCATGTTTACGCAATTACGGTTAGGTGAAGAAAAGAGCTGAAGAGGGAATATCTGAATATCGGCGGATGATCCGACGGCGGGGGAAAGCCTCGGATACAAAAGAGGGAAAAAAATGGGGGGAGTAAATATGATGAAAATGGTGTAAATAAGTGAAAGAAATGGTCGTACACGTTTATTTTCTGGGAGATATTGTTATAATAATAATAATAATGAGGGAAATGCCTGAAGACGCGAAATCTCTCTCTCTCTCCTCCTCTCTCTCTCTCTCTCTCTCTCTCTCTCTCTCTCTCTCTCTCTCTCTCTCTCTCTCTCTCTATTATTTATATATATATATATATATATATACCGTATATATATATATATATATATATATATGAAAATTATTTCACGAAAGTAACACGTGAAAAATATTATGATGAATAAAACCACGAAGGGAAAAGAAACACAAGTGGTGCTCAAGCGCTTTCGTCTAATGTTCCTGAGGATGTCATTAGACGAAAGCGCTTGAGCACCACTTTGTGTTTCTTTTCCCTTCGTGGTTTTATTCATCATATATATATATATATATTATAATATATATATATATATATATAAATCAGTGGCGACTCCAGCTCTTCAAGACTACTCGGGCTCTTTTTAAATTTCCAAGTCTACATATGAGCCGACATTTAAATGCATGACAATAACTTAAGATTATCAATAAAATAAATGAATACATACCTCGGTAAAAAAAATTATTTGAATTTTATTTACTTGAACATAAAGTCCAAGCGTCTTGGTTTTAAAGCAAATTCCTTTAATATTCGGTCATGTAATTCCTTTTTGCTTTCTAAATCAATAAGTATTTCTTTTTCAATTGAAATCCTAGCCAGAGACGAGAGCCGTTCTTGAGCCATTGTGTTTCTTAAATATGATCTAATTCGATCAAGAACAGAGAAACTTCTTTCATTTGAAACAGAAGTTACAAGTATGGTAAGGAGGAGCTGAATCAGAATACTTATAATATTAAAAATAAATCAGATTATTTTTATTTAAGAAAAGCGAACAACCTCACATTGCGGCAAAAATCAAACTGCACCGCCGCCCAAGGCAGTTGAAGGCATGCTTATCGAAACGTAAAAAGTTACCATGTATAGCCAGAATTAAAAATTGTGCCTCTACAAGGCCGAAAGATATAAGCCCGAGTTGAAATGTTTTTTCTTTATAAAAAAATTAATAGGAGGAAAAACGCATTTTATTTAATGAGAATTAGGAGGAGGACTATTATGTAACCGTATGCAAGCAAATAATTATTCATTAAAAGAACTTTAAATATACGATATTACTTATGCTTTCTCGGGCGTAATGTCTTGCGCCCGAGTAAAGATCTTGAAAGATTACACGAAAACTTAATGTGTCAATATAGTTTTTTTTATAGGTAGTAAGGGTATCTAAATGCGCTCAAAATTTGTTTGCGTGACGAAGGCTAGACCGAAAAATAGTAACATACTACCAGCCAAAAACCATTTTTACAATTTGTATTTAAAATTTTTTTTTTAAAACTTGAATCTATAAATACACAATTTTATCTCTCATGTTTCTGCTTGCCCCTTGCCTCTCGGGCTCAGCCCGAGAAGCCCGAGTGCAGGAGTCGCCACTGATTATATATAATATATATATATATATAATATATATATATATATATATATAAAGGCCGTCCGCAGCCTGACAGGCCATTATAGGCACTACCAAAGTACAAAATATATAACTGCTCAATTATGATTAATGTCTCTCACTAACTTGTTATATTTGCCACGTACATTTCGAGGGTATCATAATCACTTCTATGTAATTCAGATATTGAAAACAACGGTAAATATGATAACACATTTTATCATTCATTTATGTTATACATAAATAAATGCATATACATATTTGGCAATATGTAAACTTAATAACAGCAACAACCTAACTGAAGGGGACTTTTTTTCGTTTGGCACTCGACCATTGGCATTAAAAACCGGATTGCTCAAGCTTCAAAAACCAAACAGTCAAATAAACAAATGCTGCAAACAGACCTTCTTATAACCCGCGTTAAACAAAATCTCACTGAATTAAACAAAACAATAAGCGAAACGTCCAGAAGAGGCTTCAAACAAATTAATGAATTGTTTGCTTTCGCGAGCGCGTATACTAAAACAAAGCAATAAAACAAAGCGACCCCATATTTAATAATTTCGAAACTGCGTAAAACAAGGAATATTCCTCTGTTAGCTTCGACGAGCGGCAATAATAATAATAATAAGTGCATCACAACGCCGTTGTTCTAACGGACGACCGACGACGAACTTCATTATAAATCGAAATCCGTTTCTTTTTTTAACGGAAGAATACGCGTAAACGTATAAAAATACAGCAAATATCCTCCATTATTAAAATAGAGAAAGGACTCTCGTTCTCGCTCTGCCTCGCTCTCGGCAGAGATGCGAGTAATAAAACAAAGCATACACACACAAAAGGACCAGAAACCTTCGAATCATATAATTGCTTTCCCTTTTTCAATATTAAACGACTATTCTCCCTTTCCAAAAACAAACAGTCCTTAAAATCATTGATATATTTGGCTCCCTTTGTCTTTTAAGCTGCATAATCTATCTTCCTCCGAGATAGAGTTCAGATATGTAGAACCATCGGGGCTTTTACGATAAACGAAATGAGAGAGAGAGAGAGAGAGAGAGAGAGAGAGAGAGAGAGAGAGAGAGAGAGAGTGTGTGTGTGTGTGTGTGTTTAAAAATAGAAACTGTTTAAAAGAATAATTACTCTCTAAAAACAAAGATATTCCTTACGTAAAAACATGTTCATGTCATGTCCAAAGTCATCGGAGAATGTGAAATACGAAAACGTGTCGAAGGGCTAAAAGCTTTACAAGCTGCCTTCCAGTATTTCACTATTACAACCATTTGATTATCATATGATAAAATCAAGCAAAATATTTCTTGCAATATTTCTAATTATATTTTTTTAATTTTTATTAAAGATAAATAGTATGTCCTTGCCTTGTAAAATAATAATAATAATTATCATCATCATCATCATCATCTCTAACTCTTTTCTTGCATGTTTGTAGTTTGCATGGTATGACAGTGAGTTAAGACTGTGTTTGCATGGTTTGTAAGCGTTCTTATTTTACTTCTTTTATCTTTCACCCCTCTCCTATATTCTCCGACTATTTTTCTGACTTGTCGGCAGTGGCCGGCGGATGATGATGGTGAGACTTTTTCCCTCTTTTTCTGAATGAATGTTAACCCACGAATGATAGGTGTTGCTCCTTACTTAACCCCTTATTCTCCTCTCTTCTCTTAACCCCCTACTCTCTCCTTTCTCTCGGGCTAGCCTTAGAGTGGATCTTAGGGTCTTTGTTAGCCTTAGCTTCTGTAGATCTGTAGATCATCATTGCGCAATAAGCCTTATGAAGATAGGATTAATGAGTTAGACCTGTATTCACTCGAAACTAGGAGATTAAGGGGGAGCTTATTGAAGTTTTCAAAATCGTTAATAACATCGATAACGTAAATTTTGACAAATTGTTCACTTTTGATAATAGTAATACTCGCAATAACGGATTTAAGTTGCGTGGCAGGCGTTTTATTACTAATATCGCTAAAAACTTCTTTACGTTTAAAGTAATTGATAAATGGAATAATCTTCCCGCGTCAGTCGTTCATTCTACCAGCGTTAATATGTTTAAGAACCGTCTTCACAGACATTTTAAAGGTATTAACGTTGTTTAATTTAAAAAAACAACAAAGTTAGCAACAGAAGCTCTGGTGGTGGTGCTCGAGGATGAGTCTGTTGACGATGAATGCCAGCTTGTGACATGCCAGCGTGTGATGCCAGCAATAAAATTATTAAAAAAATAAAAAATAAAAATTAGACTAACACGAATGTAGATGTAGCTCATAGCGTAAACTAACCCACTTTTTGTTTAACTTTACCTACTTTTTTTTTTTTTTTCTTATCCTCTCCTTACTTTGCATGTCTCTAACTCTTTTCTTGCATGTTTGTAGTTTGCATGGTATGACAGTGAGTTAAGACTGTGTTTGCATGGTTTGTAAGCGTTCTTATTTTATTTCTTTTCATCTTTCACCACTCTCCTATTCTCTCCGACTATTTTTCTGACTTGTCGGCAGTGGCCGGCGGATGATGATGGTGAGACACTTTTCCTCTTTTTCTGAATGAATGTTAACCCATGAGTGATAGGTGTTGCTCTTACTTAACCCCTTATTCTCTTCTCTTAACCCGCTACTCTTTCCTTTCTCTCGGGCTAACCTTAGAGTGGATCTTAGGGTCTTTGTTAGCCTTAGCTTCTGTAGATCTGTAGATTAGTATTATTATTATTCACACAATCCTGTGATGTCAATATGAAAATGACAACTTACACCTACAGCTTAACGAGGAATCTGAACCTCGAACCCCGAAAAAATCTAAAATAACAAAATCCTAGCCCGAAGGACTCGATCTCACGACCTCCCGATAAGCAGCCCAGCTATTTAAACCACTAAGCTACGCAGGAGACACACACACATATTATATATATATATATATATATATATATATATATATATATATATATATATATACAGGGACGTAGACAGGGGGGGCTACGGGGGCTTCAGCCGCCCCCGAAATAAAATCATAGGCTTGATATTTTTATGTATTACTTATGAGTAAGTACGCCATGCCAAGTACCTTCAGCACATATTTAATTATTGTAACACATTTAGGAATATTTTTTACTCATTTACACACTTATATATGATGAATTTCACAATTAAACATGTGAAATTAATAAATGATACAAACCCACAAGGAAAAAGAAAAACGATTCCAAGGCCTTTCGTGTATTCAGAAGTATATTCCCTGACGAGGTGAACTTCTGAATACGTGAAAAGCCTTGGAATAATTTTTCTTTTTCCTTGTGGGTTTGTAATATATATATTAGCCCCTCCCGAAAAGAAATTCTGGCTACGCTCCGATATTATATATATATATATATATATATATATATAAGCCCCTCCCGAAAAGAAATTCTGGCTACGCTCCGATATATATATATATATATGCGCGAGGCAGTGAGAGACTACAATTGACAATATGCTTGAGTGAACTTGCTGTGGCTACAAAGAAGGGACCAAATTCGCTTGCATACTGAAAAGTATTTTATTCAAGAACTATTTTATAGTGTAAAAGAGATCAAGAAAAAGAATAAAAAAAATATATATATATATATATACACACACACAAAAAGTTAAAGAAAAGAATGTACGCGAAAAATATGAAGGAAATGATACGTCACGTGAACCAGAATTTACCTCATGCACAACAGACCCACTTCTTCTTGGGCGAAATTTAAAAATAAATAATAAAAAAAATAAATAGAAAAATAAAAGTTAAAAAAAAAAATTCTCGAAATTTTGGCAAAGAGATAAAGAAAATTTCAAACTGGATAAAAATAATGTCCTTAAAATCGGAGAGAAAGTTTTAGAAACGTTCTTCAAATAAAAAAGAAAAAATAAAGAAAAAAAAGAAAAAGCCTCAAATAAAATGCTTTAAAACGCTCCTTTAACAAAAAAAATAACAATAAATAATAAATAACTAGAAAGGCAGCAAGATATGCAAAATCCGCCCCCAACCCCATCTGCCGAAACTCTCAAACGGTCAAACAATTTGAGAGTTTTCTTTCGGACACACACACACACTACTCCTCGCGTGAGCGGAGGTAAAAATAACTAAATAAATTAATAATAATAAAAATAATAACCTTAAAAATAAAAACATAAATAAATTGAAAACAAAAACGTGAAACAAAACATGTCCGTCGACAATCTAATTTAAGAGAAGAGAGAGAGAGAGAACGCACGTCAAAAGTACGTCTTTCTCAATATTAGAAACTGAAAACTGAAAACTTCACTGCATTTTCTCTTCTTAGCTCCGAGCTATAACAACACTCGTACGATTCCAATTCCAAGATTCATTCCCATTCCAAATGAGATAAAAAGCTTTTAGGCTTATCGATTTTTTAGGCATATTTGCATGTCTGGCTCAGTCCTTTCGTTATAGTTGCGAGATTCTTAACAAGGTATCTGATTCTAAGAAAAATTAAAACAAAAAAGGATGTATATAAGCCCACGTTGGTGGAACACTCGTGTAAATTTTCATCAGTGATCATTTTTTACCTAGTAGGTCGAACATGTTATACATTTTATATTTTATATTTTTTTTATCATTTTTTTTGTGCTAAAGTCGGGGCGGAGGAGGGGGGGGGGCCCTGCCAGAAAATTCCATATTATTATTATTACCTGCCTTATTCTACCTGCAACGTAAAAGAGGGTCCCAAAACGAGACATTAACTTGAACATTTGTTTTATTTCTAATGTATTACTTTTGTAAAATTAACATAAAATAAATTTTTCTATGAAACCGAAGTTATGGAACACCCTATATATATATATATATATATATATATATATATATATATATATATATATATATATATATATATATATATATATATAAAGGTGAATAAAATCCGTTTTATAATCTTAAATGTAAATGAGGTGGTCGTTAAGGAGTCTAATAACATTATCCCTTCATTATTCGAGACAATTCCTCCAATTACAATTATTCTAATTTTATTTAAGCTTCTCTTCAACTTGCGCCGAATCACAAACTAAATACGCCCAAATTCTTCATATTTAATACCGCGCGCGCACACACACACCACACACACAGCGGGCGCGCTCACTCACACACACGCACGCGGGCGCGCGCGCACACATATACCTTACCTAATGATACCTGATGATGGTTTCCAACAACAACTCAGGCTCGACCACCTTATTTGCGGATTTGGTGTGTGTGTGTGTTATTTAAAGGAGAGAGAATGTGAAATTTCATGATGAACCTTGAAGACGCAATCTAAAGGCTAAACAAATTTATTGAGACTATCTAACCAGCCAATTTAATAAATAAATAAATATCATTTCTAAAATAAACTTACTCTCAGTTAACGAATATGACGTATACAAAATTCATTACTAATATATATATATATATATATTGCATTGATAATAGCGCGAAACATTGGGAAACACTCTTCTTTTATTATTATTATTATTACGATCATTATGTCAAACGCAGATAATTGTAAGTCTTGGCCAGAAATTCATGCAGCTGCCCGCATAAATGTGCGGTCATAAATAAATAAATATAAGTATCGAAACAAATAAACAGGAAAATATAATACAAAATAAGTAACAGAAAATAAAACTACAAATAATAAGAAAGAATATATAAAAAAATAACTAAATATATAAACGGACAAGTAATATATATATATATATATATATATATATATATATATATATATATTATTTTTTTTTTTAATTGGGTTGTTTAACCTCCTTCGCAACATCTAAGGTCATATGACGGAGGGGACCTACAGTTTTACGTGGGATCCGAACCACGGGTCGCTACATAATCTTATATATATATATGTTAACCCCTCCGTCTATGGCCCGGGGTGGTTCGAAGTCGACGGGGGTTCTAGTTAGGTGGCAGCAACGGATGTGTGACTTGCAGTAGTTTTCTTCTATATTACTCTCCGAGTTCTTCTATAGTGGCTCGGAGGACTCTGATAGACTTACTAAAAATACTGAAGGTTCCGGATTCTTCTTATAGCGTATCCGGAAAGTTTAATGACTAAGTTCTTCTGAAGAGAGCAAGGCTCGAAGGATAAGATAAAAACTATCTTCAACTGTAAATTTACTGCTAAAATGTACAGGTAGTGCTCAGCCTCTGAATTAGCTTCTGAATGACAATGGAAGGTTTTTAGTGGGTTTATATACCCAAAAACTGCTAACATCATTATTATTAAATGCTAAAAAGGCTGTATTATTTTTGCACAATATTCGAAAATGAAGTAAATTTTTAGCTGTGGTAAGGCTTGAACGAGTAAACAAAATATTTGAAGACGAAACCATATTTTTATTTTAAACCGCGACTTTTCAGATCTGATGTTATCATGATCTGCCAAGTTAACTAAAAGTGGAAATCGGACTATGCATCTTTACACTAAAATATGCATATGAGTAAAATTTTAAGGTTTGGGATGTACAATTTTAATGCTTAGGCAAGACATGATCTCATCTTTTATAACGAAAGGAATGTATACAAAATATGAACATTGCAAAGCTTAAGCACGATTCCTTATTAAGCGAAATCTAAAAAAATGATTATGAGATTTTAAAAAAACAACAGGTCACCAATTATTTGGCAAAGTAGAAAGCAAATCAACAATTTTATCCAAACTCGCGTTGGGCGATTTTGGTCCTTATGTAAAAATGAATACACACACGTACATACGTATGAGTATAGGCATTATATAAAGTTAAATATATAAGAATATACAGGATTATATAAATACATGAACCATATAACACATGAATTTTTAAAATGGATACTTTTTTCTTAAAATGGATACAAGAACTATATAAATGAATACAAGAATTACATGAAGAATAAGATAGTATAGGAATATGGGAATTATTTATGGTTCATTTTTACACACACACACACACACATATATATATATATATATATATATATATATATATATATATATATATATATATCATGCTAACCGTACAATGACCGTAGTTAAATATATGAGTTAAAAATCCCAAATTAAAAATAAAAGATAAAAGCTTTAAAAATTACGAAGCTTTTCGAGGAGATCTGCTCCTCTTCTTTCAGGTAAGAAGACGAAACTGAAATAAAAATTACAGGGAGAGAACGCCACATAAACCTCGTGCATCTGGCGGATGAAAGTGGTGCACAAAAGATTTAAAAAGAGCGTCTCGGTCTAAAACTTGATTTAAAAATAGATTCACGTAAAAACTACCTTTATCATTGTTAAAATTATTAACATTTTCAGTTAAAAAGGATTTGGTCAATTTCCTCTC
Source organism: Bathynomus jamesi (assembly GCA_023014485.1). NCBI lineage: Eukaryota > Metazoa > Arthropoda > Malacostraca > Isopoda > Cirolanidae > Bathynomus > Bathynomus jamesi. Next base: position 213,231 of record JAJOZX010001391.1, on the reverse strand, counting down.
ATTTTTATCTTTTATGCGCAAGTGAAGGGTCGAATTATTAATATTAATAAAATGATCCGAGATAGTCGTAGGATGATGTAAGGCCGAATTAGGGTCGCCGGCTCTAGGATTGTATTTATATTTGTAAACTCTGTCAGTAAAATTAATATTAGTTTCTCCAAAGTAAACTTTGTGACAGTTTCCACATCAAATTTTATAAACTGTGGCATTATCAGAGGCAAACTTAGGTTTGTCTTACGAAGAAAGTTTCTAACAGTACAATTTATCTCAGTAACCAGATTAGTGGAAATACTTAAATACTCTCTTGTCAAATCACATTTAGGAAGTAAAACTAAAGTACTTGTTTGCTCCCGAAATATTTAGAACATTACTGTTAAATCTTTCCTCAGTAAGTTTAAAAGCTTTGTTACAACAAATTTTAGCCCGAGACGCTCTTTTTAAATCTTTTCTGCACCACTTTCATGTGCCAGATACACGAGGTTCGTGTGCCGTTCTGTGACTTCTGTCCCTGTAACTTTTATTTCAGTTTAGTCTTCTTACCTGAACGAAGAGGAGTAGATCCCCTCGAAAAGCTTGGTAATTTTTAAAGCGTTTATCGTTTATTTTTAATGTGTGTGTGTGTGTGTGTGTGTGTGTGTGTGTGTGTGATATAACCTTACCTTACAACCTTACAAAGGTTTCGCGCGATGATTTCTCATTTCGCGAAGGTCAAGCTTGTCGCCCCTCCTCTCGAGTTGGCCTGGTGAAGTAGTGAGTTGGATTCTTGCGCTCTCCACCTCACATAGCCAGGTACGCCCGGCGTCTAGTCTTCTTTTGAAGATGTCCACTGCAACTCCCTCGTGTTTCTTAGGTCTTTGGGCAACTGATTAAACAGTTTTGGTGGAACATGCATTTCTTATCAAATTTGCAGTATCCACTTGTGTAATGCGTTTTGCATAATGTGGGATGTGCATATATGCATTGCCCATCCCGATATCTGCAGTTCCTTTTCGCGTAGTATTTACATATATTTTCTACGCTTCTGCTTCTTTTCTTATTATTTTCAAAGTTCTTAATTTTGGCATTATCATTATTTTTCTTTGGCTGTTTATTTTCTACGTTTTTAGTTATTATCTTTTCATCATTTCGCTCGTTGGACCGTTTAACTACTTCGCAACTTTTACTTATTTCTTTTCTTTCATCTATGTCTTCCTTCCATATTATATTGTTTATATCGTTATTCGTTATTAAATTGTTGTTCGCTATATATATATATATATATATAAATGAACAATGAATAATTCTTATATTCATTTTTGCATACAGAGTCCAAATTCGCATAACGCTGACGCAAGTTCAAATAAATTTTTTTATTTTCTTTCTATTTTATTTTTGCTGAATAACACCAACAATTTTTTGTTTATGTTGATTTTTCGATATTTTCTATATGTTTCGGCCACGCTGATTACAGATTTGGCATCGGTTTTGCTCGGAAAACTATAGTTTTTATGATATGGTCAAATTTAGAAATCTTACTTTTTCGTCATTTTTAAGGCATTTTTCTGAGATACCAAAAGTAATTTCAAGTGCAAAATTCAAAATGTCCCTAAAACTGGGGTTTATTAGTAATGTTTTTATTGGTTGAGACCCATTATTAAATATTTGTACACATCTGGTTTCTTATTTCTGTTTCTAAAATTTTTTTTTGTATTTTTCAGATATTTGAATTAGAATTATATGGTGATGGCTACCAATAGGCCCTGCAGACACTCTGCAGATTCATTTTGTTATGTTTGCGGCCATTACATCAATCCAAAGCAAGCACAAAATTAACACAGGAACGAAGTTTTGTACAGCATATCACGCTTACTTTGGCAATGCCCATGGGCGATCAAGATAAATCATGGGCACCTCACTTTTGCTGTGGAAGCTGCCGTTCCACATTAGAAGGATGGCTGCGAGGTACTAGAAAAGGCATGCCATTTGCTATTCCTCGCATTTGGAGGGAGCAAACCAATCACCACGATGATTGCTACTTCTGCATGGTAGACATTTCACTCGACAAGAGAGGTAAAGGTCGAAAAAAATGTCCTATATCCAAATATCCCATCTTCTATTGGCCCCAGTCCCCCATAATGAAGATTTATCCGTTCCATGCCCACCCACATGGAGGAAATAGAAGAAACTCCTTTAATATCCTCCGATGAAGATGAAGATGCTGACTTCGACGCAAGCTCCAATACGTCACCCCATTTCCCCAACCAGAAAGACATAGACGACCTAGTCAGGGATATGAATTTTACGAAAACCAATGCAGAAATTATGACGTCCCGCCTTAAAGAGTGGAATCTTTTGAACCCAAGTGTCAAGATCTCTTTCTACAGGAATAGGCATTTGCGATACGCTTCTTTCTACTCCTGTTTTGCATCGAGCTCTCTTTGCTACTGCTGTGATGTGAATGGTCTTTTTGCTGAGTTAGGAATTGAATACAGCCCTGCTGATTGACGTTTGTTTATTGACAGTTCAACTGGAAGTTTAAAAGGCGTCCTACTACATAATGGAAACGTGTTTCCATCTATTCCTGTGGCTCATTCGGTTGAATTGAAGGAAGAATATGAAAATGTAAAGCAGTTGCTAGACAAAATAAACTACAGTGAAGAGAGATGGGATGTATGTGGAGACTTCAAAATGCTAGGATTCATGCTTGGACTATAGGGCGGTTACACTAGATATTCGTGTTTCCTCTGCCTTTGGGACAGCAGAGCAGATGGTGATCACTTTATCAGAAAGGAATGGCCCGTGAGAAATGAACTTAATCCAAGCAAACACAATGTTCTTAACGAAGCCCTTGTTCCAACAGACAAAATTTTGCTACCCCTGCTGCATATCAGGCTTGGTCTTATTAAGCAATTCATCAAAGCTTTGGATGCTGAAAGTGATGCTCTTTATCATATACGTTCAATTTTTCCCACACTTTCTGAAGCTAAAATCAAGGGAGGCATATTTGTTGGATCTCAAGTCAGACGCATGTTAGCATCTAAAAAGTTAGAAGAAAAAATGACAGCTCTTGAAAAAAATGCTTGGCAGTCATTTCGGCTTGTAGTCCATGGATTTTTAGGTAACAAGAAGAACGACAACTTCAAAGAACTAGTAGAAAATCTACTCAAACACTTTCAAAGGTTAGGTTGTAGAATGTCCCTGAAATTACACTATCTGGACTCGCATTTCGAATTCTTCAAACCAAATTTGGGTGACGTAAATGAAGAACATGGTGAACGTTTTCATCAAGATATCCAAACCCTGGAGAGGAGATATCAGGGGAAATGGGACGAAGCTATGATGGGCGACTATATCTGATGTTTAATACGAGATAATCCACGGGACTACAAGAGAAAAGGTCGCTCAAATGTACATTTTTAAGCATTATTCGTTTAGATTTGTGAGCATATTTGTGTGCATTATATACACATTATATACGCATTATATATACATTATATATACATTATATATCTTTAAATATGAAATATATTTATTTTCCTTTCCTTTTCTTTGATTTTGCTCTTTGATAAGCCACTAGGTACAAAAAATAGATTATGGTTTTCAGAAGAAAGTAGAGTTTTCACGAGAAAACTAATCCGATTTTTTAATTCAGCGCACCCAAAAACATAAAGAAACACCAAAAAAATAAGATAAACACAAACTTTCCAAAATTTTGTTACATAGTGTAATTGATGAATTATTTATTTTTAAATTACTTAATAAATTTTTTTATTTAGCTTAATAATGTAATCTTGTTAAATTCTGCAATGTTCATTTTCTTTATACATTCTCTTCGTTGTAAAAGATGAAGTCATGTCTTGCTTAACACCTAATCTTAAATTTTAAGCATTTAATTTTGGCTCACATGCCTGTTTAATTTTAATCCATAATAAAATGCATATTTCAATTTCCCTTTTTGGTTAATTCGGCAGATCATGATAACATCAGATCTGTCAATATGCGGTTTTAAATAAAAATATGGCTTCATCTTCAAATATCTTGCTTATCTGTCTAGACATTGCTACAGCTAAAATATTTACCTTATCTTCAAATATTTTGCAAAATAATTCAGCCGACTAAGAATAAAAAACAAAACAGGTCAGCATTAAATAATAATGATGTCATTAAAAATTTAGGTATTATATAAAAACATGTAGAATTTCTCCAGCGTGCATTCTAATTTGTCTGATCTGTAACATTTTAGCAGTAAACTACAGTAAGAGAATATTTTTGTCTTCTCTTTCGAGCCTTGTTTTCTTCAGAGAACTTAGTCTTAAAATAGAGAAAAATAATTTCCCGATACGCTACAAGAAGAATCGGGGAACCCTTAGAGAATTTAGTAAGCTTCACAGAATCCTCCGATCCCCTACAAGAAAAAATCAGAGAGTAGTATAAGAGAAACTACTGCGATTCCCTCACGGTAGCAGCTACTCCAAGGTAACAAATCCGTTGCTGCCACCTAACCAGAAACCCCATCAACCTCAAACCGCCCAAGGTTATCATAGACGGAGGGGTTAACATACATATATATATATATATATATATATATATATATATATATATATATATATATATATATTATATACAGGGTGGTGCAAAAGTCTGGACCCATAGGCAATTTACTATATAAAAAATATCATTCAATTTTTATAATAGTTTTTATAATTTAATTTTTGTTTGTAATTTTACTAAATATTTTTCAGATTGTTACCCTATGGCAGACAAGTTAACAATAGCAGAAAGAATAGAGCTTGTGCTTTTCTACGCAAAAGAAGGAGCCACCTCACGTTCAATCGCAAATTTCCTTATGCCTCGATTATACGAAATACCATTACACTTATTGTAAATTCTGAACTAGAACGTTAAATTTAACATAATTTAGTCACTGGTGTATGGTTAATTAAATTTCATTTCATAATAAACTTCCTGCAGGCCACACTTTTTTTCCATATAAACCGCCTATGGGTCCAGACTTTTGCACCACCCTGTACTATATATATGGGAATGAACTCAGAATGGTCCCCTGAGTTTTTTATGATACACACAGACCATGCATGGAACAAGGAACTCTTCTGGGATAATTAAATCCACTATAGTCCGAATAAGTAATGGTAAATGACAAATACCATAGTTTTTCTTTTTCATGATGCTAGCCCGACGTGGGCAACGGGTCACTCGCAAAGAGGTCCCATAAATATATCTTCCCTCACCAGCTATCTGCAAAGCAGAGAGGATCCAGCTTTGGGACAATGTGATCTAAAAAAGGTGTCCCCCCAAAAAATAAACTATTACAAGCTATTTTTTATCACCATATATATATATATATATATATATATGATGAATAAAACCACGAAGGAAAGGAAACACAGAATGGTGCTTTCGTCTAATGACATCCTCAGGAACACTGAAGTACATAAAGAATTACAGCCTATATATAGGTTACAGAAAAAAAAAATATATATATATATACAATAAACGGAGAAACAAACTTAAAGGATTGTGGGAGGGGCACACTTATAAACTCTCCAAATGGCTTGTCAAAGTCTTGTCCCCCATTCTCGGAACTATCTCTGATTCACATGTAAAAAATTCCATGGATCTTACTGAAAAATTGAATAATGCACGTACTGCAACTAACGATAGATTGATCAGTTTTGACGTTTGTTCATTGTTTACAAAAGTGCCGATTGACGATATGCTTGACTTTCTCTCCCAAGAATTACATAAGTATGACCTGCCACTACCTTCACACATTGTTTTGGAACTTATTAAGCTTTGCATCAAAGACTGTAAATTCACTTTCAATAATGAGTATTATCAACAAGTTTTTGGGATGGCCATGGGCAACCCCTTGTCGCCCCTCCTCTCCAATATTTATATGGAGTTTTTCGAAATTACTTACATTCCGAGAATCCTGGGGGTTGGCATCCCTTGGTTGCGGTACGTCGACGATATTTTGTGTATCTGGCCCATGAATCGTGACCTGGATAACTTCCTCCTTCAGTTAAATGATCAAGTCCCCTCCATTAAGTTTACTTTAGAAGTGGAACAAGACAATTCAATCCCATTTTTGGATGTGCGTGTAAATAGGGAAAGCCCAGGTTTTAAGTTTAGTATCTATCGGAAAAAAAAAACAATTTGTCCTACGTACACTTTTACTCGGGACTTGATACCCCCACTAAGAAGGCCATTTTTTCTTCAATGTTTCTCCGCGCCGTTAGGATCGCCAGTCCGGAATACATCGATGCCGAATTAGAAAAAATCAACGGTATTGGAAGTGATCTGTGTTATCCATCTGCGTTTATGGAATCTTGTCTCAACAAGGCAAAACGAACTTTCTATCGTGTCAATAATAACACTCGTACTTTGTCAAAAAATATTTTAGTACTTCCATTTTCCCCGGGCTTTTTAGGCATTGCTAATGTACTTAAACTTTTGGATATTAATGTAGTAGTTTCATATAACAATATTGTGAAAAATATCATAGTAAAAAATAGCCCTACCAATAATTCAGGCATTATCTATAAAATTGGTTGTAAACAATGTGATTCCTTTTACATAGGTCAGACGGGAAAGGATTTGCACACACGTATAAAACAGCATCAATATTCCGTTAGAAGAGGACAGTTGTCCAGTGCCCTTTTTGTCCATTTGTCAGAGTTATCCCACTGTATTGATTGGAATAATGCTTCAGTTTTATTTCACTCTAGCAACATTGTTAATAGAAATATTCTTGAGTCTGCCATTATCCAACTTACAAATAACTTCAACATAAGCAAAGGTCTTTTTCAACTCGATCCTGTTGTTTTGAATTCCTTCAGAACAGATTTAGATAAGAAAGGTAGAACGCTAAATCTTTGGTAAACTTGTATGCCACCCTAATAACTTTTATTTTTCAATTTTTATATACAAAAAAGGGTAGAGTGCTAAAACCCGGGCAGATTTCCAGTATAAATTTGTACATTTTTTTTTTTCTATAACATTGGTTGGAAACAATTCATTTAATCTTGTGCTAAAAATCGATAATTTTCAATTTTTATATACAAAAAGAGCAGAGTGCTAAAACCCGGGCAGATTTCCAGTATAAATTTGTATATTTTTTTATCTATAACATTGGTCGGAAACAATTCATTTAATCTTGTGCTAAAAATCGATAGTTTTTCCTTATAAATCTGTGTGCCCCTCCCACAATCCTTTAAGTTTGTTTCTCCGTTTATTGTATAATATATATTTTTTTTTTTTTCTGTAACCTATATATATAGGCTGTAATTCTTTATGTACTTCAGTGTTCCTGAGGATGTCATTAGACGAAAGCGCTTGAGCACCATTCTGTGTTTCCTTTCCTTCGTGGTTTTATTCATCATAATTATTTTTCACGTGTTACTTTCGTGAAATAATTTTCATATATATATACCGAACGTTCTTAATTGACCTACGCTTCCATAAAGAAAACCAATACAAAGCAAACACTGGACAAGTACAAACGCGCTCCGAACGACCTTGAACGATCGAGGTATCTAGAAACGTTCTCGTTCGCTCGCTCGCTCCGTTCTTAAAATAAACGGGAATTTATCTGAACACGTTCCAAGCAAAATTAAAAAAACACCTCGTACGAAAGATTAACGTCCAGAAATTAATGAGGTGAGAGTATCAGGGAGGAAAAAACAAAAATAAAAGGGACGGAGAAGACGGGAAGAAGGGTATTTTTTTGGGTGTGTGTGAAGTCGGGGGGGGGGGGGTGAAATTAGTTTGCTTATGAGGTTAAATTGGAGTAAAATTGCGAATATTAGAAATAGTGAGATGAGATAACGGGTCATTACGTACACATCATTATATGGGAAGGTTGTGGAAGTAATATATATGCAGAAATATGTCTTAAAAACTAATATATATATATATATATAATATATTATATATATATATATATTATATATATATATATATATATATATTATACACACACACACACACACACTCCCTTTTGCAAAATTTAATGAAATATAAATTGAATTTTAAAATGTGGTTTAAGGAATAATTTCCCGCCATCTGAACTCAACAAAATATAATATAATAACAATAAACATATGTGAACTGTAAAAATGGCAGCATTAAATAAAAAAGAAAAACGAAAAACCAGAGGTGACCATTTAGTTAGAAAACAACACACGGTACATATAATAATCAATTCTTTGAACACGAAATAGGTCTGTACAGAAGTGCCTAATTCACAATCACAAATGAAATAAAAATCCTTGTTGAGAGCTTTGCAACGAGAGGCCCCATCGCAGTAAACTCAATTATCTTTTCTATACATAATAAATATTCCCCACAAACGAATTGCGTGTAACGAAGACGCATACATATGATATGCGAGCTTTGCAGCGAGTCATAAAGAAATACCAAGGGAAGGACAATAAATGCAGAGAGAAATACCGAAGGGAAGGACAATAAATGCGGAAAGAAATACCGAAGGAAAGGACAATAAATGCAAGAAGAAATACCGAAGGGAAAGGCAATAAATGCAGAAAGAAATACCGAAGGAATGGACAATAAATGCAGACATACCTAAGGAAAGGGCAATAAATGGAGAAAGAACCGCGTAAACGAGTGATCGCCAAAGTGCGGCACAGTATAACAGTTGGCACTTTTTGTTATTTCTAATATAAAAATATGACAGTTGATCTTCATTAATTTTGTTACTAATTATTGTGGCGCGCCAGTAAGATATAACTTTTAGCCGTGGCACTGTTCTTTAATAGTCTGACCAACACTGGCGTAAACAGATGCTGAAAAAATAAAGTAGAACGAAAAAGGGTACATCACAAATATGCAAGTTGAAAAAAGTATTCGAAGCGGGGTACCTATCAAAGGACTGATTAAGTCAATGATTCAGCAACCACATACGCACATATACTGCGCATGTGGACCCGTTACCGCTACACCGGGAATCTGAAATACTTTTTCAGATGTTTAATTAAAAATAGAAAAACTTGTTAAATATAAAACAAGCTCCATACGTCTCAAATTACACGCTTCAATTTGGTTATACGAATATGTGTACAGTGTAAATTGCTATACCAACCGCTTATCAAAGTATGGGCACAATTTCGTGCGCGTTATATGCGCACACATGGCTGTGTTTCATAATACACACGTTAAATTTATACAGAAAAGCGTGTTCCATGATTTAAAATATTTGATTAAGCCAAAACCACGTTGTAAATGCTTGTTATGCATTTTCAACCGACACACAAATGAAAGACAAAATAGTCTAAAATACATAGATTAGGAATGCTTTTAGCGCCAGACTGTTGCATAACTTGTATTTAATATTAAATAAATTTGCAAAAAGTGTGTGTGTGTGTGTGTGTGTGTGTGTGTGTGTGGTGTTGTGTGTGTGTCAGAGCTGGGCACTTCCGCAAACCGCAAATTCCGCAATTGCGGAAGTATGTTTTTCGTTTGCAGATTTGCGTTTGCGGCAAAGTCATCGCAAATTAGTGAATTTGCGTTGCGGAACTAAGACCGCAAACGCAAATCTTTCCGCAAATTTCCCACGTGGCCACTGTCCAAGCCCGCTAGTGCTGTGACGCTGCTGTCACTGGCCGCCAATTGGCTGGCAGGCATGGACTTATTAAAACTGGATTTGGCTCAATTACTGGAGGAGGACGACTGAACTTGTTGACAAAGCCAGAGGCGTACACTTGTAGAGGCTAGAGGGTTTGAGTTGTACAGTGAGTTCAAGTTGTGTACAGTCACAGTGTTAACTTAATTTAACTTGTGTAATGTAATGTGTGTACAGTTACTACAGTTACAGTACAGTCTTCTCTAACGTGTCTAAGTCTCAAAATTTATGAAATTCAAATGATTAAATTTATTATTTAATTTATTTACTATTTACTTGCAGGAGGTGTTTTTGTTCAATATAATATATCAATATATGTAGTATTTTTATTTCTTCTACAATAGTGATTTATTGTAATAAATTATTTATCCTTGTTTTTAATAAAAACGAAGCTAAAACATTAAACATTAAAAAGATATAAAAACTTTTCATACCTCTTTAATGTTTTGGATACTTTTTATAGTTAAAATTGCGATTGCGGAATTTGCGGAAGTGTTTGCGGAAGTGCCCAGTACTGTAAAAATTGGAAATATGGTTTGCGTTTGCGGATTTGCGTTTGCGGCACCAAAAATGGCAAGCAGTTTGCGGATTTGCGGTTGCGGAAGGTAAGGTTTGATTTTGCGGATTTGCGATTGCGGAAGTGATTTTGAGTTTGCGGTGCCCAGCTCTGGTGTGTGTGTGTGTGTGTGTGTGTGTGTCCCATAAAGAAAAACCTGAAATCTAGTTGGAGATATATACAGGGTGTCCCGTAAGTCTGGACCCATAGGGAAAAATAATAAAATTACAAAATAGTCCAAAAATTTATTACATAATCTGTTCAAAGTGTCCGCCGTTGTGTCGCACACATAGTTGAAGACGCAATCTCCACTGCGACAGCACTTTCTGAATCACAGTCGCAGAAATTTCTTGACACGCCTCCACAATGCGTGCTTTAAGGTGGAAAATGTTCTGAAGTTTGACCTCGTACACTTTGGCTTTCAAGTGGCCCCACAAATAAAAATCATAATAAAAAATAATAAAAAAATAATAATAATAAAATAATAATAATAAAAAAATATATTATAAATCCCTATGGGTCCAGACTTACGGGACACCCTGTATATATATATATATATATATATATATATATATATATATATATATATATATATATATATATATATGAGGGGTCCCGCGTCTTCAGGTACCTAAGCACCAAAATTAAAATTCGCCACAAATCGTCGCCTCCAAAGTTCAGCAATATTCTGGCAATAGTATCTCTGTTATTAATTGAGCTAGAACGTTCATTTTTGGCTAAATTAGAGTTCTAAGTATGCTAATGAAGCTATTGATGAGTTTTGGAATAGATTTTCATATTTTATATTTTATATATATATATATATATATATATATATTTTTTAATTTTTGATTTTCTTATTATGCCAAACTTTGGGTGCGATTTCTGGCACAGAATGAGGTGGAAAAAGTAGTTCACTTCATTAGATTTTGAACCATACTTCTAGTGTCGTAAGGTCATTATAACCCAAACCACGCGATAGAGGAAGGGTGAAAATAGTGATATCCATCAAAAACACGTTTTCGCCTGTGGTGGCGCCTCGGTACCTTAAGACGCGCGACCCCTCATATATATATATATATATATATAGTTGGAATATAAAGAAAAAAACAGAAATAGTGAATAAAAATAAAGTTAAAAATGTACTGCTTACAATTACTGTATCTTTCTTGGTGGTTCTTCGTCATTTTTCTTCATAATCGAAAAAAATACTTGGAAAAATTCCATTCATTCGCATGAAATACTTTCATGGACAATAATAGTCGGACGAATGCTGTCCATCCTTCAATAATAATAATAATAATAATAATAATAATAATAATAATGATTAGTATTATTAGAATCCTGCAAATTACGATAAAGGTAATTCCTATAATTTAAAACAACTTTTTTCTACACTAATATTTTTACTTTTTTTATGCAGGAAGGAGGGGCCAAGGGCGAATGCCCGCAGAAGCCCCCCCCCCCCCCTCATAGAAGAAGAAGAGAACCAAAGTCAAGGTTCAAGAGAGCCAAAATTGTGGGTGATGTACTCAGAACAAATAATAATAATAATAATAATAATAATAATAATAATAATAATAATAATGAAGGAAGGAAGGAAGGAAGGAAGAAAGAAAGAATAAAGGAAGGAAGCGAAGAGGAAATGAAGAGAAAAATGCGACTAATCGAGTAAATTGACCGAATTTTGAACTCGACTTCAAATTCAATTTTGATTTTTTTACTTCGACCTCAAATTTTCGCTTTGACAAAAGCGTTGAAGGGCTACGTTGCGGCCAAGTCGTAATATCGCTTCTCGTTAGATCAGCGAGGTTGAAGGACGTTGGGCTTCATTAGTAGTTGGATGGATGGCTGTCCTCTGCGTTCGGTTGATACGACGATCCGTGGTTCGGGTACCACGTAAAACTGTAGGTCCCCTCTGTCATGTGACCTCTGCTGTTACGAAGGAGCTTAAAGAACAAAAAATATTAATATAGTTATTATTATTATTATTATTATTTCTATTATAAGCGCAATTTTAACGTTGACCTCAACTATGAATTTTCTTTTGACTTTCGAAAAATAACTAATTTCTACTTGAACTTCGAATTTGCTTTTTGACTTTTCAATTTAAAGTCACTTAAAACGAAAGCAAAATGAATTAAGTGTCAAGTTCAAAAGTAATCAAAAGTCAAACTCAAAACTAATGTCAAAATTAAAATAAAAACTCAAACTTTAAGTTGAAAAACTGTGGCTTATATAAATAAATTCGTGGGATAAATCTTGAATAGCAAAATACCTTCAGTCCCCCTCAAAATTTGAGCACGAGCTTCATTCGTATAAATCCTCAATACGTACGGACTTATTAAATATAAACATTAGACTCGTAGTTTTTGAAATTCATATTCTTTACTCCTGATTACTCGCTAAAAAGGAAAAAAGTTCCAAAATCTGAGCTGAAAAGTTTGAACTGTAAAAAATAGGTTATCATTCGAATTCAAAAATAATTTTTTCAGCGATTATTCAGTGCATAATTTTTCAAAAAATGCAAAAACAAGAAAAGTACATCAAATATTTAATGCATTTTAATTAAGAAAGTTTACCAGGACGACAATGTACAATTTAACGGAGAACTGTTGTCTTACACACACACAACACAATGTGCGCATCTCCGTAAAGGCGAGGTACCGGCTTTTTTAAATCCACGTATCTAAAAAACTAATTTAACTTAACCTAACCTTAGTGATATCGATCCCAGAAAGGCGTGATTAGCATTTCGGAAGCAACTGAGGGCTCGAATGGGGTTTTCTGTTAAATAGTTAGGTACTCCCTAATCTAGCCTTGCCTAACCTAACCAAAGTTTAACTAACCTAACCTTATCAGGATGAACATATCTTTTTTTCCTACAATAAAAATGTTTCTAGGTTTTTATGTACATTTTTAAATGTTCCGAGGTACCAAAATTGTTACCTCACTTATTATTGTAGTAAACGGAATTTAAAATTATTTTGAAAATGAAAGGGTTTATTGATAGATCATAGTCCATATGACAAATATTAATAATACAATGACAGTAGTAGTAGTATAGTGGCAAAAAAAGAGAGCGGTGGGGATTGTCAGTGCCAAGTGAGTGGAAAGGGGGATGAGGAAAAAGGGGAAAAGAGGGGAGGGAAAGCAAAATTTTAATTTCTCAAAAGTTTTAAAATAATTTATGTTTGTTAATTAATCCTTAATGAAATATTATTTTTTATGGTTTATATTAATCGTTAATTAAAATGTTATAAAATGATCAGTATTTAAAACCTTCATTTGACGAAACAAACTGTTTATAGACGTAAGAAGCGACTCCAGAGAGCAGAATTAAGTGTTTTAAAAAGTAACCAATCATGTAAAAGCTTGCAGTTACAGCCTTTTTTTAACCAATAGCAAAAAGTCTATAAAAAAGATCCTATGAGAAAGCTCATACAGCAGTTTCCAATATTTTTATATATGTACTAGATCTGAAATTTCTTTCTTTTGTTATAGGTGCAAAGATGCAATAAAATTGTTTTGCAAAATTATAGAAAATGTAAATGCCAGATTACGTAATATCAATCATGTAAAGGAGTCTCTCTCTCTCTCTCTCTCTCTCTCTCTCTCTCATTCCAGATTGCGTAGAGGTAACCAGATAAAACCGGTTGTGTGTTATAGCCTACACTCATTCCACACGTTGGTTCGGTGTTGATTACAAAGGAAAGGAGTAAAGACGTTCGCTTCAAGCAACGTGCCGTAATTGAATTTTTGACCGCGGAAAGTGTTGCTCCCATAGACATTCATCGGCGAATGCAAGCTGTGTACGGCAAACCGTGTGTTGATGTGAGTACCGTTCGACGTTGGGAGAGGAAGTGTAAAGGAGAAGCAGGGCAAGAAGATTTGCGAGACAAACCGCGAAGTGGAAGGCCTGTAACGGCAACCTAGAGTCTCATCGGAACTACATTGACGAACTGATTCGTGGAAATCGTCGCATTAAACAAAATGAAATTGCTGCGATGCTCGATATCTCCAAAGAGCGAGTGGGACACATTGTCAGTATTTTTGGTTACCAAAAGGTCTGCGCCAGATGGGTGCCTCGCATGCCCACTGCCTAGATGAAAACTGAGAGACTACACATTTGCCAAGAAAATCTGCAGCGCTTCAAAAATGAAAATGAATTTCTGCACATCATTGTGACAGGACTTTACGGAAAGAGGGACAACAATCAACTCCGCACGTTATATTGAAACTCTGAAGAAGTTCAAAAAACGGATCAGGAGGGTTTGTACCCACAAAAACCCCAGTCGTTGTTCACCATGACAACGCACGGCCTCACACCAGTGTTCAAACGCAAGAAGCAATTGAGGATCTGCAATTCACCGTCTTGCCGCATCCACCATATAGTCCCGATTTAGCACCATGCGATTTTCACCTCTTTCCTAAACTTGAAGAACAACTCCGTGGAAGTCGCTACGAGTCTGACGAAGAAGTTAAGGCCGCTGTGAAATATTGGTTTCGTAGTCAAAGCTCCGAGTTTTACCGGGATGGATTTCAAAAACTCATTTATCGTTGGCGTAAATGTATCGAGGCAGAAGGTGATTTTATAGAAAAGTAAATGTATTGTTTTGAAGAATAAACTCTGGTTTAAAATTTATTTGAGTGGAGGCATTACTTTTCAGCCCACCCTCGTATATAAAGGGTGTCCCAGAAGTCTTGGAGGGTTTTTATTTGGCTATAACTTTTTTGTTTGGGGATCAAATAAAAAAAGGTTTGTAACACTTGAAAATATATTTATTGCAATTTTAATTACAAATTTAATATCTGGTGAAAATCTTCATTTTCATTGCGAAAATCTAAAATCGCATTAGCGTACGTTATCCGACTCTAATGATCTTGTGGTTTGATTTTTTGAGCAATTTGAATTTTGTACGGGTAAAGATTGATATCCTCTCTTAAAATTTGATGTAAGGAACTTCTTGAAATGTTTAATTCCTGGCTGCGTTGTCGGACCGATGTGGATTTTCCTCAACACTTTCACGAACCATCTCAACCCGAGTTCGACTTCGGCTTGTCCGAGGACGCCCAGTCCGTGATTCGTCTCCCTGACCCTTTCCCATACGAAATTTAACGACGTACTGTCGAATAGCTCGATCAGAAGGAGCAGAACTTGTGTTGAATTTTAATCTAAACGCTCTTTGAGCGGCAACGATGGAAGAGTTGTTTGTCAAATAAAGTTCCACAATAGTCACTCTGTTGCACTGTCCAGGATTCCATTTTCATTAATCGCAGCAAGGGTACTTTAATTGAAAAATAAAAATAAATAAATTAATCAAAAGAGAAAAAAGTTATAGACAAATAAAACCCCTCCAAGACTTCTGGGACACCATATATATATATATATATATATATATATATATATATATATATATATATATATATATATATATATAACCTTGGTTTTGTTTCCTCCCGAATTGTTAATTCTGACGAAAGTCAAGCTTGTCACTCCACCTTAGACCTACAGTTTAACATGCAATCCGAACCACGCCCCGCCAGCAGCCCTGCGTCTTAACCACTAGGCTATCCATGGTACCCACTTATCTACCAACCAAATTTTTATTGTATGGAAGGATGAACATTGAACAGCTGGGTTTTGCTACACGCCGCTTGCAGTCACTTGGTCTCGATCCCAGAGCCGATGAATTAGTAGTCACCGACGGTAACCACTATACCACCGAGGCGCATATATATATATATATATATATATATAATGTATGAGAGAGAGAGAGAGAGAGAGAGAGAGAGAGAGAGAGAGAGAGAGAGAGAGAGAGAGAGAGATCGTTAAATTAACAATTAATTAAAAAGCCCCATCAATAATTCAAAACTACAAATTGCTAAATGTTGCGACTTGATTCTCCTCTCGGACACGCTGGTTCAGAGTAGGGAATGGCGTTATTTCGTATGAAAAATATCCGCAAATGAAAAACAGTAATTTATTAACGTATGAAACTATGATTATTATATTTATTGTTTTTGTACCACCTCTTATTAAAACAAGTTCTCCAATAATTTTCCTGTTCTTTTTAACAAAAATTAAGATAAGCCTTTCATGTTAAGGGTAAATCAGAGAAGAAATACAGTCGTGAAAAAGTGAACATTTCAGCAAAACTACTCCATGCACGACATTTTATACTATTGTATGAGAGGTATTCAAAACGACTTTGTTTTCTCTTTTTTCACTCTATACCAACATCTGTACCAAATAAAATTTTAAATCAAGAAACCAAAGTCTCTATAAAAAAAAACAATAAAATTGGGGAAACATTTCTCTTTAAAGTCCGTTTAAAGAGCGGCTTTACATTCAGGATTACTATCAGGGTAAAAAATGGGGGGAAAATGGGGGAAAAATATCAAACATACTGACCAGAGGGCACATAATACAAACAAAATAAATATTAGCACAATTTAGAACACACACACACATATATATATATATATATATATATGTGTGTGTGTGTGTGTGAGTTACATTCATGAGGAAAATGCCTCCGAGCCCTTTTCCTGAGGAGTGTAACTCACTTCCATATTAGCCATTGCGTCTTATTCTACCTGCAACAAAAAAAGGTTCCAAAACAAGACATCAAAATTTGAACATTTGTTTTATTTCTAATGTACTACATTTATAAATTTAATTCAAAATAAATTTTCCTATGAACCCGGACTTATGGGACACCCTATACTACTACTACTACTACTAATAAGTCGATTTCTACACTCTCAGCATTAAAATAGAAATTTTAAACAATTTATTTTCTGTACAAAATACAAATATCTTGTATGGATTTACAAGCGGAGAATATCTATAAATACAAAATCTATTTTATAGGTTACAAGTGGACAATTGAAACACAATAGAAGTAAATTAACCGGAGCTTATATTGTGTTATTTTAAAACATTCTGATTTATTTTATCGTAATGATTTTGCTCTTTTCTAAACTTTGATTCAAATAAAAAAATTAATAATTCCTATAAACGAATAATACTATAACATTCTACAAATTTAAAAGTAAGATCTGTATGAACTGACCGAAATATGACAATTTATAGCAGTAAACTACTTGGAATTAATAACACGTTCAAGTTTCAAAACAAAATTAGTCCAAACAAATTTTAACAATGTCTTTATATTCCTTATAACCGAAATTTCGGATCACCTGAAGATCAGGGCCCCCAGCCTTCTTTAGTTAGCCTCATAAGGCTAACGAAAATATCACGACCTAACCTAACCAATCGTTAGGTCAACTGTACACCCTTGACCATTGGTTCGGTTAGGTCGTGATTTTTTTCATTAGTTAGCCTTATAAATCTAACTAAAGAGGGCTGGGGCCCCTGATCTTCAGGTGATCCGAAATTTATATTAACTGGAAATTATCTTTTTAAACCAAAACATTTGACATTCACGGTAAAAAATTTGGTAATTATTCGTTTTAGTGCTTTTTCTCCTTTCTGAACCAAAACACATTTTTCTGGTGTTTTTTGGTGTGATTTGTTCAAATCTGAACTTCGTTTCTTTGGGAAATGAGCCGTTTTTGAGAAATTTTAAAATTGAAAATTTCTCAAAAACGGCTCATTTCCCAAAGAAAAGAAGTCCAGATTTGAACAAATCACACCAAAAAACACCAGAAAAATGTGTTTTGGTTCAGACCTAACCTAACCTAACCCGCGTTTTTTCGCAATTTCTTACCTTAAATAGCAGTGTTAGGATGTTTGTACAAATCAGCGGCGACCAACAGGAATAAATAGACGATTTCGCCAGGCCCACCAATTTGAACTTGTTGGCCTAGCCAATGCTCACAGACGTCGAAGCAAAAACTCCTCCAATTAACCGCTCTCGGAAGCCAACGCTAAATAGAGCTGTGCATCTAGCTGTGTCGAACGCTTTGTCAACAATATCCCAACATACAATAAGTTTTGCCACAGTTTGAGGTGGGATTTTTCAACCCACGTGCCCTTTCGACGGGAAACAGAGAAGGAACACTTTTTTTTTCCTGCCGCGCTCGTCCCTAGTCAATCTTCTGCAATAATATTGGTCAGCAACTTCTCTATAATTACACTCATGACCACACTGCAGACAAATAATACGAGTAGGTAAAACACCGTGACTGGTAAAGAAAACTTCAGCACCGTCTTTTTTATAAGTAATCCAAATCACACCCCAGACAAACCATAGCGAAAACCAAACTGAATAAGGATTTTGGAATGAGTATGCATTATTGGAGATTCAAAATGCACGTCTCTGATTGGTCGGATAAGGTAACATGAAACAAAAACCAGATTTAATTGGCTGATTTGACCTATGTTTCCTAATTTTGCCACGAGATGTCTCCCCATAAAACTGGAGAGGACGAGGACCGGCAAAATTTTAACAGCGGAAAGAGGTAAACACTCGGTGAATGGCCTATAATGGCTGCTTTTTACATCTAAATTTTTTTTTTTTTCCATAAAAAATAATTATTACATTTCCTTGATTTTTATCAGTTTCCCTGAGGTTTCAAGGTGTGCTGAATACGAATTTATATGTTAAATTGTCATAGAATGTCTCCTATCGAAAACGAACAAAGCATTAGAACGAATATTAACCAAAAATTTCTCTAAAAGATAATTCATTACACAAAATGTAGAACATGATACAAATTCCTTTAAAGGTATAATAAGCCGACTTAATTTCATATAAAAAAAAATACAGTAGATTGAATAAGAAAGGATAAAATGACATTCCTTCACCTTCGTAATGATAAAAAATATAATTACAAATTTCACACAAAATTATTTGCGAGCTCTCTCTCTCTCATGAGGTTTAACAGAGGGAGTAAAGAGAAAATGGTCAGCTGACTCGGGCACTTTTGGGGGAATGGAGTGGAATCGGGGGAAACGAGAAAACAAACGTTAAGTGAAGCTGAAATTGAGTTTGAAAACTAAGAGTACATTATAGTCTATTATAAATTTAAACAAGGAGTGCGTGGGTTATATTAAATATTTAAGGAATCTAATAAAAGAATCGCTGCCACCATAAATGTAATGATTTATTTTTATACGTTAATAATTCACTGTTCTACTATTTACAGCTATTTTTTATACGAAACAACGTCGTTTCCTACTCTCACAACGTGGCTGGGGAGAATCAAGACAGCATTTCTCAGTTGATAGTTTTAAATTACACTGGGGAACAAATGTTTACTTTTTTTTTGTTTCTTGGACGTGAACAGGTCGGTCTTATAGGATTTTTTCCGCTGATTCCGAATATAGCCGTAGAATTTCTCTATCACCCAAGGTTACTGAGAAATTTGTATTTTAATATTTATTCAAAAAGTGTATAGAAGTTAGTAAAAATACTTCATAAAAATTATATTAGTGGCAGATTGGCATTTAAAATATTCTTCTTAAAACTTCTTTATCACTGATTTTGTCTTGTAGTTTTCATTAGGAGCTTCTCGCATCAATGTCCAGCAGTAATCAGCTAACATTGCCGGATCCCACCTCCCTTGGTAGCGTTTCTCCATAGTAGCTATATCTTGGTGGAACCTTTCTCCATGCTCATCGCTTACGTCGCCGAGATTTTCAGGGAAGAAATCTAAATGGGAGTGCAAGAAATGGATTTTTAGTGACATATTACATCCCAATAACCTATATGCTTCAATCATGTCCTGCACTATTTTTTCATAGTTAGAGGCTTTGATGTTCCCTAGAAAATTTGTGACAACATTCTTCATGGCCTCCCATGCCACTTTTTCTTTTCCTCTCAAGGCATCATCAAACTTTTGATCTTTCATGAGCTCTCTGATTTGGGGACCAACAAAGATCCCTTCTTTTATCTTTGCATCGCTAAGTCGTGAAAACTTTTTCTTCAAATATTTGAATGCCTCATCTTCCTTGTTCATTGCTTTGACAAAATTTTTCATGATGCCAAGTTTGATGTGAAGTGGCGGTAAGTATATTTTCTTGGGGTCAACTAAGGGTTCATGAGACATTCTTCAGTCCTGGGATACATTTTTGACGAAGTGGCCAATCCTTTACAAATTAATGCGAATCTCTGGCTCTGCTGTCCCATTCACAAAGGAAGCAGCAGAACTTCGTATAACCGAGCTGCATTCCCAGAAGAAGCGCGACGACTTTTAAATCCCCACATATATACCAACGAAACTGGTCATAATTAATCTGCTGAAGGATGAGTTTCATATTTTCGTAAGATTCCTTCATGTGGACAGCGTGCCCTACAGGAATGGAAGGGTATTTATTTCCATTGTGAAGTAGTACAACCTTGAGGCTTAGCTTCGAAGAGTCAATAAATAAACGCCAATCTTCAGATTTGTGCTCATGACCGAGAGCTAACAGCAGTCCATTTACATTATTACAGTAGCATAAACCACCTGACGAGGAGAAATACTGCATCAGATCTTTTTGGCGAGTGCGGAACGCCGATATGCTTGTATCTTTTGCAGCAAATTCCATTCACGTAACCTGGAGCCAATAATTCCGCTTTCTTTTTCGGAAGGTCTAAATCTCTCACGAGATCATTCAGCATAACCTGCGTTATCATACGTGGTTTATTTGATTCAGGTTGCTGAAAGTCTGTATCTTTAGTGTCATCAATTTCCATTGGTTCAACTTCAGACTCTTCATCCAGTGTCCATGACTTTGGGGGAGTTGGAATTGGGTTATCGTCGTCATGTAGTACTGGTCTCATGGCAGATGCAAGATTTGGGTATTGAATTTTGTTTATTTTTGGCAGAGAATCCTGAACGTTAGTCATACAAAAATAGCAATCCGTTAGGTGATCCTTGGGCTCTCTCCAAATCATTGGTATGGCAAATGGCATAGATTTGCGGGTACCCTTAATCCAACCCCTAAGAGTGACGGCACAGGAAATGCATGAGATATGAGGTGCCCAGGATTTGTCTTGGTCGCCTGCCTTACATCCAAAATAAAGTTCGTAAGCCTTCTTCACGAGTGGGGTCATCGTCTTCCTCTGTGCCTTATGGTCAGTTCTCCACATACGTAGCAAAATGTATCTCTGGGATTAATACAGTTTCGATTCATGCTGGCGGAAAATTATTGAAATCACGGAAAACTTTTTGGAATGAAAAACCAATTTTTTCTACTATGAAAATTTTAAAATTTGAGCAAAACTTGAAATTTTTTTTTTTTTTATTAAAAATCTGTTTGTTTAAATAGCTATATTTTTTTAATGCAAAAAATACTATTAAATATAGTTAACCTGAAAAAAAAAGAAAGTAAATTAAATTAGCACACTTAATTTTAACTAATATTTTGGGAAAACTCTGAGTAAATGGACATATTATTTTCTCGAAAACTATGGGTGATAGAAAAATTCTGAAACCATATTTGGAATCAGCATCAAACGTTCTATAAGAAACACCAAATAGTTTTCAAGAAACAAAAATGTTGTTCCCTAGTGTTATTAATGGGACTTTTGAATTAACTTAACTCTCTCTCTCTCTCTCTCTCTCTCTCTCTCTCTCTCTCTCTCTCTCTCTCTCTCTCTCTCTCTCTCTCTCTCTCTCTCTCTCTCTCTCTCTCTAATATATATATATATATATATATATATATATATATATATATAGTGGCGATCGGTGACAATTATGTATAGGGAAGCATGCATACTCGTAGAGCGGGTTGATATTTTGTATTCCAAAGTGACACATTGTGGAGGTTTCGTATGGAGCCACAGTAGTCACCCAGTAAAATATTTCGCGTATCCTAAGTCTCCTACCCCCGGCACAAATTTTCAGTTTTTAGTTTCAATTTGCCAAAATGTGCATTTTTCAGTAAAAACTCAGATAAAAATTGTTTCAGCTGTGTTAAACTAGTGTTTCTTATTTTTGTATTCAAACTCAAAGAAAATGACATTTTTACGTGTTTTTGAGTATATACTATATATTAAGATAAAAAATAAGAAACAAATTAATGACTTACATAACATTTTTGAGAAATTAAACAACAGAAGTTGTCTTCTACAAGAAAGAGAAAAAAAAATTACCTAATGAAGTGCTCTTTTCCACGATGCATAAACTTAAGCTATTTTGAAAGTAACACTGCATGTTTATTTATTCCACCGTCGTTTCCATTCAAATTTAGGCAATCTTTGCCGTGATTCCAGTAGGTTAAGAATATATTTTTGGCAATTTTCGTAGCCAATTCGAACATCAGATGCACTCGTGAGTCGTGACTACATTCACAGCGCTTTCTACTCCTTGGCTGTGACAAGGAAAGGCTAGTATTTTGAGTGGTTCTTGTCTTGCTAGCAAAAGTTCCTTATTGCTAAGGTTTCTCAGAAGTGGAGGCGGATAAATTACCTCTTTCTGCCACTCATTCATTTCAGTGTAGCCTGAAGAATCAAAATTAAGAGTTCGAGGTAGGTCAAAGTTTCTTGATCCAGAAAATGTAGTTCTTGAGAGAATGATTCTCTGGATTGCAACCTCTCTAACTTCACTTCCTGAGTCTGTTATCATCGATGGTAGAATATTTTCGGGGTTCGCAAAGTATGAGTTATTCTGAACCACCGGTTCCATGATCAATCTGTATTGCTCCTTCAAGTCGCGCAGCAGATACCCTAAGTACCAAAAGCTAAATGATCCGTCAGATGCCAGTGGATGTGACTTAACCCAAAACCATCCTGGAGCATAAGATAGCATAATAATTTCTACTAGATCTTTGAGATCTTGGGTTGGATCTGGCGTTGACACAGAGTCTAAGAATTCTATTTGCTCTAGTTAGCCAACGAGCATAATGAATTGTACCAGGAGATCTTTCTGCGAGATCTTTGGAGACATTTCCAGATTGAACAGCTAGGCACATATTGTAGAGATACTTTTGGTCACTACTTAAAGCATTAATAACATCAGATGGAATTTCATGAATGTTTCCTTTAACAGGAGAAAAAGCAACCACTTCCAGTTTTGTTAGATCAGTTTTCAATTTATTTCCAATTGAACCTTTGAAAGTACTTGGGCCTGTTGTTTTTCCATCTAATGCCTCGTAGACATGCCTGAATGGTAGTTCGTTCGTATGAAGAAGGCATACCAGCCACTGAACAGACCTATTCAGATAGATTTCAACAAGCTTTATTACTCCACCGATTCTTCCAGTGTTCACAGCAGTGCTATCACATAGTAAAGCTTTTAGAGTGTCTGAACTGAGTCCACTATTACAGTAATCAGCTATTCTGCTACACAACGAGCATTTCCATGATCAGGTGTTACATGATCTATATAGATATTTCCAGGCTCTTTAACAATGACTTAGTGCTCTTCTTTGATCTTGCCTGCCCTGGTTAATGTGTTATCTCTTCTCCCATCAAAGCCAATGCATTCTATTCCTATATTCTCCGATTTAACCCTGGTACTCAATTTTTCACCTACTCGTGCTCTTTCCCTCTCCAGCTTCTTTCTATCAATCATGTTGCCCTGATCCAGTATTCCCATATCTTTTAAAGCAGCATTAACAATTGCTGCTGCTGCTGCCCTGCAACTCACTCTGTAACGATCTGCGGTCACTGCCAACTCTTCATAGGTATATCTCTTCCGCTCTTTCTCTATTAACTCTATATCAGGCATGAAGTCTTCATCCTCTTGGTCCGCCTCTACCTCCATGCTCTCAGCACCGGCTGCATCCTGTGATTCCTGTAATGTTGAAGGGACAACTCTGATAGCTTCAGTCAATTCTGCTTGTGATCTCATTCGGCGTTCGTGTTCTTTTTGAGCTCTAGCAATATACCTTTTCCTCATCAAAGCAGCTTTTCTATCAATTGGCAACCAGTTGGTTTAATCTTTGCTTTTGTCCTACAAAAGAATCCCACTCAGCAATTGTTATTTTATCCTTGCACCGGCAGGCATTTCTATCAATCACTTTATCGTAGCAATCACACGTACATACATCAAACATAGCATCATACTCGGGAATTTTTTATTCAAATCTCTTATCGCTTTGGTTTATAGGAACCTTGTTGAATTTTGAGGCTGCTTCTATTACTCTAACAACTTTCTGAAAGATTCCACGAGTACTTATTGTACGGAAAGAGAACCTTCTCCATATGGTTTCAACGTCTATTGCGACTATGTTACAACATTCATTAAAAGTAATCGATTTATTTGATTCAGCCTCTTCTCGGCGTCGTCCACAAAGTTGTAGTGCCTCACATCTGCTTTTGTTGGGGCCATAGCCGCTGGAAACTCGGAAGGATGTCCAAAGGCTGCATTTGACGACTTTTTCTTGTTGCCATGATTAATTTGACTTAATAACCAATAATTTAACTTAAAAATCAATAGTTTGAATCAATAACCAATCACAGGCCTGTGAATGAGAACTTTGTATGAGTTGTTTTCTTACTAATAACTGATTTTATATAATTCAACTACGCTGATTTCGAATAAGGTGTCCATTTATTTCTATCACGTAAGGATTTTCTGCAAACTGGAAAGGAAAAACAACAACATAAATGAATATTATTTATCTCAATTTACATTAGGTACCTATTTCGCTTTGTTATACTAATTACAAATGCAAACAACCTTAAAAAGAAAGAAGACTATTAACGTCAATTACATATTCATCTTTATTTGTCCCGAGTTTTCTTGTGAGATCTACGTCTTTTAGTCTCGAATGTACGCGCTGTTCCTTTTATTTTATGTAATAATTCTGGAGTATCCCGTTTCAACATCCAGCAGTAATCAGCCATCATGCTGATATCCCACCTTCCCTGATATCTCTTCTCTATTTCTTTGATGTCTTGGTGAAACCAAGCATTTATAAGCATTTATAGGCAGTAGTTTTTAATGAAAATTACTTACATATGTAATATGACATTTTGTGAAAAATCCTTACGTGATGGCGAAAAATGAATATTATTTTCGGAATCAGCGTGCAAAAATTACTATATATGTGATAAAATATTTTGGACAACAAAATCATCGCAGGCCTGTGTAATCAATAATAATTTCACTTAATCAATAATCTGAAACAAAAATAAAATACTATAATTTTTTGCAAAAAGTACTCCAAAAATTAGGGTTGCCAGACTTTTTTTGCACATTTGTGAAATTTGGCAATCTGGCAACCCTGCATAAAACAAAAAAAAGTATCCATAAATAAAGAAGATGCCCACTTCATTTAAATAAGGGCAAATAAGGTCTAACTTATTTTTAACATATCTTAAATTGATGTTCAGAATAAGTTCAAAGAGTGGGGAAAAAGGGGGGACTATGTGCGTGGGGTACATGGGGTCGCACATAGCTCAACTTTTGATATGTTATATGTTAACCCAAATGAAAACCCTCACATAGTGTCGTTTTTCAAAAACGCCAAAAATACTTGTTTTGACCCGCTCTAAATTGCATAGCCTATATATATATATATATATATATATACAGGGTGTTTGAAAACTTTCTGTACAAATTGTAATGGGGGATAGGCAACACCAAGACAAACCCTTTTCGTCTATAAGTGTATGTCCGCTGACGTCACCATTCGGCGCGAGAGGGCGCCGCTGCAATTGGCTAAAAGGTGAAGTGGGCTAGACTCGCGCTTGCTGCGGGCATTCTTAAATCGGACGTAGTACGCGTAACATGGAGCGCTTCACGACTGCTGAGATGGCTGACATGCATATGGTGTATGGGGCTGCCAATGGAAACGGAAGAGCTGCTGTGAGGTTGTACCGACAGCGCTTCCCAAACAGACGTGTGCCAAACCACCAAACGTTTGCGCATTTGCATCGGCGACTGCGAGAAACTGGAACATTCCATGCAAACATGCATGACACTGGTCGGGAGAGAAACGTGCGCACTCCTGACATGGAAGAAGAAATCCTACGGCGATTTGAGGACAATCCAAGCGCAAGCACGCGAGGTGTTGCACGTATCCTCGGTGTGAACCACGACCTGGTCTGGAGAGTGTTGCACGAGCAGCAACTTGCCATGGACGATACCCGCCCAAACATTGACGGCGAACCGTTCTTGATGAGCATGCACCCGTGTAGCATGTGGATTTGCGTGCGCCCACACGTGAGAATTGTGCATGTTAAACACCCTCACGTGTGAAACAGGCCTCATCTGAGAACAGCACATAAGCCGGAAAATTAGGCTGCACCGCTGTCTGCTGCAGAAACCAGCGTGCGAATTCCACACGAAGATGGTAATCCCGAGGTTGTAATGCCTGGACTCTCTGACGATGAAACGGATGTAACTGCTGCTCGTGCAACAATCTCCAGACCAGGTCGTGGTTCACACCGAGGATACGTGCAACACCTCGCGTGCTTGCGCTTGGATTGTCCTCAAATCGCCGTAGGATTTCTTCTTCCATGTCAGGAGTGCGCACGTTTCTCTCCCGACCAGTGTCATGCATGTTTGCATGGAATGTTCCAGTTTCTCGCAGTCGCCGATGCAAATGCGCAAACGTTTGGTGGTTTGGCACACGTCTGTTTGGGAAGCGCTGTCGGTACAACCTCACAGCAGCTCTTCCGTTTCCATTGGCAGCCCCATACACCATATGCATGTCAGCCATCTCAGCAGTCGTGAAGCGCTCCATGTTACGCGTACTACGTCCGATTTAAGAATGCCCGCAGCAAGCGCGAGTCTAGCCCACTTCACCTTTTAGCCAATTGCAGCGGCGCCCTCTCGCGCCGAATGGTGACGTCAGCGGACATACACTTATAGACGAAAAGGGTTTGTCTTGGTGTTGCCTATCCCCCATTACAATTTGTACAGAAAGTTTTCAAACACCCTGTATATATATATATATATATATATATATATATATATATATATATATATATATATATAGTGTGTGTGTGTAAAAATGAACAATGAATAATTCCTATACTCATATATTCTCATATCCATTCATATAATTCTTAGATTCATTCGTATAAATCTTATATTCATTTATATAATTCGTATATTTATATAATCCTTATATTCTTATATATTTATATTCATATAATACTTATATTCATATGTATGTACGTTCATATATTCATTTTTACATAAGGACCAAAATCGCATAACGCAAGTTTGGATAAAATTTTGATTTGCTTTCTATTTTTGCCAAATAATTAGTGAACTGTTTCTTTTGAACTTGCTTAATAATTTTTTTTTAGATTTAGCTTAATAATGAAACCTGATCAAATTTTGCAATGTCCATTTTCTGTATACATTCTCTCTTCGTTATAAAAGATGAAGTCATATCTCGCCTAACGTTTAATTTTAACTCTTAAGCCTTTAATTTTTACTCATATGCATGTTTAAGTGTAAAAATGCATTTCAATTTTTATTTTTAGTTAACTCGGCAGATCATGATAACATCAGATCTGTCAATATGCGGTTTAAGATAAAAATAAGGCTTCATCTTCAAATATCTTGTTTATCTGTTTAGACGTTGCCACAGCTAAAAAATTTACCTTGTCTTCAAATATTGTGCAAAAATAATGCAGCCTATAGAGACTAGAAACTAAACAAGTCAATATTAAATAATAATGATGCCCACAAAATTTGGGTATATAAACCCATGTAAATTTTCAAATTGTTATTCTGACTATTCTGATTAGACTGATTTAACTTAGAGGCTGAGCATTACCTGTAACATTTTAACAATAAATTACCGTAAGAAAAAGTCTTTATCTTCTCCTTCGAGCCTTGCTCTCTTCAGAGAACTTAGTCTTAAATAGAGAAAAATAATTGCCCAATCCGTTACAAGAAGAATCGGGGAACCTTTAGAGAATTTAATCAGCTTCACAGAATCCTCCGATCCACTACAAGAAGAAATCGGAGTAGTATAGAAGAAAACTACTGCGATTCCCTATACGGTACCAGCTACTCCAGAGTAACAAATCCGTTGCTGCCACCTAACCAGAACCCCCATCAACTGCGAAACGTTCTTCTATACAAGCGTCGTTCTTTACATTAATTATACTGTGTGTTGTTTGCAGTTAAAATGTATATATATATATATATATATAGTATACACCAACCTCTTTTATTTATACACCAGTCTATCCTCCTGTTCTTCTTTGCAAATGCGTCGATTACTTTATCGTGAAAATCGGTTTTCTCCTTTAATTGAGTTAGACGTTTCTTTTCAATAGAAAGGAGTGATAAAGAGGAAAGGCTGTCTTGCCCCTGTGAATTTCTAATGGGAAGGGGGAGGGGGAGGGAGGGGGAGGAAGGGGATGGGCAGTTGACGAACGACATTAACCTCAATATAACAACTTCACTTTGATTTACTCATAATTAAGCAAACTCTAATTACAATTAGCTTGTATTTCTTCTAAAATATATTTGGTAATAATTGCCAGTTATTTAGTCATTTAATGCTATAAGCTCATTAATTAAGCGCTTTAAAAGGATTCCGTTAGTATAATAACAGGAATAAGCAACTCTCTACGTTGCTTCCACGATCCACGGTTTGCCTAAAGAAATGAATGCGTTATGGGTCTCTGTTTCCATCGGTGAATATTTTTTTTTAAGACATAATATTGATTCATCCCCAAGTATAGTGATCAATAATTTTATTGCATATCATTTATTACATTTATACTATCGTATGAGCAGTGAAAATATCGGTGAATTGATACAATTTTTATAGAACACGAATATAGTTAAGTCAAACAAAAAGAAGCAATTCTCAAGGTTGCTTCTATTGGCGCCCGTCTCGACGCAACAAAATTATTGCTCTCCCCCTCCTTTTTCAATGCACTGATTTGGATTTCGAGCTTTTTGTATTAGAAAAATATTTGAAAGGAGTATAGCCTAGTGATAATTTATCATAATTTTATCGTCATTAATATTGGTGAACAGCGCTTCTAATCATTTAAGTGGGGAAGCAATGCTTCCATGGATCGAACGGCATTGATA
This sequence comes from Bathynomus jamesi, assembly GCA_023014485.1. Classification (NCBI taxonomy): domain Eukaryota; kingdom Metazoa; phylum Arthropoda; class Malacostraca; order Isopoda; family Cirolanidae; genus Bathynomus; species Bathynomus jamesi. The sequence goes on along the minus strand of JAJOZX010001391.1, from coordinate 184,120 downwards.
TATATATATATTAGTGATGGGACGATTGTCATATTTCATACAATCGCTGTTGCGATTGCGATTGTCAGAATTTGAAAATCGCGCGATTGCGATTGCGATGTTTTAGCTTTAGCCTCACATAACGCTCATTTATGCTTTAAATATACCTAAACGCGTTACCTACCATAGGGTTAGCTTGATTTTTTAACATTCCAATTTTACATAGAGCAAATAAAGAGGTGTACTTATTGTTATTATTAAACCAATTTTTTATTCTGTTTTCAACTAATTCGCAACCCGTTTTCATTTCTGTTTTTGACTTATTTATTATTTATTTATTATTCCGTATTGTTGTTAGCTAAACTTTCCTTTAAGTACGCATGAAAGAGCAGCTTTCATAGCAACTTTTGTAGAGATTTAAATCTTTTGTTCACAATCGCAACAATCGCACTCATTAAATGCGATTGCAATTGCGATTGCGATTGTAAAAAATGTGCGATTGTATCGCGATCGCGATTGCGATTGCGATCGTCCCCTCACTAATATATATATATATATATATATATATATATATATATAGAGAGAGAGTGAATTACAAGAACAAGAGGAACCTTCAAAGACCTTTTGGTCCACTCAGGGAGGTTCCTGTTATTAAACTAATGTATTTTTAAATTATTCTAACAGTTGCAGAAAACTGGATAGAAAAGCAGAAGGCTCTCTCCCCACCCTCCGCTCCCTCCTTGCCAGAGGCGGGTATGGAAAACGGTTGAAGAAAATACCTTGACCCTGGAAAAGTAGCCAAAGAAATTTTACATAATTTTACATAATTACGCTATGCAGACAAAGAAGTACATTAGTTAGCACCACTGTATGAACTAAGTAATATATTTGCGCTGAGCTTATATCAACTACTTGGCATTGACGTAAAACCCTCGAACATATGGTTTTGACTTTATACACATATTTACAGCTCTACTTATTGTAGTATTGGTCCAATAAAGACCCCATGGTCACTTCAGGACGTTAGCCCCAAAACGGATTGAGAGAGAGGTAAAAGTTAAACTCTCCATATCTACACCCATGTACGTGAAAAGCCATCACGCCAGCTAATTGACTAAGTGCTTCTACTGAAAAGGAGTTGAAACAGGGACTGAGAACATAAATCAGTTTCCACACCATGCCCTCACCCTTCACGTGTATCCAGCTACCCAAGAGAAAGAGAGAAAAAAACCGTGACGGCAGAAACGCAACTCTGCCTCACTTAATCCATGCCATGCATTTTTTTTTTGGTTCGTTATGAAATTATGTATTTCTAACATACATTTTACTACTATATTCTTATACATATTAACAAGGCAGGCAAGTGGTGAGCATGTTTTCTGTAATTGGATGTCTGTCATGTGTATGTGTCTACCAACTCTTTAAATGTTTCAACTTGGGTCTCCCGCCGTGAAAGGTGTTTATGCGGCAAATGATATATTCTGTCGTTCATACTTTGCGGTGTTGTGCCACCACGAGAGTACAGAAAATCTTTTTCCGGCGAGGAACATCAGTGGAAGGTCCCTGCATCTATCCCCGAGTACTCGTCCCTTATGGAGTATGAAAGTGTTTCGTGGGTAATCACGCTGTTGCTGCGGCGAATTCAAGAGTCTCCCACTTAGAGGTGTTTATGAGATAAATGATAAAAAAATGAGTTGCCAGATGGTTGGTCATGCTATATAGGGCACAATCAACCAGAGGTGTCTCTCTAAAGTGGGGGGGGGGACTAAGTGTAGGAGAAAACTCCTGTGGGATTACGCTATATCTCTACAAAGTACTTATTTAATCGATTCTTAAATTGTGTTTTATGTGGGGACAGTCTTAAACCCTGAGTGTGTTCAGAACTTTGTTCAGCCTATTTTTAAACATAATTACACTTTGGCTTCAAACACTCTCCGAGGGAAGTTGATTCCAGATATTAACTATTTTACAGAAGAAATTACCGCAGATGGAGGTACAAAATGTTTTTAGTTCTAATTTAAAACCATTACTTCTTGTTGGACTGGTATTAAATGAGAATAATTTTCTGTAGTTTACTCTGTCTATTCCATGAGCATCTGGAAAACTTGAATAAGCTAACCGCGCAACCTCTTGGTCTCTTCGTTGATAGTTTTGCAGTGGCATTGAAGAAATCAATTTGTTGGCCCTTACTTGTACCCTTTCTAACCTTTCTATATCCTTCCTAAGGGAGGAGACCAAAACTGTACAATTAGAATAGTTTTTTAATATAACCTAGTATTTTTAAGGCCCTCTTTTTGACTTTTGCACAGTGCTTTGAGAGAGAGAGAGAGAGAGAGAGAGAGAGAGAGAGAGAGAGAGAGAGAGAGAGAGAGAGAGAGAGAGAGAGAGTACCTCAAAAGGACTTGCGGCCCATACCGAGGAGGTACAATGGCATCGGGTGCCAGGAAAAATTCCTACACCCTCAAATAGTGTGCAAGATTCGGTCTAACCTTTTCTTGAAATGATCCATAGAGGAACTGTTCACAACTTCTGAAGGTAGCCTGTTCCACGTGTCGCAGATCTTATAGGTAAAGTAATTCCCAAACACACACTAGTGCTAAACCGTTCAAATCCAACTTCCAACCGTTGTTGCGAGTTGAGTTATCATTTAAACTAAACATGCTTCTAAAATCGACATCGTTGAACCCGTGTAAGAGCTTGAAAACCTCGATGAGTTGAACGCGCAGCCTCCGAGTTTCCAGCGAAAACAAATTCAGGGCGCGTAAGCGTCGATTGTAGCCCATATGCCTAACGGAAGGGATTAACTTAGTGGCCCTCGCCTGGACTCGCTCCAGCCTGTCAATATTTTTCCTGAGGGTGGGCGACCAGAAATGCACAGCGCATTCCAGGTGGGCCAAACCAGGAAATTGTACAGAGAGAGCACAATCAACTTGTTCCGAAATCGAAATTGCCTCCTCATATAACCCAACAGCTTCTGGGCTTTCTTTTCCACCTCTACGCACTGTGTGGTAAACTTAAGGTCGCTGTTAATTAGCACACCCAAGTCCTTTTCCAAATCAGTGGCCTCGATATTACTCCCCAACATGGAGTAGTCCGACTTGGGATTGGCGTAGCCAATGTGCATCACTTTGCATTTACCCAATTTAAACGGCATTTGCCATTTTTCGGACCACTCTCCAATCCTACGTAGAACGCACGCAGTTGGTCGATCGCTTCGGACGTCCCAACATTGGCCTCAAGCTTGATGTCATCAGTGAACTTGGCATCCTCCTGACGATGCCAGGGTCGATATCATTTGTATAAATGATAAACAACAGTGGCCCTAAAACGGAACCCTGAGGAACTCCGCTAGTGACCGAGGCCCAACCCGAAGTAGCCCCTTTAATTACAACCCTCTGCCGCCTATTCTTCAACCAGTTTTCAATCCAGCTACCTACCTCCCCATCGATACCCAGTGCGTGGACTTTGACCATTAGCCGGCGGTGAGATACCTTATCAAAGGCTTTCTGAAAGTCGAGATAAAGTATATCAATCGCCCTACTCTTATCATACTCATTCCACATGACGTGGAAAAACTGGAGCAGGTTGGTGAGACACGACCTATGCCGCCTAAACCCATGATGGGAGTCCCCAAGCAGCTTGTATGAAATCGAAATGGTCAACGATCCGAGAGAGAGAGAGAGAGAGAGAGAGAGAGAGAGAGAGAGAGAGAGAGAGAGATGACTGGTATTACGTTATCTAGCCTTTACATTTTTATAATTTTGTTTGACAATTTTATTACATTTTACACCCATAACAAAAGGAGGGAATCTGAGATCTCATATATAAAAATGGGAACTGCTGTACAGGCTTTCTTACAGGACCATTTGTATAGGCGTCTTGCTCTTGGTTAAAAAAAGGCTGAAGTGCAAGCTTTTACATGATTGGGCGTGATAAGTGTTTCGGACGCAATTGAGGTCTCGAACGGGGCTTTCTGTTAAGTTGTTGAACAGTGAAGTACTCACTAATCGTCTAACCTAACTTAAGTAAACCTTAAACAATTTAACCTTGTCAGGTTAAAAAAAAAAGTCGATTTTTTAAAACACTTAATTCTTCTCTCTCTCTCTCTCTCCTCTCTCTCTCTCTCTCTCTCTCTCTCTCTCTCTCTCTCTCTCTCTCTCTCTCTCTCTCTCTCTCTCTCTCTCTCTCTCTCTCGTCACTTCTTATGTCTATAAACAGTTTGTTTCGTCAAATGAAGGTTTTAAATAATGATAATTTTATAACATTTTAATTAACGATTAATATAAAGCATTAAAAATAATATTTAATTAAGGATTAATTAATGTAAATTACATTAAAATATTAAAGTCCTCTTACCAAAATAATAACGTCTAGTAACATCTGAGAGCAAATTCAAAATGTAAATAACTCTCAGATCCAAACACGAACTCTAGCAATCGAACCCCTTCAATTTACATCGTAGACAAATAACTCGTAATAATATAATTGAATTTATAATTATTCGTAAATTACAGTCCATTACGTTATACTACAGCGTTAAGTGTAATGAAGAGGCGACCGTCACACACGCACGCAGATATACGCCACTCTCTCTCTCTCTCTCTCTCTCTCTCTCTATATATATTATATATATATATATATATATATATATATATATATATATATTTACACACACACACAGTTTTAGTCCCATCTGTATAGCTAATAAGAGAAATATTTGCATTACAATTGGGACGTGTTTGGGAGTTGAAGAGCGAGAGCGAGAATTAGAACAGAATGCAAACTTTGCTTTCTAATTAAGAATGTCGCTTTTGTTTCGAGTGTGGACGATTTCCTGTAATTCAATCAATGACTTTAACTCGACGCGAACAATAATTATTCCTTTATGAAAATAATAATAAGAAGAATTTCTACTCCACAGAAATTCTTAATAATACCGCGGAGCAAAGAATGAATGAACTTGGTTGAAGACTTTTCTCCTTCGAAACTATTCCCGGAAGTCTCAAGTAAGTGAAGGGAAGTATATAGGCGCTTTCTACATTATACTATTTTTAAATCAAGGAAATTCAACCATAAACTCCACTTTCAAGTATTCACTTAAAAAGAAGTCTCTGCTGCCGATTTATATTTTTAAAGGGGAGCCTGTTTTGACAATGACTTCTAAAAATAGCAGCAAAACAGCGCTTATGTAAGAGTTGAAGATCGGCCATAACTCAGCCGCCGTTTCAAAACTGGCTGCGAACGTCAAAAACGTTTTCAAATTCACGAACACTCGCGTTGTGAATGCATTATTCCTCTCAGTTTCCATTAATGCAATAATTGAAGATAAGCAGCGTTATCTATGTTATGCAAACGCTTAGAAGAGAGCTGGCTGACATAATTTTAGATAGCTGCTCCGTTGCTGCGCACTCTAACAGAACGAGCGTACGTAAGCAAACAAACGAGGAACAACGTATAAGCGAACGCAGTGACTCTTAATCCTCATGCAAACAAGTCGAGAAATCGAAACGCAAATATATGCTTCCTTAACCTTAAAAAATGAATCCCGCTTTTACGATGTAACAATATTAAAAAAAAGAAACTTATTTGCAAAGAACACTAATACTTTATCAATACAAACCGATACAAAATAACAGTCTCGCTCAAACGCCAAACAAATCTTTTCAAACGAGCTAAATTCAAAGAAGGAATTACAGATTATAAATTACGACACACACACACATCTCCACATAAGCGACTTACCGACTTTTTTAAATCCATCCATCTAAAAGACTAATGAACCAAACTTAATTTAATCTATGTTAAGCCTAAGTTAGTACCATCGAACAGAAAAAGGCGTAATAAGTGTTTCTGACGCAACTAAGGGCTCGAACTGGGGTTTTCTGTTAAGTCATTAAACAGTGAGGTACTCGCTAATCGTTTAACCTAACCTAAATAAACTTTAACTAGACTTTACCTAGCTCGCACTTAACCACTAAACTTTAACTTAATCCCCTCATATCGGACGAGAAATAGATCAAAGTATGTTATACCTCAATTTAGATTGTCTTCATGTTAAAAATTACCTATTTTCATTGGATTGAAACTATGGAATGATTTAAATGCTGATATAAAAAATATCGTGAATGTAAATTCGTTTAAAACCAAGTTGAAATCTCGATTAATAATGGCATACTAATAAAAATCTAGGATTAATGTACATTCCAATTGTTTATTCATTTCTCGTGTGTAATCTAGGATTAAAGAGGCATTACTCATGATTGTTCAGCTCTTACCTCTCATGTGTAATATTGATTTCTTTGTGTGAGACTGGTATAATACCTTCAATAACGACCTTGCACTCGTTATCCCGATAATAATAATAATAATAATAATTTACGATTAATACATTCCTTAATTAATAATACTTATTCATGACATATACAGGGTGTCCCAGAATTAACTATCTATTTCAATGAAATCGGACAAATTTTTTAAAAACACACTTTTATTTATGTTTATCATGTTTAAATGTGTTAAAAAATGTATAAATTTCTAATTTTTTTCATAATTTTATTTTCATAATTTTTCATAGTTTTTCATAGTTTTATTTTCATTCTCTTTCAGAACCCTATTAATAATGAATACACAAGAACGCATCTTTGTGTAACATCCCGTATCAAAGGAATGCAATGTAATGAAAATCAGAGGAAAATTTACAAGAAGATTCCACAGAACGGTCCTACAGACAAAGCGATTCGTGAACTTGTGAACAAATTTAAAAGAACTGGATCCGTACACGACGAGGTGGGAAGAGGACGCCCAAGGACAGCACGTAACAGTACCGAACAGGTACGACAATTGTTTGAGGATGAACCAACAACTTCGGTTAGGGAGGCCGGTCGAAGACTCAACATATCCAAGACAACAGTTCTTAGAATCTTGCGTTCGACACTGATGAAAAAGGCTTATCACATTCAAGTACTGCATGCCCTAAATGAAGAGGATTATCCAAATCGAGCAGCAAGGTGTGCAGAAATTGTGGATCAAATCGAAAATGAAAGTTTATTGGATAACATCTTATTCAGTGATGAGGCGACTTTCCACACGTGTGTAAAGTCAATCGACACAACTGTCGTATCTGGTCCAATGAAAGACCGTCTGAAGTCATAGAATGGCAAAGAGACTCTCCAAAAGTTAACGTGTGGCTTGGAATGACCAAATCCAAAATTTATGGCCCATTCTTCTTTGCGGAAGCAACTGTAACAGGTACCGTCTACCTTGATATGCTTCAGCAGTTTCTCGAACCACAGCTTCTTGATGATGGCATTCTTGATAATGTTGTGTTTCAACAAGATGGAGCACCATGTCATTATGCTCTAATTGTTCGAGAATACCTCAACAGACGCCTTCCGAATCGGTGGATTGGACGTGGAGGACCTCGACCTTGGCCTCCGCGTTCTCCGGATTTGACACCCTGGATTTCTTTGCATGGGGTTTCATAAAAACAAAGGTTTATCGCCAAAAGATCAATAGTTTAGCTGAACTTAAAGAACGCATTCAGTTGGCAGTGCGGGAGATAACACCTGAAATGCTTCAAAATGTGTTTCGCAGCGCTGAGGATAGATTTGAAATTTGCAGAGATACAGACGGTGCACATGTTGAAACTTCTCAATAAAGTTTTGACTTATGATTTATAAATCTATTTGTTTTTGTATCATAATTTAGTAATAAACACAAAATTATGTCAGTGTTTATTAAATTTGTCCGATTTCATTGAAATAGATAGTTAATTCTGGGACACCCTGTATATTATTAATAATAACTTGTTTTATTTTTAATAAGAGCCCAGTAAAGCCTAAAGCTTAAGGGCCAAATAAAACAAAATAAATAGTCGAGCTTCACAATTATTTCTGTCATTGTGAATTGTACAACCACTGTATTTATTTTATTATTAATAAAGGTTTTCATTTCATTTTCAATTCAATTCAATTCAATCTAACCTAACCTAATCTAATCAGGATCAACATATCTTTTTTCAGACAAAAAAAAAGTCTAGATTTTTTTATACAAATTTTTAAGGTTCCGAGGTACCACAAGTGTTACCTCATAAAGAATAAATTACCCCACTTCATCAGTGAATTATAACATACTCGACGGTGTCCGAAAAGTCTCTACCCAGTGGGAAATAAGGGGTTCCAAAAAACCTTAGCCCCCCCCATTTGCAGCTTACATGTTTACTTATATCGAAATAGTTTTTAGTGATTATAAAAATATATAAAATTCTTTATTTATTGCAGGTATTAAAATTACTCTAGCTGATAAAGTGATAATATAATGGCTTTCAATTAATTGGTGATTCGGAGAGGCAACGTGTGATAGATCGCATACGAGCAATAACATTTCGGGAAGCTCGTGATGCTGGAGCCACCTTTATAACACGCTCATGGGTTGCCAAAAAGTTGCGAAGAAGTGAGGATTTCGTCAAAAGAAATTGGAATAAAACATTGGATGAATGTGAAATGGATACAACCAAATGTGGGCGCCCAAATTTGCCACTCTCTCACGAAACAAAGGACATCATGAAAGCGGTACGCGTAAGCGGAAAAACGGCTGTGCTAAACTTTCTAGAGAGATCGAAGTGTTGAGAGGAAAGATCGTTAGTGGTGAGATCATTCGACTGTACCGTCATAGGCAAGGTTTAAAGCCTTGGCATGAACTTCCAAGGCCAAGAAAAACTCAACTTACTGTAACATCGATGACAGAATGCGGTCTGCCCATTATCTTGAAGATTAGGATGTGGATGATTTCGTGCATTTAGCTGTCTCCGATGAATTTTTTGTCTACGTAACACGTCGGCCTAACTACCAAAATGATCGAGTGTGGGCCAAAACACCAGATGAAATCGATGACAATGAACATTATCGCGAATTATTAAAAAGTCCAGACTGTGTTGGTGTGTTTGTTTTGTTCACTGCAAAGAAGCTCATGTGGGTGCTGAAGCCAAATGGTCAGAGTTGGGATGGACAGTATTTTCGTGATATTATTCTATCCCAGCATGTCATTCCTTTTCTAAGAAACCCAAACAATGTTATGGATGTTGATCAGGTCACACTTCTGCACGATAAGGCCCCCTGCTTTAAGGCATTAGCCACTCAACAGTTGTTGCGGAACCATGAGATCGATTTCTTTGGAAATGAAGAATGGCCAGGAAATTCTCCTGACCTGAACGTCTGTGAACACATTGGATCAGTTATAAAGGACAAGGTTGAATGTCTCTCGTTTCAAGAACCTGCAGCAAATCGATTTTCGAAGGATACAATGACGCAACACATTGAAACTGTTTTAGCAAATTTGCGTAACGATCAAGATCTATTCACGTCACTTTTGGTAAGCTACCCAAAGCGAATTCAGGCTGTCTTGGAAGCCAATGGCGGGAACACCAAGTTTTAATTGTTTCTCATTAAATGCAGGATTAAATTCTCTTTTGCAAGGTATGTTTAGTTTTACTGTACCTCTAATGGTTTAGGCCATGGGCGGGGGGGCTAAGGTTTATTTATTTATTTATTTATTTACGAAACAATATCAGAAATAGTCAAAATGTTCCCATTCAGTTGAAAGCACATTAATTTAATCAAATGATGAATTCAGTTAATTATTTAACGTAATTCCTCATGGCAGAGATTTTCGGACACCTGATATATATATATATATATATATATATATATATATATATATATATTAGTGGTGGACCGGATGTCAGTTTTTCAACATCTGCGGATGCGGATTTTTTTTTATTCAATATCCGCGGATGCGGATATTTAGTTAATCTATCAATATAGAATTATGAATATATGACAATTTTTCAAATTTCGTGATATTACTATTATGGCAGGCAATGCATAAGAACTAAAATTAATATTAATGTTTTCATTATGATAAAAATAATAACTTTCTCAAGAGTTTCAGCCACAGAAAATTGAATGAAACAAGTTTCATTCAATTTTCTGTGTTACCAGCTATTTATATTTTGAGGTTTATATATTTGTTTGTTCATTAATAACACTGGTCAACAAAGATTTTCATCAGAGTAAAATTTGTGGTGGCTGGATAGCATTTTTCACGCTGATTCCAAAACTGCATTCAGACTTTTTTCTAGCACGTATAGTTTTCAAGATGAAGGCATATATATAACTACACAGATTTAACCATTTTAAATAGGCAAAATACTAATATTTCAACATTTGATTGTGTTTATTTTATTGTTTTTTTTTAGTTTATTCATCTTATTTATTTCAATTATCTTAATTATACATCTTATGTATTTCAGGTGTGAGCTTTTACGTCTAGCAGCATTGTGATTCAGGCAACAACGCCGTGCTTTGTGTGTCAAAAGATCAGTCCAGTCCAAGAACTTGTTGTGTCAAGTTGGTGTATATTTTTTTGAATTTATAGTTTGCTCAGGTCAGTCAACATGCCTCGACAATGTAAGAATGACCCGACAAGTTCTGTTTCGTATGCGGCCAGTTGACAACTAAAACACAGCGACAAAGTATTACAACCGACATTAAGAAAATATACAAGCTATACTTTGGTTGCCATAGGTGACCAAGATAAACCATGGCGCCACATCAAATCTGTTCTGGCTGTTCAATTGGATTACGTGATTGGCTTAACAAAAAGAAAGCTTCAATGCCATTTGCCATACCCATGATATGGAGGGAGCCGAGAGATCATCATGAAGACTGTTATTTTTGTAGTGTGAACTTAATGGGGGTTTTCTGCCAAGAACAACACCAGATTGTATATCCAAACTTGGATTCAGTACGTAGACCAGTAAAACATGATGAAAACATTGCCCATTCCAATTCCCCCAAGTGATAGGCTAGATTCTATCATAGATGACATGGAAAGTGATGAAGGTGCAACTGGCGTTTCCGGACCATCTACAGAACCAGAGTACACTTTGAAGGTAGACATTTAGAGCCTAAAAAGTTAACCCAAGGACAGTTGAATGATCTTGTTAGAGACTTATCGCTGTCTAAAGAGAAATCAGAGCTTCTCGCCTCAAGACTAAAGGAGAACAATTTACTTGAGAACAATATTCGTATTAGTTACTACCGAAAGCGGAATTTTGAATTAACAGCATTCTTTTCAGTAGACGGTCCTCTCTGTATGCCATGACATCAATGGACTATTTACAGCCATATCTCAGACGTATGTGGCATCTGAGTGGCGCCTCTTTATTGATTCGTCGCAGAGAAGCCTGAAAGCAGTTCTTTTGCATAATGGTAATATAATGCCATCCATCCCCATTGCCCATTCCGCCATCTAAAGAGACATATGACAATATGGATATACTACTTAGGCAATCAAATACGACAGTCATCAATGGAATGTTTGTGGAGATCTAAAAGTTATAGGAATGCTTATGGGTATGCAGTCAGGATTCACAAAAATTTGTTGTTTCCTTTGCCTGTGGGACAGTCGCGCCACTATAGAACATTACACCAAAAGTGACTGGCCACTTAGGTATACATATGTCCCAGGGATAAGCAATGTCCAGTCTGTCTTTAGTGGATCCCCAAAAGATCTATCTGTCACCTCTTCACATTAAACTGGTTTAATGAAGAATTTTGTTAAAGCAATGGGTAAAGTCAATTCTGAAGGGTTCCAATACCTTTCAAGGAAATTCCGAAGGTTACTGCAGCAAAATTGAAGGAAGGAATTTTTGTTGGGCCACAAATAAGGAGGTTTTGAATGACACTGAATTTGAAAAAGTCCTAAGTCCGCTGGAATTGAAGGCTTGGCTGGCGTTCAAATGGATATGTGAAAACTTTCTTGGAAGCAACAAGTCACCTGCGTATAAGGATGGAGTCAAGAACCTCCTTGATGCCTTCAAAGAAATGGAGTGTCGAATGTCGTTAAAAATTCACTTCCTGCATTCCACTTAGATTTCTTTCCTGAAAACCTTGGTGCGTGAGTGAGTGACGAGCAAGGAGAGCGCTTCCATCAAGATATTCAGATGATGGAGAAGCGCTACCAAGGATATTGGAATGAAGCATGATGGCGGACCATTGTTGGATGCTGTATCGTGACAATCCAGGCCAAATTTACAAAAGGAAATCACACTCACAGCGCTTTTAATAAAATAATGTATATATTCTTTATTTATAAGTACATGAATAAGGTATATGATGTATTTGTTGTTTAGCATTCCTAAGTATGATCTTATACAATATACATCCATAAATTTTCTTATAGCAATATCAAAAACTTAAAAATATCAAAACCAGTGTATCTATATAACTATACGTGCTAGAAAAAAAATAAAACCAGATTCGGAATCAGCGCGAAAAATGCATTAAGAAAAGTGTGCTCATGTTTGTGATGAGAAAAAAAGTTTCATTTTGTTGGCCAGTGTAATTAATACTTTACATGAAATGTGCATGACTGGGCCTTAAAGCTACTTTGTAAGCTAATTTAATTGTAAATTGCATAATTTATTAGAGGTAATATCCGCATAACATCCGCAGTCAGAAGTGCGGATGCGGATGCTAAAAATGACGCGAATATCCGCATATGCAGATGCGGATATCCGGTCCACCACTAATATATATACAGTAGACGCCGTTTATAATGTCCCACTCGGTGCCAAGCCAAAAGGACACTATATCCGATGAGACACTATATCCACAGTTTGGTCTCTCGAGGATTGCAAGGTTAAAAAATAGTGAATATTTACTGTATATCAATATATTTACAACATAAACACCTTTATTATGCAGTTTCTCATTAAAATTATTTTTATTAAAATTTATTAAAATTGTTTTTATTGAACTATGCAATTTCTCATTAAAATTGTTTTTACAATTCAACTGAAACATCAAAACTATGTTCATTTTACATTAAAACAAAACATTGCATCAAGAGTTCGTTGAACCTGCTTCGCTTCTCGTTTTTGCCTCACTCGTTCCTCACTCGTGTTTATATGCAGCTTTCCATCCGACAAATTAATTCCTTCAATAGCAGAAAAATGGCAAAGAATTGTGAGAGCATTGACAACTTTTGTGCTAGGTGCTTCCAGGCCTTCATCTTTTTCGTCCTCTTGTTCTTCTAAATCCATCTTGGGAATTTTTGCCACCCTAGCCATCGTAACTTCCTTGATCAATTCATCATCACTGAGTTCACCGTGAGTGTCAACACTTTTGTCCACATCTACGAGTTCTTCAAACTGCTTCAAAGCTAGTTGTTCAGGAATTGCAACTCCATGAAATGGATCAGCTTCACAGTCCGGCTCAACATTACCTGAGACTGGCACAAAGCCCCCTTTCCCGAAACAGTTTGCGATGGTTTGAACACTACCCTGATTCCATGCCTGAGCAATGTTGACAATGCCTGTCAGAAGATCAATCTGCTTCTTTAGTTCTTCAAACACAACAATGCAATCAGAGTCCATCTTGTCAATCATATGTTGCAAAAGAATGGACCTGTAGTGACCTTTCAGATTCCTAATGATTCCCATATCCATGGGTTGCATAACAGGTGTGGTGTTGGCGGAAGAAATTGAAGATCTATGTTTTGTTCGGAAATGTTTGTAGAATGAGCTGAACAGTTGTCAACAAGAAAGAGAATTTTTCTTTTTTTAGTTCTCAGTTCCTTATCCCAGCAACACAGCCAATGTTCGAATAAAGATGCAGTCATCCAAGCATTTGTAGAATCTGCGTACATGACAGGGAGTTTTGTCAGGTCTTTTGGAAAGCAACGAGGACACTTAGATTTCCCAATCACAAAAAGGGGTCTTTTCTCAGTTCCTGTCTTGTTTGCACAGACAAGGATTGTAACCCGATCCTTAGCTCGCTTTGAACCTTCAACGACTGACCCGCGTTCAACGTACCCACGAGTGTTCAAAAGCTTGAAGTAGAGTCCGGTTTCATCAGCATTGAAAACGTCCTCTGGTTGAAATGCTTCAAGCAATTTTGACGCATTCTGTTTAAGCCATTGTTCTGTAGTACTTGCATCAGCAGACTTACTTTCTCCATGTTCAACTTTATAGACAATGTTATGTCTTACTTTCCATCGTGTAAACCATTCCACTGGGCAGCACACCTTGTGTGCGCTTTTCTTTAAACCACATAAAAAGAACATCTTCAAGATCTGAAAATTTGCCTGTTCGCATTCTTTTTTCAGTGGCGTTTCTTTCTTCACTATGGAGACGGCATTCCAGCTCACTTTTTCGTTTCCATATTAAATTCACCATTTGTCTGCTCACTCCAAACTTTTCTGCAACTTGCAGTCTTATAACGCCTGGTTGCTTGCACATGGAAATGACTTCTACTTTTTGTGCCAGGCTTAAACACTTCCGTTTTCCTTCCATGGCCATCTAGTAATCCTGTAAAGCAGAGCAAGACGCGTCTGAACAACACGGCATCACAAATAAAGTGAGGCGCCACTGTAAACTAGAGCTGCAACATAGACTATACTAGCTGAAAAGAGACACCATAAGCATAATCAGAGACACACTGTCCATAGCAGTTACCATGTAAAAGTAACTGTTTCCTAGTTTTGAGACACTATAAGCTGCGAGACACAATATTCGGGTTCACTAAATCCGGCGTCTACTGTATATATATATATATATATATATAATATATATAATATATATATATAATATATATATATATATATATAATTTCAACTGCAAACAACACAGTATAATTAACGTAAAGAACGACGCTTGTATAGAAGAACATTCCGCGCAAGATGAGGAGGGAGAACGAACAAATGAAAAAATGAGGTAACCACCCGGGAATCGAACCCGGGATCTTCCAATTGCCGGTCAGATATGATAACCACTACACCATATATATATATATATATATATATATCCTAGCCGCGTGTTCCTTTTATTTTCTTGGCCTTGAGAGACTCCTTATAAATGGTTTTAAAGGACAATATCTTGCTGCGCCATTTTGCCTTTGGCGAGTGGAAGCCGCTCTTTCAGGATCCTGTGACAGGTATACTGGGAGAATGAGAACAGTCTTTTCTTAACTTATCATGATCCTTAAAGGAGAAACAAATTTACGATGCGAATGAGCGCGGTTAAGGGGATTTTTCTCGAATTTATTTTTCCATTTATATCTACAGTCATGTAGTTTTCAATATTAAATATACAGGGTGATTAAAAAACAAAAATGTTTTCCCAAAAAAATAATGTATAATATTTTTTTGGGAACGCGTTTGGGAAACACTTGGTAACTTTGGTTTTGCTTCCGCCCGAATTGTTCATTCTGACGAAGGTCAAGCTTAGAGCTACAGTTTAACGTGGAATTCGAACCACGGCCCACCACGGGCGGTCAGAAATTACAAAGTCCTCGCCCGGACTCGATCTCACGACCTCCCGATCGGCAGCTCAGCTTCTTAACCACTAGGCTACCCAGGGTAATCATTTATCTACCAACTTATTTTTATTGTGTGGAAGGATGAACAGCTGGGTTTTGCTGCGCGCCGTCTGTTGTCAATGGATCTCGATCCGGGGCCGATGGACTCGTAGTCAGCGATGCTAATCACTACACCACCATATATATATATATATATATATTGGTGCTAAAATCACCTGCTAAAAACACTGATTATACCAAAACTTGAATACTGCTGTCTTGACGACCCCATATAAAAAGGAATAAACTAGAAAAAACTCAGACATTTCACAGCTAAGATTGATGGCTGCAAAGAGCTCAACTACTGGGAAAGACTCCGTAAACTAAATCTGTGCTCCCTGGAAAGAAGAAGAAGAGAGAGGTATACCACAATATACATATGGAAAATGATCGAAAAACTGGTACCAAACCTCAAACTAAACCCAATTACCATTCAAGCAACACTGGAAAATAGGAAAGGCAGGATGTATACTGTGTAGTGTTCCCAAGTTAAAGGCCCGACAAGGGACCTCTTCAACATTGAAGGAAAATAGCTTGGTTGTCAGGGGGCCAAGACTTTTTAAAGCGCTTCCAAAGGGCCTCAGAAACATTACACGGGTCAAAGTTGAAGTCTTCAAGAGAAGACTAGATGCCTGGCTCAGGACGGTACCAAATGAGCAGGGTGTACCTGGCTATGCGCGGTGGAGAGCGCAAGAAAGCAACTCGCTCCTCCACCAAGCCAGGCCTCGAGGCGGGGCCATCAGCTTGATCTTCGTGTGAAGAGAGACCAACACGCGGAACATCAACGAGGTATATATATATATATATATATATTTATATATACATATATATATACACACACACACACTCGAATATCTCAATAATTTTTTTTACTTCTTTTTACATCCTCAAATCCTACACCCCTTTTAGGCAACGCGCCTTTTTCTCATCTTGAGATTATTATTCTAAAAGTGTTGTCATCCTACCTTGGAGAGCTTCCTTTTGTAACGTACAAGGAACAATATTCGCAGAATCTAGAGACATTATATATAATATATATATATATATATATATATATATATATATATATATATATATATATATGAGCGAGCTCTCGGTGAATTGGGAATTTCATTTTTGTATTAATATCTTTATATGTAGCCGAATTTTTCACTTATTTTGCGTTTCCAAGACGGCTTTTTGAGCTCGGGCAAGACAATTTTGGTTTCTATATTGAGTGTAATAAGGTTTTAGAAAGGGGAGAGAGAGAACACTGATACGAATACCGTGTTTTAGCTTTAACGGTAAAAATAAAAAAAAGTATATATATAAATATATATATATATATATATATATATATATATATATATATGAATGATGCAAATCCACAAGGAAAAAGAAAAATATTCGAAGGCCTTTCGTGTATTCACCAATACACCTCGTCAGGGAAAAGGCCTTCGAATAATTTTTTTTTTCCTTGGGGGTTTGTATCATTCGTTCATTTCACTTGTTTCAGCGTGAAATTCATCCACTATATATATAATATATATATATATATTATATATATATATATATAATATCCCTCGGTGATGTCGTGGTTAGCGTCGCTGACTACGAATACATCGGCCCCGGGATCGAGATCCAGTGACGGCAGGCGGCGTGCAGCCAAACCTAGCTGTTCATCCTTCCACACACAAAAAAAAAAAGAATTGGTTGGTAGATAAATGGGTACCGTGGGTAGCATAGCGGTTAAGACGATTGGCTGCTGGTGGGGCGTGGTTCGGATTCCACGTTAAACTGTAAGTCTAAGGTGAAGTGACAAGCTTGACCTTCGTCAGAATGAACAATTCGGGCGGAAGCAAAACCAAAGCGTTATATATCTTATTTCAATCTTACTTGATGTCTTCGAACGACGGTTCAAGACTGAATTGCGGTTGACCCCTTCGCAGCATCCCGCTTCAACTGCGGGATTTGGTGAAGAAGAGTTGGTATATTATATATATTATATATATATATATATATTATATATATATATATATATATATATATATATATATATATATATATATATATATATATATATATATGTGCCACTTGCCTTCGTTCGTTATTGACATGGAAGAATTTACAACGAACAATGAAAGCTGATACGCAAATAATACTTCAGATCCCATGTTCACAGAAAAAAAAGAAGTCCTCATTGAACCAAGTATACATATGAAGAACAAACCAATCACTAAAATCAAAAAATGTATAACAATTCCCGTTTGATATAAAATTTAAACGCTAATTCAAAATTTCCTTTACATTGATACGAGAAATTAAAACTCGCAGTAGAGTACGATGCTGAAAAAAAGTTTCCCTATATACGAACACAAACCCTATATTTTATTCCGATGTTATCAATACCGTTTCATATAACGAATCGTAGGCATAAATGGCCAATGTGAAAGCCTTCTGCCGAGCCCTTCAATACCTCAGAGATTTATGGTGTTTTCGCCAGATAAAAAATACCAAAGTTTCTTAAGTTTTTTTTTATATATTTCTTTCGTATTGGTAGTTTTAAGACGTCTGATTATATTATATATATATATATATATATATATAATATATATATATATATATATATATATATATATATATATATATATACTAAATTCTCAAGGTTCCTACCCCGTGTCTTTCCCATCATCAATTACTGAATGAAGGAAAAACGTAAATGAATATATATATATATAATATATATATATATATTTTCCTTTGACAACAATATAGCAGTTAGAAATGAATACATAAGCCAAACTGAGAAAGACTCAAATCTTTGAAGTGAAAAGCATATAATGATGTTATAAGAGCGGCAGTAGTGTCGACGAAGCATTTTGTTCTTGCAACGTGAGATAAGAATCATCCTACTGACTAGGACGGAGTAAAACATATTTTTACTCTATTTCAATCAGTAGAGTGGAGTAAAAATACATTTTCTTCGACTATTTTATTTCGAGTGTTGAATCTTTCTTCAGAGACACTCGCCGTGTCTTTTAACATTGCTCCACGCCGCTAACTTCAATTTAGATAATGCGAACAATGTCTGGAGAGGAATTTCAAACTTCTTCGAAACACGATCTTCGATTCGATCAACTTCCCAAAAGGATCGTCCAATATTTTTCAGTACATTTATCTTTGGTTCAAATACGATTCCCAAAAACGTCAGCGCGAAAGCCACGCGAGAATCGCTCTTGAACTTTCACTTTTCTTCAGTATATTCCATTCATAGTAAGCCGCGTTGCCTCTTAGATACTTCAAACCAATGGTTCGTCAAACTTATTTTTTTTAGGCAGAGCACTCCTTTGATACCTGAAAAAATCTTCCCAGTTCTTTTCATTCTTTCATTACAAAATAGTCTCGCGTGAAAACTACAACGACAAAAATAAGAGTTATCCAGTAATAATCAGGTTTTGAAAGAAGGTTGAAAAATTGTACGTACTCTTTGGAGTCCATACTATATCTGCCATTCCCGGCTGGACTTTAATGGGGAAAACCCCATGGAGCCCTGGAAGATTTAAATAATCAAGTTTATTATCTCGTTTTAAAAATATCGAAAAAAAATCTTACGAAGATCACGAGAAAGACTGGGAAACTCGCAGGGCGAAACACGAAGACTGAAAATGCTCCGCCGACAAATTTCCCCGTTCCCACGATCGTGTGGAAACCTTTAAAGACTGGCAACTGTGACCGGTTTCCATCTCCGCAACTTTACGCGGACCCCAGTTTGGGAACCATTGCTTTAAACTAAAATAAATTTACCCTTTTCGTACAAAACCATAGTCTCATGACGGCGACATAAAAATGTGTCTCGTTCGAAAAGCAAGTTAAAGGGCGGTGTTCTTATTTAAATTAGGGATACTGACCCTATTTTAAAGTTTCTCACACACACATACATGCATACATGCATGCATACTACATACATACACGTATATGGTGTGTGTTGTTCGCTACAGCCACGTCTTTGGTTATCAGTTAGGGCAGTAAGAATACCTAACAACGTTCCATTCTATTGTTTGGAACAAAAGAGAAGACTCCAACTGACGATTCCTTCATTATGGCTTTTTATTTTTATGGAACACGAAGCGAAGACGGAGGGAATAATGGCGAAGAAAGATGTCGACCAATCTCGAGGGAAGGTAAGATAGAAAGATTAAAAATAAGATAATTAAGAACGTAGGACAAGATATAAAATGGTGAAATATATATATATATATATATATATATATATATATATATATATATATATGTATGTGTGTATGTGTGTGTGTGTGTGTGTGTGTGTGTGTGTGTCAAGTTAAAGACCCTGCCTTTGTAGGCTCTTAATTTGTAATTACCTTTAGTTATTTGTGATTAGGGATGATAATGAAGTAATTATTTAGTTGATTAATACGTATTTACGGTCACCACTGACCTTTCGATCAAACAAGTAAAAAAGTTGAACAAAGGTTTTCCTTTAATTAACAAAATAAATAGATATTCGCAGTAAATAATATTACAATGGCTTCAATTAAATGTGCAGTGATACAGTGAGTGAATTATTTTCATTTTTTCCCTTTAATAAAAAAAACAAATAGATGTTCACAATAAATAATATTACAATGGTTTCTATCGAATGTGCATTGATACAGTGAGTGAATTATTGGAATTAATGTTTGTTACACTGAAAGACAAATGCACAATACACAAATGAAAGTTAAATATTAGATTGTTAATGAATTATAACATTGCGCGCTAATGAATTTCAGAGTTTGTTAAGGTTGAAAGGAAGACCGAAACGAAGGCTTGTTAAAAACAGACCCTACATGTTCGAATGGTGAGTAGAGAGAGACTGAAGAACTTTGAGTGTTAAATCTTAAAGAAGTGACACTCGTTTGTCGTGGGAAGTCTGTGTCAAGTCTCGGTGATAAATGGTCCCCTAAAAGGTCACCCTTTCACACTGTGACGAAACTCCAGCTACAGACCTTCTTGAGAACGCTACTACTGTCGGGAGAAATCTTCGTAAGGGCGATGCCATTCGATACGCACTTGGAAAAATGTAAAGAACACCTCTACATACTTTACATACATACAGTATATATCAGTGGCGTGCAGTCAGGGTAAGCGGCGCATACGATGCCTACCCAGTTAAAAGTCAAATTACAAAAAGTCAGTATATTACTACAGTAATCGAAAACCAATATAAAGTTATGATGCTTGTATAATATATATATATTTTTTTTTTGCATCTACCACTTACCCTGTGGACACACCCACTGCACACCACTGATATAATATATACATATATAACACACACGCATATATGGTTAAATGAAAGCGTACGAAAGAAAGAAAACCAAAAGAAACATCACGTAAAAGTTTCTCAAAAGCGTAAAATCAAGTAAAAAACGTCTCAATACAGAAAGGAGAAGATTCGCTTCGCTTCGTCTCAATATTTTTCCAACTCTATTATCATACCAGGCCGAGAGAGACCAATGTGCGTTAAAGCGAAAAGACAACGTCTATGCTTGAGTATATGCTCTTTTCAAGGCTTATTCCCAAAGAAAAACTGCAGTGTCGGAAAAACGTTGGCCTAAAAAAAGGTCGACTTTTAAAAACCACAAAAAACTGTTAATTGGTAATATGCCGTTTTTCTTTGGATATTTTATGCTTTCTGGTAACTAATAAATTTTCAAAAAATGTTCAAAAAATAAAACCTGCCCATCGCTAATTTATAATTTTTTTGAATGCTTTTTGAAAATTGTTTCTAGGCGAACTTTTTTTCCCGACACCGTACATATTTTGTTTAATACTTCATAAAGATGAATACCGTTTTGATAAGATTTCTAACACCAAAAGATGTACGATATAAAATGGAAAAAAAACCAAGATTTCAAGTTCGCCTTCCTTAACCCTTTAATGACGGATGGTACCTTACTACCTTTAGGTCCACCAGAAATAATAATATAAATTGTACTACAATGCCTCGTTTCTACATGTTTATATATAGATGTCATTTAGTTGTTGAGAAAGGAACCCAAAATGTGTTTCATTTCAGTGACTAGTTACTAAAATATTTAGTTTTGAATAACAATAAAACCTATACGTTCTGGTAACAAGAGTGACCGCATATGCTGCGGACTAGTCCTTAAAGGGGTAAACCTTTTTGCACCCTCCAAAAACTCTCTCTTCGGTTATCTTTAAATTGCCTTTGGATCGTGTCTGTATCCATTTTTAAAACATCTTCACATCAGTTTTATATCACACTTAAGTTCCACTCCAAAACTGTGACCAAAGACATTAACGTTCATTGGTCACATCATTAAATGCGAGTTCAAACATTCGGCGATCAGACCATGCGTGCATTATACATTATAACACGGTCCAATCGACGGGTAAAACACAATGGGAAATTAACCCATTCAATTCTTGACTTCAAATGAAGAGAGGATGTAGAAAAATGTTTTTTCTTCTTTATATATA
The DNA here is from genome assembly GCA_023014485.1 of Bathynomus jamesi. Lineage (NCBI taxonomy): Eukaryota > Metazoa > Arthropoda > Malacostraca > Isopoda > Cirolanidae > Bathynomus > Bathynomus jamesi. The sequence continues at coordinate 162,239 of JAJOZX010001391.1, read as the reverse complement.
TAATATATATATATAATATATATATATATATATATATATATACACAGGGTGGGCCGTAAGTTTCCCATACATAGGAAAATAAACATTTTTTATGGACAACCATTTTTATTTATATAATATGCTCTACATGTGTTGCCATTGTTTTGAAAACACATTTCAATACGTGTTCCACACTGTTGATGAACACGCATTAGCACAGTTGACGTTATGCTTGTAATGGCGTTGGTGATACGTTCCTTTTAGATGATTTATGTCTCGTATCTTTTCCTGATACACCATGGCCTTCAGTGCCCCCAAGATAGAAATCAAGGGGGGTGAGATCTGGGGATCTGGAGGCCACTCCACAGGACCACCGCGACCAATCCAAGCATCCGGAAACTGCTGCTGATCCAAATACCGACGCACGGAAGACATAATGAGTGGAGCTCCATCTTGCTGGAAGTAAACTGGGAGTTACCTTCCTCGTTAGCAGGGATGGGAAAATCTCTTCTTGCAACATGTTAAGATACCTTTCGGCATTAAGATATCCACGACAAAAATTGGTCCAATAATTCTGTCACCCCATATCCCGGCCCACACCATCACTTTACCGGCACCTTGCATCTTCGTCGGACTCAGCAGTTATGGTTAGCTTACTCCAATAACGTATGTTTTGCCGATTACTCTCCATTGACGTAAAAATTTGCTTCATCAGTAAACAAGATCTTACGTCAAACGCATATTCTTTAGGGTATCTGAAACAAAAACAAACGTTTAATTTTTCCTATGTATGGAACTTACGGCCACCCTGTATATATATATATATATATATATATATTGGTTCGCTCCCGGCAGCTGGTATCGAGTGGAAAGTGACCTCACCGCTTACTCGTTTCTGCTCATGTATCCTTTGGGCCCACTCATCCCCTCATCGTGGGAAAATGAACTTCTTGTGTGCAACTTTATATATATATATATATATATATATTATATATATATATATATATATATATATATATATACAGGGTGTCTGAGAATTATCTTACAATTTTTGTCTCTTAGTAAAAGTCAACCATGAAGGTAGAAATTCCAGTGTTGTCCCATTTTACAGAGAAACTCATTAAGTTTTTTCTGATAACAAGTTTTGACAATTTTTTTCTTTTTTGTACGCGGTGACAGACATTGATGATTTAAAAAGCAAGAATCACAGCTGCTATGAGCGAATTGATGTGGATATGCTGCAGCGTACATGGCAACATTTGGATTATCGATTGGATGTTTTGCGAATCACTGATGGTGCACATATCGAATGTTTGTAACAACGTTACTTTAAAGAAAGAAACTTTTGAAATACAGATTCTACATAATCTTGTTTAAGAATTTTACGTGTGTTATCAAGAATTTTATTAAAGATGAAATTGTACAGATAATTTTCGAACACACTGGAATTTTCTAAAAACTTTGTCAAAACTTGGTATCAGAAAAAACTTAATGATATTCTCTGTAAATGGGACAACACTGGAATTTCTAACTTCATGGTTGACTTTTAATAACAGCCAAAAATTGTACAGATAATTCTCGGACACCCTGTATATATTATATATATATATATACAGGGTGGGCCGAAAGTCTGGACTTTTAATAACAGCCAAAAATTGCACAGATAATTCTCGGACACCCTGTATATATATATATATATATATAATATATATATATATAGATATACAGGGGGCCGAAGTCTGGACTTTTAATAACGCCAACAAAAATTGTACAGATATTTCGGACACCCTGTATATATATATATATATATATATATATATATATATATTATATATATATATATATATATATATATATCTATAATATATATACAGGGTGGGCCAAAAGTCTGGATCCATAGGAAAATATTATTTTAATACATAAATTACACAAATGGTAAATACTTAAAATGAATATCAACTTTAACTCGTAAATGCGTATCCGTGATACTGTACAGTTCGTACTCCAGTATAAATACTCAATACTTTTTTTATTTCAGCCAAGAAATGGCTTCGATCTAACACAGAAGACCGGGTAGAACTTGTGCTCATGTACGCAAGAAGGGCGCTACACACAGAGAAGTTGCTACCGAATTCAATAGAAATCATTCCTGATAAGCATCCAGTAACACATGCGACTGTTGGCAAGTTGTTTAAACGTTTCACAAGAAACAGGAAGTGTACATGATCGACGGCGTTCTGGTCGTTCCAAAAACTGCAATGATGAAAATACCTCTGCAAGGTATGTGAAACTTTAACGATAGTCCAGTAAAAGTCAGTCACAAGAAGATTATCAAATGAAAACGCATCTCGAGAACGTCATTCGAAGGAATTATTAAAAATCATAAATTCCATCCCTAAGTGTCTCGATGTCATAGGCCGTCAATTGTTATGTAGGTCACATCCGCATCCGCATAACATCCGCACATTTTCTCGCATCCGCACTTTGGACTGCGGATGTCGTGCGGATGTGGACCGTTGAGATAAAACGTCATTAATAAGCGGAAATTATCAAATTCTACTATATTAATAGAACTAGTTCATTGTGCGCAAAAGTGATGCAAGCGACAAGACGAGAGGCTGTTCTTGTATGAAGTTACTCTCTTGCAACCTACTTAGATCCACGTTACAAAGCTAAGTTATTTTCACCTAGTACATTAGAACGAGTTAAATCATCACTTGGCAAAGCAGTTGAAGAGCTTCAATCTCTTGAATCTGTCGCTTCGCCACCCACCAAAAGAATAAAAGTTTCAGTGACAGAACCAACACCTTCAACAAGCAAATCTATCACAGAATCTGTCTCTCAGTTTCTTGAGTCAAGCAGCAATGACAAGACCTACGCGATGTCAAAAGATGTAGTAAAAATGATCGAGAGCTATCACCAAGAAAAACGCCTGGCTGCATGTGACAATCCTATTAGTTGGTGGAAAAATACGCAGAATATCTATCCATACTTGAGTAAAGTTGCAAGGAAACATTTAGCCTGTCCTCCAACAAACGTACCAAGCGAGAGATTATTTAGCAGTGCTGGATTAATATATGCTGAAAAGAGAAACAGACTGGCAGCAGAAAAGGCAGAAAAATTAATGTTCCTTGAGCATAACCTTCCTATAATTAAGTTTGAACATTAAACGATGAACATCTTAGTTTACTTTATTTTAATTACTCATTTATAAATATGCCTAAAAAACTTTAAACTTAATATAAATAGTTATCAAGCTAATTAAAGATCTCTTTCTATAAGGTGGAGGTTGGGGAAAGAGGTCGGTGGGGTGCATTTGAGTTGGGTTCACGTCCCGCATCCTGGTAACACAATTATGGTTTCTAATTGTGGCTGAAACTCAACAAAATATAACGAATTTATTTGCAGACGAATTCACTAGTTGATTTCTATATTAGTTAGATGCTTGATATTATTTTATATGTTCAGAGAAAAGTACAGCAATTATTGTACAATTAATCAATTATACTACATTATAGCTACAGCTCTCTCTATATAATAACTTATTATATACGTTAAACACAACAAATCTCGAATATATCCTAAAAAATAACGAAAATGTAGACATCCGCATCCACATCCGCGGATGTTGAAATCAAACATCCTCATCCGCATCCGCATCCGCGGATGTGAAAAAAATGACATCCGCTACATCACTAGTATTTACCATTTGTTGTAATTTATGTATTAAAATAAATATTTTCCTATGGATCCAGACTTTCGGCCCACCCTGTATATATATATATATATATATATATATATATATATATATATATATATAATCTACACACATTAAAAGGTGACTATTAAAAATACTGGACATTATTATCATTAAATGTATATATATCTTGTACGTAAAATAGTGTAATTTCTAAATTGTAATTATTATTATTACTACAATAAATCTGATCAGTTGCAAATAATTTAAATTAAAAGCATAAATAAGAATTACAAATTAATTAAACATTTGCCAAACTGTTCAGAGTTCTGAAACTGAACTGTAATCAGTGAAAGTTGGTCTTACTTAGAAAATGTGGAGTGATTCCAGGATACGCAGTTCGGTTCGTTGGTTGGTTAGTGGAGTCGATGATCTTGAAATTTAAGGGATCCAATGCAGTGGGGTCTATTTTATGAGAATGTTCTCGTATAGCGGATTTGGAGAGCGAAATCTGATTTCAATACATAAGAGAAGAAGGAGAAAAAGAGCCACTTCTTCCTCGACTATGTTCGTAAAATAAATGTAAGATGCAATTTAAAGGTATTGACATTTTTTTTAAATGTATTTAAAGAATGAAAGAATTATTACAAATTATATACACGTATGTTTTGAAAGAGATTGTATTTAGATATACCGTCAGTAATTCAAATACATACGAGTATGTATATGATATATGCTACAACTCAGAATGGTTCCCCGAGAAACTTTTATGTTGCACGCAGACTCGTGCATGGAACAAGGAACTCTTCTTAAAAATTAAATCAAGTATAGTCCGAATAAGTAATGGTAAATGACAAATACTAAAGTTTTTCTTTTTCATGATGGAAGCCCAACGTGGGCAACGGGTCACCAGCAAAGAGGCCCCAAAATATAGCTTCCCTCACCAGCTACCTGCTGAACGAGTAAGATCCAACTTTACGACAGGATCTAGGGTTTAAAGCTGCCTAAACAGCAGCCTAGACCCGTTACTCACATTGGACTTCCATCATGAAAAAGAAAAACTTTAGTATTTGTCATTTTGTAATTTAAAGGGAGAATCGCGGAAAAACATCTCCGCACCAATTATTTTAAAGCAAGTTGATTACGGCTCCATTATTGTTAATTGTTTAATAGTCCAAAGGTTTTGAAATTGTAAATAATAATAAAAAAAACCTTTATACAGCAGTACATATTATTTTTTTTATTACTAAATTGATACACACACATTTAAGTTTGGTTAAATATGAATACTGTATTATACATACAGTATTAGGCCTATACTCGTTACAAGTTCCTTAAATCTATATCTAATAATAATAATAATAAAGTAATAATAATAAAATAATAACTGTGATTGTTTAGCTCTTTTGGCAACATTTGTCAAAAAGGCCGTAAAACGGTGGATGACCTACAATTTATAAAATACTCTTTTTAGCTTTTCATTTTATATTTCTGTTATAGAAAAGTGTGAAAACACGTATATCATATAAACGAAAATAAAGCGTTTAAGTACAAAGTATTATTTTCATCCTATCTTTAAGCATGTTTAGATTTTTGACAGTGTGAAGAAAAACTGGGGTCGGGGAGGGGGGGGGGGTTGGAGAGATGTTTACAAAAAAGTGTTTAGAAGTGAAACACCGTTTTAAATTTGATAAACATTTATCAATGAAATTTTCGGTGTAAACACCGCAGATTTTAAACGCACTTTGATATATTTTTTTTTTTTTTTATTATGTAAAAAATCTCTGGAGTCTGGATTATGACACGTGAATCGGCGTAATCGACTTCATATTCTATCGACAAGTACATTGTGGGTTAGGTTAAGTTAAATTAGTTTCTTAGATTATCGATGTTATGGTCTTGTCGATACGATGCGTAAAGATTAAAAAAAAAAATGTTTAGAGAAGCGTTTACAAAAAGTGTTTATAAAGAACTTTAAAAACCGATTTCATAGTGCCGTTTTAATATTTTCCATTAGAATTAAAAATTTTATAGTTCCTCCACTGAAGATAGGACGAAATTTTCAAGAAAAGAAACATTTCCGCTTTTAAGTCGTCATTTTTATATAGAAAAACCTCTTATATATATATATATATATATATATATATATATATATATATATATATATATATATATATATATATAGGCCAAAGGTTGTGCCACCCATCCCCGAGGCAGGCGAACCCTGCCTCAGGGAGATCGAGGGAGCAGGACGACGGGTGGGTAACTGTTAACAGGCGCCCTTCCCGAAGGTTTCCTCAACCGGTCTCCGCGGCGAGGCCACCGATGGGGAATCTCACAATCTTTGTGTCGCGAATTCAGCTGTCAAACGAGGCAAGCGATATTCGACACATGATGGAAGAAGTCATTGGTGAACACAGTATATTGATAGTTAATAAACTAAACACGAAATCTCCGTATTATAACTCTTTTAAAGTAATAATTAAAGGTGTAAATGCGCATTTCAACCCGTATAATACGAGTCAATGGCCAGACGGTATTATTGTTAAGGAGTTTATTCACTTTTCCAGGAGATTTGATAACAGGCAAAATAATAATAATAATATAATAATAATAATAATAATAATAATAATAATAACAACAGGCGCCCTAACGGTAATGCCTGAAAGTTGTACTGTGTAAAATAATAATAATCTTACTAAAAATAAATTCTCTATCAGTCATGGCGGATAACTTGTTGAAAATAGTCTCATGTAATGTAAGGTCAGTGAGGAATTCAACTGTAGATGTCCATAAAATCTGCGACAGTGCAGATATAATGTAAGGTCAGTGCAGATTTGATACTCCTGCAGGAGCACTGGCTACCTAAGCAAAAGCTAAAATTCCTCTCTACCATCCATGATGACTTTATGTACCATGCGTCATCAGCAGTAGACTTGTCAAATTAATTAATGTACGGTAGGCCTTTTGGTGGTGTTGCATTCTTAATAAGGAAAAATTTGTCAAAACATATAAAATTTTTAACAAGCGATAATGTAAGGTTGTTAGGTATTGAATTACAAGTGAACAATGATTGCATATTAATTGTAAACTGCTATTTACCATATAACAACGGCAGTAATCTAGATGAATACATTGATTTGCTGTACAAAATTAAGTCATTATCAGATAACCCCAAATATTCTCACTGTATAATAATGGGGGACTTTAACGCACATGTGAACTCGGAATTCTTTGTAGAATTGGGTAACATGTGTGAGTCGGCCAATTTAAGTATAAGTGATGTAGATGTATTAGGGATAGCCAGTGGTAATTTTACATACGTTAGCGATATGAGTGGTACCACCAGGTGGATTGATCATTGTCTCACTAGTAATAATCTAAAGCAGGGGTTCCCAAATTGGTGTTCCGCGGAACACTTGTATACCGTGAGAAGTGTTCCGCGGAACACAATTTGGGAACCCCTGATCTAAAGGATCGAATTGGTAGAGTTCATATTCTGCATGGTTTCCTTCTTTCTGATCATAGACCATTAGAAATATTAATTAACGTTACCAATTTATGCGCAACACAACTTAACAAGAACTCAATAGGTAAGAATAATCGCGTCGATTGGTCCAATGTTACGATGCAGCAGAGAATAGAATACAAAGACAGAACAAGTCACCTTTTAAATAATTTAGAAATTTTGCGCCTTGCCTGTAATAATCCTTGCTCAAATGATTCTCACTGTAAACTCATAGATAGGTATTATAGTAAGATAATATCCCTGTTAAGAGAAGCAGGAAGCCCCCTGATTAAATCTTACAACTATCATACTAAGATTATTCCTGGATGGAATGATTTTATTGCCCCCCTGAAGAGGGAATCGAAAGACGCCTATGATTTGTGGTGCTTTCACGGTAGACCCAGATTAGGACCAGTATACTTGAATATGTGTAGAAGTCGGGGTCAATATAAAGCGGCCATAAGGCGATGTAAACAGGAAGAAGTCTATTCGAGCATCAAAAGCCTGTGAAGCTCGCATAAATAACGATAATAACAAATTTTGGAAATTTGTTAAGAATCAAACGGGTGTCAAAAATGTCCTCCCTTCGACAATCGATGGGGTGTTGGGGAAGGATGAAATTGCAAAGCTGTGGAAAAACCACTATTCTAACATTCTTAACAGTGTGAGTAGGGATAATCTTAAGATAGATTGCAGCGAAACGATTGTGGGAGGGACAAGGGAAAATACTTTGATATCATTTTCTGAAGTAAAGAAGTTAATTAAAGATTTAAAGACTGGTTCTGCGTCAGGGGTAGATGACATCGAATGAGCATTTAAAATATGCAAATGACGTACTATGTCTGCATATATCATTGCTCCTATCAGACATGCTGGCTCATAGCTATATCCCTGCAGAGTTCATGAGGGTGTATATCTTGCCCCTGGCCAAAAATAAGTACGGACACATTCTGTCCAGCAATAATTACAGGCTTATTGCTGTCGCTTCCTGCTTCTCGAAACTACTAGAAAAACTCTTGTTACTCCGATTCAATGATTTCCTATGGACATCTAATCAGTTTGGCTTTAAAAGGTCCCACTCAACTCACCTATGTATCTATGTACTTAAAGAAACAATATCTAAATACATTGACAGTAATTCAACTATTTATAGCTGTTTCCAAGATATAAGTAAGGCATATGATAGGGTGAACCACAATATTTTATTTGCAAAACTAGATGACAGGAAGGTTCCCATGTACATATTAAATTTATTGAAATTTTGGTATTACCACCAATCTTTCACTGTTAGGTGAGGCAATGTACTATCCGAGTGTTTTGGCTCCTCTTGCGGGGTGAGACAAGGCTCCTTGCTCTCCCCTATGCTGTTTAATATGTATATAGATGGATTAATTGCTTCACTTAATGAGGCAACAGTGGGATGTTGTACAGATAACACAAGGATAAATAACTTAGTTTATGCCGATGATACGGTGTTAATAAGTCCCTCTGTTAAAGGTCTGTTCTTTTTAATGTTACAAAAACTAAGGTTATGCAATTTCATCCTAAAAGCTGTAATGACACTGGTATGCATCAGTTTTGCTGTCAAGGGTTTTGTAAGTGATTCTTATAGAGTTTTTCCTGCTGATTTCGAATCTGCAATCCGTTTTTCTCAATCAGCTCAGGTTATCCGGCTATGGCCTCATAAGTAAAATAGAATTTTTCGTGATTTTGTCAAAGCGGAATTGGAACAGTAACATCTATCATCACTTGTTTCACTTGTATAATATCTTTTTTTACTTTTCAGGCATATAGATAAAATATTTCATAATGAATAGAGCGTGTAAAAATTATCCCAATAGATTCTGCTACATATGTGGGACGGTTACCATGCCAAATAACCAGTCCCAAATCGCTAAATTTGTGAAGACAATGTATAGAGCATACTTTGGAATTAAGCTAGGGGACCAGGACAAAAATTTCGCTCCTCATATGTGCTGCAAGACGTGCATTGAAAATTTGAGAAGATGGAGCAAAGGCAGAGCGAAATCTTTGCCTTTTGGAATTCCCATGATTTGGAGAGAAGGAAAGGATCACGTGACAGATTGCTATTTCTGCATGACAAACCTCCAAGGTGGGCTTATAAATTTATTTTTCTTAAATATTTTGAAATCCTCGTATGAAACTTGACATAATATTCACCATTATGTAATATTCACCATATATAGCGTAATATTCACCATAATGGTAATCATACATTTACATATACATATTGTTATAGAAAATACATTTACACATACATATTGTTATACAAGTTACATTTACATATACAATGATTGTATATTTTTTCTTTTTCATTCATATTGTCCCCGAAGGGACAATATGAATGAAAAAGAAAGAAAATATACAGACTCCATCGACCTATTTCATATCTTAAAGACCACAGCCTTCCCTCACGAGCCGCCACTGTCTGAATGCTTCTTCTATTTCATATGCAAGTTTTATATCCATGTTTCTGTGTTTCTATTTTCAGGAGTTAACAAGAAGAATAAACACATTGTTGTATACCCTGACATTCCTTCTGCTATGAGACCTGTACCCCATGGTCCTGGAATTCCAATACCCGACCCACCTCAAACCCTGGACTTCGATGATTCTGATGATGAATCAATGACCAATGCCAATGACCAGTCCCAGTCGTATATACCTCAAAATACCGCTTCAAATGAGCCGAGGCCTCTCAACCAGGCCAAACTTAATGATCTTACCAGGGATTTAGGACTTTCCAAATTAGCTGCCGAGATCTTGGGCTCACGACTTCGAGAGGACAACTTGCTGGTTCCGGGAAAAACATTCTCCTGGTATAGGAAACGAGAGGAAGAATTCCGCAAGTTTTTTGCAATGCACGAAAATACCTCTTCCTTAGTGTACTGCTGCAATGTTGAGGGGCTAATCGAATCCTTGGGCCTGCCATATAACGCATCAGAATGGAGGCTATTTATAGACTCGTCTAAACGAAGTTTGAAAGCAGTACTTCTCAACATTGGGAATAGGGTTGCATCAGTCCCTGTAGCACATTCCGTACAACTTACTGAGAGCTACGATAACATGAAAATTTTACTGGATGCTCTCGTATACGACCAACATAACTGGAGGATCTGTGGAGATTTGAAGGTAATACTAATATCATAAGTAAACTATTGCTATTGACTATGTTGTTTTTCCAAAGGTTATTTGAGAGCGTATAAGAACACTTAACTTCCCCACAGAAGTGATACAGTCCAATGCATAGATTTTTTATCTGATAGAACAAATTCTCTAAATTCTTTAAATATTTTCATTTTTTTTCAGATTGTGGCATTTGTATTGGGAATGCAAGGGGGATACACGAAATACCCATGTTTCCTCTGCAAATGGGATAGCCGAGCGGATGAGAAGCACTATGCACAGCGTGAATGGGCATCCAGAGAGAATTTTGAACCTGGGTCGCATAATGTCGTTTCAGTGCCCCTTGTACCACCAACAAAAATTTTGCTCCCACCACTTCATATTAAGCTGGGCTTGATGAAAAATTTCATCAAATCAATGAATAAGGAGGGTTCAGCATTCCGATATCTCGAGAGTAAATTTCCTCATATATCTGATGCTAAACTAAATGTTGGGGTTTTTGATGGTCCTCAAATTCGAACTTTGATCAAGGATACTCAGTTCGAAAACGCAATGACTCCAACTGAGAAGAATGCCTGGCAGGCATTCAAATCAGTTGTCACTGATTTTCTTGGCAAGCGTAGAAGTCCAGAATACGAGTCCGTTGTCGAAAACTTGATGGAAGCTTTCAAAGCTCATGGGTCGCGCATGTCCATAAAAATGCACTTTTTGTGGTCCCACTTGGACTATTTTCCTGAAAATTGCGGGGATTATAGTGAGGAACAGGGTGAACGATTTCACCAAGATATCAAAATAATGGAAGAGAGGTACCAGGGAAACTGGGATATCAATATGCTGGCGGACTATTACTGGTGTTTGAAGCGAGACGTGCCCGAAGAAAAACACAGACGGAAAGCCAAAAAAACTTCATTACTTCCTCAATAAACTTTTTTCCATATTCATTGTATGAATAAAAGTATTTATTCACACAATGTTTTCATTTTTCACGAGTGTTCTTATAATATTACTCGTATCTACAGTGTTTAAGCTAAAAAAATCAATAAATTTGGGGATAAAATTGGACTTATAATAAATGGCCAATAGAGAAAAAACCTGACCTGATTGAGGAAAACCAATGTCATTTTCGAATTCAGCATGGTCGAATTATATAATATGAGTTGAAAAAACCCTCACAGCAGACAAAAAAATTTCATATGCATACCAGTGATAATCAGCCAGCTGATATAAGGTTTAAAATGAATGGTGAAGTAATTCAGGAAGTACAAGAGTTTAAGTATTTGAGTCAAACTATTACCAGCTCCTTGAGTGATGACTCGGATATAAGAAAACAATCTCGAAGCCTGTGTGCTAAAGCGAATATGACCATAAGGAACTTTCGATTCTGTACAAGTGAAGCTAAAGACACTCTCTTTCGTACTTTCTGCAGTAATATATACGGACAGCAACTCTGAGTGAATTATAAAAAAGGTTCTGGCAGAACTCTAAATTTGCTGTACAACGGGTCTTTTAGACTCTTACATAAATTACCCCCGAGATGCTCAGCTTCGCAAATGTTTGCCACCCGCAATGTCCCGAGCTTCCCGGAGGTAACAAGACGTGCTCAGCACAGTCTAATGCAAAGAATTAAAAAATCAACCAACCCGATCATCCAAGCTATCCATGAGTCCTGCCATTTATCCTCTAAGCCAGTGGTTCCCAACCTTTTCACCACAAAGGACCCCTTTTATTTTTATTTTTTTCCCACGGACCCCATGTTTTTGAAAGATTAGTCTACCAAACAAACTGTTTTTATTAACTAATAATTAACTCGTTTTCTCATTTTTCACTATCAAATAAAGGACATATAAGAGAGTATGCAATTAAAATACAGCATATTAAAAAAGTATTAATAATTCCAGCCAAGAGCAAGGAAACTTGAAATTTTAGTCTGAGTGCCCTTATCGTGGGTAAATGTACGATTTCCATTGGAGCCTCTCGAAATATTGAAAGCTCACGGACCCCCAGTACTACCTTCGCGGACCCCCAGGGGTACGGGGACCCCAGGTTGGGAACCACTGCTCTAAGCTATGGACTTCTTAGTACGAAAACGTCTGTCTGTAGCTCCACTTAACTTCGACATTACAGTATTATTTCTAATCAATTGTGTATATATTTCTATCCTTAGTATTGAAATGTCATTGTATTAATAACATTTGTCATATGGACTATAGTCTGCCAATAAACCTTTTCATTTTCATTTTCATTCATATATATATATATATATATATATATATATATATATATATATATATATATATATATATAATATACAAAACACCAAAGTTGAAAAGAACAATAATTTGTGTGAAAACGTTGGAGATTATTTGAACTACTTCTCACGAATCACTCTTATTCCCCGAGGAAGAGTCGAAACAAATCCAAAAAGCGCTTGAAACGATCGTTTCCATTATTTCACGTTTGTTATTTTAATATTTGTTACTAACTTTCTTCACACTGCGAATTCTCTTCAAATTATATGAGAGAGAGAGAGAGAGAGAGAGAGAGAGAGGCTAAGTATAAACTACTAAAGCGGTGTTGATAGTGCAGTGTGTAATTTGCACACCACGAAGCAATAAACCATTTGTGAGAATCCACCAAAGACTTTCTCTAATTCCAAAGAATTATCCGAACTCATTCGGAGAAAAACAATAAAACGGAGCAAAAAAAAAAAAATAAAAAATTATGCTCTATTTTAACTTCGGCAATTAAGAAATTACTTGAATTAGGACACTAACAAAGCCTTAAACCAGAGTAATTCAGGTAGGTAGAGAGAGAGAGAGAGAGAGAGAGAGAGAGAGAGAGAGAGAGAGAGAGAGAGAGAGAAGAGAGAATCTTTATCATGTTTCTTGAAAAGCACTAAAAAATTCTCTCTCTCTCTCTCATTACACTCGACCAACAAATTACAGATAAGAAAAGACGCCAAATATCTCTTCTGTTATCTTAACATATTCGCGTATAAAACACTCAATATCTTCAATTTTTTACTTCCTTTAATTTACGCTAATTCTACATTTCACCCTCCCCCCCCTCCACTCTCTCTCTCTCTCTCTCTCTCTCTCTTCTCATTGGAGTCTTTCTCGCAATATATATGCTTTTAAGAAAATTGTCTTGTCGTGAGGTAAGTTTTTAATGTTTGTTAAGCTAATAACAAACGTTCTACTTTGAATGAAGCATCTTAGGCGTGAGGAAACTTCTCTGACGAAACTCCAACGAGTTTCACCCTATTTCACTTGATTTAAAGTTTCGGCATTAGTTTCAAAATTTATGTTCAAACCCCGCACTCTCAATTCCCCAACCCCAGACTTTTCCCCTCTACCTCTTTACTGAAGCTTTGCTACACGATCGAATATACTGTAAATGAGATGGATGATATATATATATATATGACGACTCCGATTCTGGAATTTGGTCAGAAACGAAAACTTCTGCCGGTGAAACTTGGAATGGAATCGGAATCGGACTCAATAATATACTCGTTTTATATGTACGAGTATTAAATACTCGAAAATTCAAATTGACGCTGGTTTAGGATTTGGATACTCATTAAAAGGACCGCATCTAATTATAAAGGTGATTTTTATATTTTTTTGGAAATTCTGAACGCATATTTCATATACTTACGATAGAGGGTGTCCAAGAAATGTCTGAAATAAAATATAACTTCATATCTCTTGAACAAGGTGACGTGATCACAAATACTTTGCCACAGCTGATGGTAGCCAGACTTATTAAATTTATGAAGCCCAATTCACACTATCGTCAACAATAAACAACAGCAGCAATGCAAACTTTGATTCTCATTATCATAAAAAACGAAGTAGGGGGGTTACGGCTGAATTAAATGGGCCCCACTGTCTGGCCCTCAAGGTCACGCAACCTATCTCCACTAGAATTATTTCTATGAGGCTTTATAAAAGATTTACAGCAGCAGAAGACTGACAATGTAACTACAGTTGGTTGTTATTAATTTAACACTCACTCCTGACATGTTGGCAAATGATATATATATATATATATATATATATATATATATATATTACAGATACCAATTGACCGGGAAAATACTGCAGGTGGTATATTAGGCAGGAGACAGGGAGTGCTGGAACTCCGGTTTCTCCTCTCACTGTACTCCTCAGCTAATCTTTTTCTGTCTCAACTACCCTGTGAGCAGTCCAGCATCTTCTCACAAACACACACACACACACACACACACACATATATATATTATATATATATATATATATATATATATATATATATACACAGGGTGTTTCATAACATGTGGGACGCACTTTCAGGATGGTTTCAGGACCTGAAAACAATGGAAAAAAGTTTATATAAACATATGCCCAAAATCACTTTCTTTCCGAGTTACAGCCCGTTGTGTGTTCCAGCAAGTATCCGCCTTACCTTTAAAGGAAGTGCTTAAAATGACCGCCTCGCGCTTCAATACACGCCTGAACACGCCTCGTCATAGACTGCCTAACGCGTTCAAACATTCCAGGTTATTGCTCGGATTTTCTGGCATCCTTGTTCTACACGTTGGCGAAGCATTTCAACGTTGTCAATGGGTGCCACGTAAACGATGGATTTCAGATGACTCCACAGGTAAAAATCGAGTGGATTCAGGTACGGGGAGCGAGCAGGTCACGCAATGGGTCCTCCACGGCCTATCCATTTATCCGAGAAATGGTCATCCAAATAGTCTCTGGCTACTCGACTGAAATGAGGAGGAGCACCGTAATACATAAAGTACATACGACGTCGGACACCAAGAGGAACTTCATCTAGTAAATCGCTTAAATCATCCCTTAAAAAATTGGAATAGGATTCTCCTGTTAATCTTCCAGGGAAACAAAAGGACCGATTAAGTTGCCGGCAATAAGTCCTGCCCATACATTGATACTGAATTGTTGTTGGTGCCTTGACTGGATGATGGCATGCGGATTCTCTTCGGCCCAGTGATGTGTGTTGTGAAAATTGATCACGCCATTTCTTGTGAAGGCAGCCTCATCAGAAAACAACACGGAGGATAGAAAAGGAGGATCGCGAGCACACTGTTGAAGGAACCAAATACAAAAAGCCTCTCGTGGTGGGAAATCAGCTTAAGTAAAGCCATATACTCTCTGAATGTGATATGGATAAAGCTGTTGTTCCCGTAAAATTCTCCACACAGTTGTGTATCTTACACCCTCTGCTGCTGCTATCCTTCGAGTGCTGACACCAGGATGTTCCTCCACGCGATTCAGGACCCGTTCCTCCAACTCAACAATTCTGGTGCTGATTGGTCTACCACCATCTGAAACTCGCTTGTTGAATGATCCTGTATCACAAAGACGCTCGTCTATTCTCTGAAAGGCCTTCTTATCTGGCAGACGGCGATGCATGAGATGCATGTCTGCCATTTCTCTGTTTGAATAAGCCTCTATTCCAGTGAATAGCACAAAAAATTTTAAGTTTTTTTTCACTGGACTGCACTTATTCACGGTAAGAAGTTACGAATACGAACAGTGAAACACCGCGATGCACCTCTAACTGACTGATGGCTCTACACTCAACGATATTCAAACATGTTATACAGTGTACGAAACATTACAATCAGCAAGGCCATACATGATATAAGTCTCGTACACACTCACAAACATTGTCGGCAAGCAGTGTTTGTAAACAGTTTGCGGAAAGAATTGCTGGAACACAAAACGGGCTGTAACTCGGAAACAAAGCGATTTCGGGCATATGTTTATATAAACTTTTTTCATTGTTTTCAGGTCCTGAATCCAACCTGAAAGTGCGTTTCACATGTTAGAAACACCCTGTGTATATATATATATATATATATATATATATTATATATATATATATGAGAGAGAGAGAGAGAGAGGGGGGGGGGGTCGACCGGAAATCCGTTCTTCGCCGTTTTCAATCAGTCATGGAATCAAAACAAAGGCTATACACGTGGCCGTGAAAAAGGGCCACAGGAAACAGATATTGTAGTATTTCCCGAAAAGAAATACCACAATATTTCGTTTCGTCACCAAGGCCTATAACATGCAGTTTCTTTCTCAAATCACTTTCACTTCCCATTTTCTCGTTTTGGTCGTTACGGCTCTCTCAGCACCTTCGTCAGTAGCAGCACTCGTCACGCCACCCGCTCTCCGGAGAGCTGCCCGATGTTCTTTCAAGGTTCCGGTCGAGCCTACACGAAGTCTATCATCAAGTAAGGCCTTCTACAATTTCATCCTGCAAGAAGCAACAGCACTGCTGCAGCGTTTCCGTTGGCCCCCTTTTCAACAAGTCTCTACCGGCCCTCAACACTGATCCTCTCGCCGGTAAGGCCAGTTCGCCTGCAGAAGCAATCTTTCGAAGCCCAGGTCCGTAAACCTTCTAGTAGGCTACAAGCCACAAACCTCACTTTGCACATTACTCCTCCACATGAATCTCCTCTCTCACGCAGTGCCGTTCGACCTCAGCCGGCCTAGTCCTTCAAGCAACACCTCAACTACACACGAAGCGAATCAACATTTGAGGCGACCTATAATTTCATTCCCGCTGGAAGCAAACATCACTCTATCGGCGTCATCCTTCTGGCCCTGGCTTCACTCATCCTTCACCACAGTTCGATCGGCGCCCGTTCAACAAGTATCTCAACAGGCCCTCAGCACATCCTCCTTCACGTAGGCCCTCAACACGTCTTCGGAGTTTATCCAGGGTCGCGGTAAGCCTGTTGTCGGCCCTTACTCGGCATACAGTGTTTTGTTACGTCGTGCTTCCACAAGTTCTGCCTAATCGTGTAGACCCTAGAAAGTGGCTTCAATACCATTCAAATTAACTCTCCCATTAAAACCGTAGTAGGCCTATTCAAGTGTTGTACCATTACCGTAATTTTGTATCACTCTGTTATTGTGTTCATTCATATAACTTACTTATTTTGCATCCGATTGTTTATGTGCTCTTTTATGCATTTCATTCTTACCGACCTAATCCATTTACTGTACCAACCGTATTTGCATTATTTCAGTTATCAATAGGCTTCATTACTTATTCTGTGTTCACTTCGGCATATCTCATTAGCCTACCTGAATTAGTGTACTTACTTAACAAATAGCCTGTATAACCTTTCTTTATTGCTAAGAATCAGTCATCTTTAGCATAGTATAAATGCCGTTATATAATTGTTAATCACTGTGAACAAATAATTTATTTATTTTCCTAATTAAACACAAACAACAAAGTAATTTTTCCCTCTTATTAAATATTGTTTGTCTGGCTGTAGGCCAAGCTGGTGACCCTAATTATTCATTTCAATTCAGTAATTATAGTAAGCCTACTTTCTTAGCCACCTCAAATTGGTGATCCGTAGGCCACTATATATATATATATATATATATATATATATATATATATATATATATATAATATATGCCTCTTACACACTGCACAATCTTTTCAAAATTTAAAAAAAAGTTAATTTCAGCTCTCTCTTTCCATGAAGAAGGGGCATTTTTGCGGCGCTCTCCCTTGGCCCCTCCTTACTACATAAAGGATATATATATATATATATATATATTATATATATATATCTATATATATATATATATATATAGGCGAAAAATTCTTCAAATCTTGCTGAATTTCCATTAATCTAAGTGAAAAATACATTTATATGATTTTCACCTTTAACTGTTATTGTTTAGGTTCTCGTATATGACGAAGGACGGTAATTAATAAACAAACATTCTTTTAACAGTTATATTTAACAACAGCACTAATGCATTTTTAATTTTAACAACACGAACAACTGTCCAACTGTCTCCACTACACAGAGAATAAAAATTTTGTTAAATCCGCTATTTTCAAATAAATTTGTTATGTTAAATCTCAATTTTTATTTAAATAAGAATTTTGTTTTTGTTAAAAGTGCGACAAGTTCAAATTGAACAAAATTCAGATACTGAATAATTTTCACGAGTTAATGTGTTGAAAAATGTGATGAAGAAATGTATAACATAATATTGTGACTGAACAAAAAAGTGCGTGTGGTTGGGTTGATCTATTTTATGTCCTTCATACAACTGAAGTCACTGAGACGTGTGTGTGTTTGTGTGTGTAATAAAGACTCGTATTCATAAAGCAGAGGTCGGGGAACAGGGGTAAATTTAAAAATTTTGGGGGTAATGCGTGCGGTATGAGAGACACTTCCCTCAGAGCCTCAGTCGTGTGTATGGTATCATGAAACGAAGAGGTGCTTTTAGTGCTTGACACTTTGTGCTGATATTTTTTCCGTATATTTTTATTTTATTTTGTTACATAAATGTGGCGTTATTCTAAATTTTAGAATATTACGAATTTACGTCCTGATTTTGATGTTGCTGTATCAAAAATGAAACAGCATCATTTTTTCCAAAACCTGAAGTGGAGATGTTTTGAATGAAATTCTTCAGTTCTTCAATCCTTTTTACTAATTTTGTTTGTGTGCTATTCTTATGCCAGCATGTGTGGCTTTTTTTTATTTCTCCATAATAATGGATCCAATAAACATTTTTTGAATTTGAATTTTTTGTATACCATATGCAACAATTTTAAGAGCAATTGGCTTGTTTTTGTTTACTTTGAAGTCTGGGGGTAATTTCATTTTACTCAAATAGATTTTTGGGTAATACCCAAAAAAGTTCCCCGACCCATGTCATAAAGGAACCGTGGTTGAAATAAGCTAAACTGAACAAACAGCCGTTGAGACTTCATATATATTTATCATACGTCGACCATCACAAATTTAGTCAAGTTTATTCGTTACGTCTTAAAATAAGTTAATTCTGGGATAAGAATTTCTAATAAAGTTAATCTTTTCGAGTGTAGGCCTAATTAAGCTACTAATTCGTAAATGTATAATTTTGAACGTGTTCGTAATTTATGTTTGTTCTCTGTTTATCGTTCAATAGTTAGTCTTGCTTCGTTCATTTTTTTTAATGTAAATGAATTGTTGAATAATGCTGAATTCGCCACAAATATTTAAATTACAACATTTCAGTAATTTAAATGAGTAATTATAATTTCCAAAGGCTAAACTATTTAATTATGCAATTAAAACTTTGTTTATTTCCTTTGCGAGTAAAAATGTGTAAATTAAAGAAAAATTTTGAAAATGAGAGAGGAATTAAAAAATGTAGGTTTAAGCGAAAATAATAAAAAAAAAAAAAATCCTATTAAATAAAATGCAAAATATTTTGTTTAAAAAAAAAATGTTCTCATGAACAATTTTTTTTTTTTTTTTATGTGAATCAACAAAATCCGGCTCTCTCCATAATATACTTTGTATGACCACCCTCAGATTTTATCACTTCGACCAGGACTCGTTATAATTTCTAATAAGTTTGGCACATGTTCCGGAGTAATGCTGTTCCACTATCGAACAGCGTATTCTTTTGAGTGACGCAAATTGATGGGCTTTCGTTTTATGAACCTACGTATTCAACTCTGTATAATTTCTCTATTTGATTCGGGTGCGGTGATTTTGATGGCCAGTCTGAAACTTCATATTTGTTCCTTTGCAACCAACCAACTAAAGTTTTGGAATATGATTCGATACAATTGTTACGAGAATGTTTTTTTTTGTTTCTTTTTATATTATTTATGGTCAAAGTAGAACACGAAACAAAAATACAAAATTAAATTAAAGTGAAATAAAAGATTTCTAAACTAAACAAATGAGAAGTCGGGTAAAATATGAATACTTTTTCGTGCAACTGTGTGTATATATATATATATATATATATATATATATATATATATGATGAATAAAACCACGAAGGAAAGGAAACACAAAATGGTGCTCAAGCGCTTTCGTCTAATGACATCCTCAGGACATCCTCAGTGTTCCTGAGGATGTCATTAGACGAAAGCGCTTGAGCACCATTTGTGTTTCCTTTCCTTCGTGGTTTTATTCATCATAAATATTTTTCACGTGTTACCTTCGTGAAATAATTTTCATATATATATATATATATATATATTAACTTAGCTCCGACGGAAATAAAGTCACTTCAAAACGATAATTTAAAAAAAAAAGACATTTCGGCAATCACATTGTCCTCATCAAATGAGAGCAGTGCAAAAAATTACCATTTTGTCGATAAAGGAAAGGATGAGGTAATCTTTGTGTTTCATAATCATATAAATTAACCAATTAAAACTATTTGGAAAAATAATAGTGTGTGTGTGTGTGTGAGAGAGAGAAAGAGAAAGATTATTAAAACACTGAATCTTCTCAAAAGAATAATAATAAATTTTTATTATTATTACTGAAAGCTTAAAAGAAGTAGCTCTGGACAAACTTCAAAGCAAAGCAAAGCCTTTGAAATTTCCACAAATAAAGGAAAAATCCTAAAACACAGGAAGTTCATTCCCTCATGTACAATTTATTGCGATTCCTCAAGTAATTAAAAAAAAAAAAAATTACTCGTGTACAGGGTGACCCAAAATTAGCAAGTGCCCCTACAAAAGAGCATACAAGGTTATTTTGGGGTACCCTATATAAACAAAAATAAACATACAGCCCTGGACAAAATTTGTCTTAATTATTATATATTGTGAAATATGGCATCTGCGTATTTAATGAGTTTCATGGTATTTTTAATTATACTACATAATGTTTACTCCACACGTAGGACTACTAACAGTACAACTTCAAAGTAGAAACTAGGTATACAAACCCTTTGAACAAGGTTGGAAAAGGGATGAGTTTGTCAAAAGAAATGTTTCGAATTATTTTTAACATGAATGGCAATGCAAATATAAAAGCTGAATATTTTCTTTATCCTTTTCAAATGCATTAACATACTGCTAATTATATACATACAAAAATACAGTTTATATATACCTCGTTAGTACCATGACGAGGTGTATTGCTGAATACACGAAAGGCCTTAGAATAAATTTTTTTTGCTTGTGGCTTTGCATCATTCATTTCGCGTGTTTAATTGTGAAACTGATCCCATATTATATATATATATATATATATGTGTGGTGTGTGTGTGTGTGTGTGTACTCGTATATTATTTCACGTAGGAAGGAGGTGTTACTCTCTCAAGGAGAGCGACCGCAAAAAATGCCCCACCCATAGAAAGAGAAGGGCAGAGCCGGACTCAAGGTCCTTAAAATCGATTCCTTTTTTTTTTTTAAATTTTGCAAAGATTATGTAGTGTGTAATGCATGCATGTATGTGGAGTGAGGAATGGAGGAGACACGGAGAGAGATCAGCTAAGGGGGATAATGACAGGAGAAAGGGACCATTCAAAAAACCACGTGATCCTTAAAGGGAGGGAGGGGGTTCCTTATTTGACCACCAAGGTCTACATGGGGGAGGGGGGTCTTGACGTTTAACCACGTGGCCAATACCAAGCGTTAAAATATCCTGTTTGCAATATTGTTTATCATATTATGCTCCAATTAATATATATGCAGCCAATATGTATGCTCCAATAAATAACTTTTTGAACATTCAAAATTAAATTTTTTAGTGAAGATATTATTTTGAATTAAAGAAAGAAACAATTAATAGAGTTTATTTAGAAGATCTGCCTTTTAATCGTTCATTTACCTCATTACCTCTCAATAATATCAGAAATCTAATACGACACCTTACATTTTACATAAGATTAAGAAGGGGTGGGGCTCACATCAGAAGACCACGTGGTTTTGGAGGGTGCTTTAAGGCATTGGCCACAAATGACCACAAAGGGGGGACGGGTTTGAAAACTACCTGATAAAGGACCACGTCGTTTTTGAATGACCCCCAAACGGAGTTCCAGCACTCCCTGTCTCCTGCCCAACGTCTTTCTCTGGTCGATTGGTGTCTACAATCTCATATATATATATATATATATATATATATATATATATATATATATATATATATATATATATATATATATATAAGGATATTTTTCTAAATACTTCTCATTGTTATGTATGCCGAAATACTCGTAAACCTCAATGAACTACAGTGTGTTTATGTATCAACAGTTTTGCCGTTATTAAAATTATTACAAAATGTGGTATTATTAATTGCGTAAATAATATCCCAAATACTAAAATGAAGATGAAATTTCACGAAACATCCCTTCAAAACTGCCTCTTAGTGACCCTTCGGTAGTGAGATGCTGTTTTAATTGACCCAACCTACGTACTTAACTTCGAAGCCAATTCGGGTGAAAACCTTATTAACATCGTTTATCTTCGCTGAAATGTCGACTTCTCAGTCAAAAGAGTGACACCACCAATTTCCTACTGTTGAGAAGATTTTAGGGTTTGTTTTTTTTTGTTTCATTTAATGCCAACTTTTTCACAAAGCTTTTGTTGTCCTCTTAATTTAGAAACAGAAAGGAGTTTTAATTTGTATGGTAGAAGAGTTGGGGGGAAAAAGTCCGCCAACAATTTCTAAAAAACAAACAAACAAAACATACTAATCAATACTGATTGGCTTTTGTTTCCGAACTTTCACTATCGTTACAAAAACAAAAAATAAAATATCGAAAGAAAAACAATATTATCAACTAACCACTTCGTAATTTTTTGTTTTTTTTACAAACTTCACGTTTCTAGGCGAATTTTTTTCCGAAACTGTACGTTACCTATTTCCTCTTCCACGTAGGAAGAGACGGTTCCTACTCCTACTCAGTATAATAAGCTTTCTCGTCATCCGTTTTTATAACTCATTACAAAACTTTCCTATCGTACAGAAGCTATGAGAAGACAAATAAAATTACAGAGTTTATTGTTTAACGACCTTTTCAAGCGCACAACTTCAAATTTTATTTATGAATGTCACGACACATTTCTTTATTTTTGTGTTAACTATTACGGATTAACAACTGCCATAATAATAATAATAATAATAATAATAATAATAATAATAAAATTGTTGCGGAGAGAGGATGATCGGAACGTGTAAATCTGAGATTGCGATCGTTCACGTAACAAAGGTCTTTTTCAAACAAAATCTGTTCAAAGATGAATTGTCCGACGACGACAACGACAACAACAACAACAACAAGGAGGCGGAGGAGGAGGTTATAAAGATCTTACAAACGGGAAGAAGGGAAAAAGAATATGGTTGTGGAGATGACTCAAATATTAAGTACTTCATTAAAATGGCGTTTCTATCCTGTATAGTCGTTAATATATCTGGATAATGTGTTTAACCCCCTTCTTCACGGGAAAGATCATGTGATGCAGGGGGCCTACAGCTTTACGTGGCATCCGGACAACTTACGGGTCACTACATCATCAGAACGGAGAGGAGGGTCACCCATCCAACTAGTGAACAAACCCAACGTCGCTTAACTTCCGTGGACGTACGGGAAGCGGTGATGGGATGTTGTTACGACAAAACCCACGCAACTTCGTTTATTCATATTACTATACTCTTATATTATAATAAAATCGTATAGATATTAAGACCTTAAAAAATACCATTAGCAATTTTTTATACTTTTAAGAGATTTCACGTTCGTAAACAAATTTTTTTTTCGAAAACTGCTCCTGTAAGATACATATTTTAGCAACGAACACCGATAGAAGGGTCTTTTCCAAAGGAGAAAAAAAAAGCTTCCTAAAAATTGGGACAGTTAAACTTTTTTAAAAAACCAAGAAAACCTTCATTTTATATAAACAAAATATTTTCTATACAGAATATATTTATTTTTTGGCGTTAAAAAAAAAACCCACTTAATTATATTTTAAGAAAACGCTTTGGTTAAGCCTTTTTAAAAAAAAAAAAAAAAAAAAAAAAAAAAAAATTCTGTCTGTGTAATTTTTATATCCCTTTTAATAAACTTGAACAAAACCAAATTTAACTTAACTAAAAATTCATAAATCGGTCTTTAGAGTTAATATGATTTGAAGTCGCGGATGAATAATTACTCTTACAAACACTATTAAAATATTCATAATTTATTATGAATATAAATTCTTCATTAATAAAAATACTATAACGAAACTTCTAAATTTTTACGTAATTTGAACGTAGAAAAAGGTAATATTAACTGAACGATTGATATTTATTTATTTATTTTGGCCCTTAAACTTAAGGCTAAACTTATAGGCTTAAAAGCAAGCGATAAACGGTAGGTTGACAAAAGTAAACAGACGCCTTTATTTTTTCCCCCATATTTCTCGATTTAATTATAAAAGTTAATAAATAATAACAAATTTATTAAATAAATATATAAAAAAAGGGGAAAGGAACGAGACTTTAAATATACTGATTCAATTAATTTGTTATTATTTACTCACGTTTATAATCAAATCAAAACATTTTAGAAAAAAAAAAAAGTTGTCCATTTACTTTTGACAACCCTCTGTACACAAACAAACTAGGGCAGAAATTGTGTCGCCGACAGTTGGGTAAATATTTTTCCACGCAATTCATATTGTGCTGATTCATGATCGCGTTCCTTTTCACGGATTTAACGAGGCACGGGAAGGTGTTTCATGGATACCAAGTATTTTTTATTCAGGTCCTTGACTGGCCTCCAAACGGTCGTGATCTGAACCCTATTAAACTAAAATATTACATAAAAATGTCTCTCTCTCTCTTGTTATTTTTTACGCAATTCTCTCGAGACAAGTAATACATTTTTCTAGTTACGAAGTACCTTTTTCTTCATATAATAAGAAAAAACAAAAATGCCTGAAAACATTAAACGCCTCGTATTAAACCTCAATTTTTTCATTTAAACCGTATAAAATGACACGCCTTTCTACGCCCGCGATATTGTATAAAGCAATTTCTAATGTCGTTCAATTAACAGAAGCAAATGACCGGATATGCGTCTCATTATAAACAAACTAAATAGAAAGGATACACACTCCGCCGTTTTAATCTTAATGCATAAAGCTCCTAATTTTAACCCAATTACCTTCTCCGCTTCCATAATAAGAATTAACACTTTTATAAGTAATTCCCTCCATTCCCTCCCTCGTAAACCATAATGAGAATAAAAAAAATAAAAAAATATACATATATATATATATATATATAAAATAGCTCTTAAAACATTATAACAACGTCCCCCTGCATTCCCCCTACCCCCCAACCCTGAAAAAAAACCCACTATAAAAATGTCAAATTTTATTACCCACTTTTGTCATTAAAAACTTATTTTACGCAAACGTTCTGGAGGTGCTAATTGCATTCTTTTTAAAAGCGTTTCCGACACCCGTTTCGAAATAAGCGAGAATGATCAACATTAACTATTAAAAAGATATCATTTACGATAAAACGATAAGGACGAATTTGAAGCGGCACAAAAGATTTTTCCCTTTTCACTTTTTCGTTAATGGCTTTATCTTTATTCACTATATTCATTCATTTATTCATTTACATCCTCAGTAAGCTAACACTCATTCGAAGAGAGAACAATTACCCGAGCACGGAACGGACACGTTTTGAAATTGCTTTTAAAAGCACAGATCAAGTCGGAACAACTGCGTATAAACGTTAAAGAAATCGTTATATTTGAATTTAAAGGTCCGCTTTAACGAGTGTGCTCAGTATTTATCCAACATTTAATATTCAGTAATAATAAATTTGACTCAATTTTCAGTATAATTGCCATCAAACTCGTTATTTATATATATATTGTGAGGTGTGACAGACTGCGGAGATTGCTGGAAAATGGACCTGATATTTCTCGATGAATATGTGCATACCAGGAAATACGTCTCTATCTTTCAGAATTATTCTCCAGTTTAACAGGCACTGTCGCGACAGGACTGTGCATCCTGTCACACAGTACAATACACTACTCAGTGGAAGAGGAAAAGTGCTCGAAGTTCTTTCTTGCTACGAGTTCTTAGAAGTTCAGATATGAATCCTACTGAGCACATCTGGGAGCATGTTGATCGTCAATTACGGAAAACGAGGCTTACTTCCAAACCTCTATCAAATCTAGAGGAAATATTGCCTGGATTTTGGCAAAATCTGGAACACAGCGTCATTCAAATCTTATCATACTGATGCTACAACGTATCCAATCGCTTTATGAAAGCGATTATATATATATATATATATATATATATATATATATATATATATATATATATATATATAGTACATACGTCAATTGGGAAAACGTAATGGGGATCTCCAACGCAAAAATAATGTGGGAATCGTTTGAAACAGTATTTAGGACTATAAATGAGGAATGTGCACCGTACAGGATCAAGCCCTTGTGGTTTACTTCTACAGTAGGGGATATTATTATAAGGAGTAGAGATAGGGCTTATAGGCTACATAAGTGCAATAAAGACAATTTGTGGTTACGAAACAACTACATATCTCTAAGGCGTGAAGCGAAAAACGTAATGAAGAAGTCCAAGCGTGATTTTGAAATCTCCATAGCTCGTGACGGCAAAGAAAACCCCAAGCGATTCTTTCAATATGTCAATAATAGGAAACCAGTAAAGAGTGTCTTGGGGCCGTTGAAAAATTCTGAAGGAGAACTAGTTTCTGAAAACAAGCAAATGGCTACTCTGCTAAACGAATTTTTTACGTCAGTTTTTACAATATAAGATATAACGAATATCCCTACGGTCATAGACAGAATACCTTTAGACAATGGTAATACTTTAGATAATATTGTGGTTAGTGAAAGGGAGGTAATGCGCTATATTGATAAAATGAAAATGCGTAAATCACCGTGGCCAGATTCCATATATCCCATACAACTAAAGGAATTAAAAGAAAGCATTGTTGTGCCGCTAACAAAGATTTTTAATGCATCTATTTCCGAGGGATGTGTACCAGATAATTTCAAGTTTGCAAATGTAACACCTATTTTTAAGAAAGGCGATAAAGGGTGCGGCGGGAAATTATAGGCCAATCACTTTAACGTCTGTTGTAGGTAAGCGACTGGAATCAATAATTAGGGATTGTATAGTCGAACACTTGGAATTGCATAACTTGATCAGAAATACGCAGCACGGTTTTAGGCGAAACAAATCTTGCTTAACTAATCTTTTAGAATTTTTTCAAAGCGTGGTTGAAGTTTACGATAGTCATCGGGCGGTAGATGTAGTGTACAGTATTTAGAGTTTCAAAAGGCGTTTGACACAGTACCGCACAAAAGACTCATTAAAAAAACTAAGGCTCATGGAATCAGGGGTGTAGTAATAAATTGGATAGAAGAGTGGTTGCGAGGTAGGAAACAGAGGGTGGTCGTTGATGGAGCGGAGTCGTCTTGGGCTAATGTAGCGAGCGGCGTTCCTCAGGGTTTTGTATTGGGCCCCTTGATTTTTCTTATATTAACGATTTAGATGTCGGCCTAGTCAGTACAGTTTCAAAGTTTGCGGATGACACGAAATTGGGTGGTAGGGCAATTAATGAAGATAGAGGTAAAATCCAGGAAGATCTGAACAAAATCGTTGATTGGTCAGTCACATGGCAAATGAGATTTAACGTCGATAAGAACAAAATTTTACATATAGGTTCGCATAACGTTAATTTTACGTATAGTATGTTAGGGAAGGAGTTGGCAAGCGTAGAACAGGAAAAAGATTTAGGAGTTATCGTCACTGGTGATTTAAAAGTGGCGAAACAAAGTACAGCAGCGGTCAATAAGGCGAACAAAGTTAGATTTTATAGCTCGGAATTTTGAGTACAAATCGCGCGATATTATTGTTCCTCTTTATAAATCATTAGTTAGACCCAATTTGGAGTACGCGATCCAATTTTGGAATCCGCATATACGCAGAGATATAGATAAAATCGAAAGAGTTCAAAGACGAGCAACTAAGATGATTCCGTCGCTTAGGTCAAAGTCGTACGAGGATAGGCTTAAGGAGTTAAAATTGACTACACTCGAGACTAGGAGGCTAAGGAGTGATCTAATCCAGGTTTTTAAAATAATGAATGGGTTCGATAACGTAAATAGAGATTGCTTTCTCGAAATATTACAATATAATAGAACTAGAAATAACGGGTGTAAGTTGACAAGTAGAAGGTTCGAGACAGCAGTTGCCAAAAACTTTTTTACGCATAGAATAGCTGGAATAGTTTGCCGGTAGAAGTAATTAGTAGCAGTCTATAAACATGTTTAAAAATCGATTAGACGCATATGTTGATAGATTGGGTACAGTTTAAGGTAGTAAAATTAAGGTTTTTGTAGGTCCCTTCCGCCACCCCGGAGGACATGCGCAATACACAACTACAACCACAGTTTTGAATCTGCCGCCATGTGATTGGTTTAGTTTATCCTCAGTTGTAACTTATACTGCTAGGAGCGCCTGTGTCTCTGCTATTAGTCTGTATTTGTTTAGTTTCAAATGGACGACCACAGTCTCGGGTGGGTTGAAAAAATTTAATTTAGTGAAACATACTGAAAAAGATGCCCGAGTAGTCACTGATTAAGGAATAATTCATATCTTTCAGAAATATTAATTTCGGTGCTGGCAACTAAGAAAAATAAATTGTGAACAAAGGCCACAAAAGGTCCTTTTTAGTATATTTCTTTAAATTAATTTTTCGCCTCACAGGTTTAAGGATCTCAACAATAAACTCAATTAATGCCAATATCTATCAAAAAAACATTAATAAACATTGTTTTTGCTTATTTTAAAATATTTTAAAATATCATGTGTATTTGTGTGCCTACATGTGTATTTGTGACCTATCATGTGTTTCCTGATTCAGCATTTTTTCTTCTTTTGTTTTAGATTAATAGCATAGCTTGCAATGGCCTCTTCTGGTATAACAAAAGAAAAAGTGAAGAATTCTGTTTTCAGAACGCCAGTAGAGCTTCCTGGCAACCAACTACCAACTTGTGAGGATGTATTCAAAGCTTATCTTAAACATAAGTTCATTACTGCAACATTTAACACTCAGAAATACGCTGAAATTATCGCGGAAGAAGTGAATGATATATATATCCGTGCTTCCATTCCAACAATCGACTTCAAAAGCAGAGTAATTAAGGTAAAGAGATTAATTGAGAAAGGACAAGAACTTAGAAAATATCCCATGAGTAAAAGATCTTCCAGCACTTATCAAAGTAAATATGATTCCTTCAGAAATTTATTTGACATATGTTGCTGCAAGTGTTATGCCTCCAGTTCTCGTAAAAGAAGCAAGTGTAAATGCGCTAAGGCGGAGAAAATCCCGAATGATGAATGGGAGTTCTGGATTGATTAACATACTGAACGAAAAATGATTATAGGTAAGTTGGACAAAGTGAAAACTTCAAAACTACAACAAATGGAAAACAGAAAGCATAAAGGACAATTCTTTAAAGATAAACAAAAGAGTTTTGTCCAGGAAATGCAATTGAATCGTTGTGATATTGGTGAGATCAGCTCTGAAAGTGAAAAAGGTCATCAAAATGAAGATTTCGAATTGAGCGAGTACGAGTTAGATACAGAATCTAACACTTCTTAAAATTGACATCAATATCCAGAATTATGCAAGGTAGTTGATCGATGCAAAATAAGCAACCGTGATGCTTGTTTCACTGCTAATGCTATCTTAAAAGATCTTAATCTATTATCTGAAAATACTACGATTGATCCCAGTAAACTACGTCGCCAAAGAACCTTGTGGAGAAGCATAGAAAGAAAGAAGCATGAAGAACAGAATAAAGGAATAGTTCGCCTTGGATTTGATGGAAAAATTGATAAAACTCTTTCAAAAGTGGAAGAATGCCAGCGGACTTTGAATGAAGACCACTATGTGTTAGTTTCATTTCCAGGAAACGAATATATTGACCATGTTGCTCCTGAAAGTGGAAGGGCAAGTGATATTGCTAAAGAAATTATATCAGTAATTACTGACACCAACTCTGCATCGACTTTAAAAGCAGTAGTTTGTGATGCAATTAATGCAAATAAGGTAAATCAAATGGAGTAATTAGAAAACTAGAGCTGACATTGGAAAGACCATTACAATGGTTTATTTGCTTACTTCACACTAATGAGCATCCCTCGAGAAATACCTGGAAGTTCTTGACGGGCAAACGACAGGACCTAGAAGTTCACACGGCAAAATCGGCAAGGATCTGAACTTTGATCCAAAGAACAGACCAATTGCAAAATTTCCACCTCTCGCTGGAAAAGTGATGGACTTACCAGAAGTGCTAGCAGATCTCAGCAGTGACCAGCAATACCTCCATAAGGCGTGTTTGTCAATTCAAAACGGTCATGATAGAGGTCCAGCTATCAAATTGTTAGAAACTGCTCAACCTGGGCCTCTCAATAATGTACGGTGGCTGACAAAAGCAAATCGTCTCTTACGTTATTACATGTCGCACGAAAAACCATCAGAGACACTTCAAATGAATGCTCATTTTATACTGGACTTCTATGCTCATGCATGGTTCTATATCAAAGCAAACTGATCTTGCCAGGATGGGGCCAAAAACTTTTTTTTTTCATGATTGAGCTCCATCAAAAACTACATACAATCGACCAAGACATTATTCGTCCTGTGTTACAAAACAACTGTTACTTTTGTCATCCTGAAAATATCCTTTTATCTGCTATCGCTGACAAGAATAAGAATATTCAGAAGCTAGCAGTCGAAAAAGTGTTACAAGCGAAAAGGAGTGTTTACCGGGTGAAATTCGAATGTTTGACAAGAAATCCATCAGGCTCAACTTCGACCTACATGGATATGATTGATTGGAACGAAATGGATATTACTGTTCCTTCCTTACTCTCTGTTATAAGTAGCACTGATAACTGCCAAAAACCCATAATTCTTGACACATACCCGTGTCATTCCGAAGCAGTTGAAAGAAATGTGAAGGAAATCTCCTCTGCAAGTGAAAACGTCTACGGACATAACGCCCGCCATGGAATGGTTATTCTCAGCAAGAAATCCCGGCTAGAGAATCCAAAAAGGGAAACAAAGTCAGATTTTAAGTGAATCAACAACAGGATAGCAGTTACACTTCATATAATTTAGTGATGAACACATGTTTTGGTTTATAAAAGGAAATATTGTTATAATTTTTAACCAAACTAAAATTGCTTCAAAATTTTGGCTTTTCTTCAAAATTGAGGTCAAAGTTGCGAGAATGCACATATTCATAGGATATAAAAGTTGATGTTTTTATGATAGGTGGGTACTAGAGCACCTTTTCAACCATGTTTCATACTGACAACTTGAGTTCGATATATTTTCGCCCCGCCCTAGACCACACACTGAAAAAATGGGGCTTGAAGATAGGCGGGTGTTCGTTGTTGAATTGCATCGTTCTGGCAAGTCCAAGCCATCATGAAGGCGGGCAAGAACCTTAAGAGAAACAAGAAATTCATCAAAAGAACATTGGATCGTTTCCTCGAGACTGGCACAACAAACAAGAGATCCGGCGGCAGTAGAAGAACGGTCAGAATAAGGAACTGGTGAACAATGTGAAATGTCAGATTTGGCGAAATCCGAAGAGGTCCATGCAGAGAATGGCCAAGGAGATGGGTATCTGAGAGAGGACACTGAGGAGGATCATAAAAAATGACCCTAGTAAGTCCCCCTACCGCCTCCATAAATGCCAGCTTCTAAGCGGCTCCACTAAGGAGAAAAGATTGGTGAGAAGTGGACAACTACTCGGAAAGGTAAAGTGAGGTTCGGCCATCAACCTCGTGTTCTCCGACAAGAAGTTATTATTCACTGTGCAAGCTGCGTACAATCACCAAAATGATCGCATCCTTATCAAAAGTCGAGAGGACATTCCAAAAGGCGTTGGGGAGGTTTACTGGACTCAGAAGTCCACCTCCTGGACGTTCCAGGAGGACGTAGCGACGTCGCACACTGCGAACCTGATTCAGCAGTGGTGCAGAAACCATATGCCAGAGTTTCTCACCAAGGAAGAATGGCCCCCTTCCTCGCCAGACCTAAATCCGTTGGAATACGCCCTGTGGTGTGCTCGAGGTGAATATCTGCTCTAACGATCATAACAATTTGGAGCATCTGAAAGGAGATTTTGAGCGTGCTTAGGCCTAAAGCCCAAAGGAGGTTGTGGAGAATAGTATCAGGACTTTCCCTCGGGAGACTGGAGGCTGTAGTGAAGGCCAAAGGAGGTCACTTTCAATAGGACATTGATATAGTAATCCAACAGTATATAGCAATTTATGCAAATATTTTTGTATATGAAATATATATATGAACAGTTTATTCCCACTGTTTCTTTGAGTAACACGACCAGTGCCGGGTTAACTCGAAGGCTTAAAGGCTGAAAGCCTTGGCCTACGAAAAATTTTTTTTTTTTTTCAAAAACACTAGCAGATTTTCTGGCAGTTGTCATCTGACCTTGAAGTAGAGGTGTTTGTTTAGTTGTTTTCCACTTTATTTGTGTAGACTGTAGAGTAGACCTAGGGAGTGATATAGAGCTAGATCTCGGTGATGAAGTCATTGCTTTCTCCAAATACAGTATTTCTGAGGTGTCCCTCAAATCGGCAGAGCAGGTGCTACAATTTCTTTTGCAGTACATGATGACCGCGGCTTTCCCAAACCTCTACATAGCTCTACGTATTTATTTATGCTTGTTGGGTACTAATTCCGAAGGAGAGAGATCATTTTCGACTATACAGAGAGTCAAGAAAATTTTATCGATCAGCCCTGGGACAATCTCGCTTATCTGCACTAGCACTCATCTCGATTGAAAGTAATTTGGCTCGCAGTTTGGATTTTTCAGAGATTATTAAGATGTTCTCCCAAAAGAAAGCCAGAAAGATAAGGTCACTTAGGTTAAACCGTTAGATGTTTTCAATGTCCGTCTTTTTGTTCGGTTTACTGTGTGCAATTTACTTTACTGTGTGCAATTTATATATATATATATATATACACACACACAGTATATTACTTGGTGAAATATATTATTTTTTTATGTAGGCCTATCGTATTTAATCTCTTAAAATTATCTATATTATACTCAATTACAAATGAAAAATATGTAATCTCATTTAATAAAGCATCTATATTTGTCGAGTACTTTTTCTAATACCGATATATTGAAAAGATTTGTTGAAGTCCACGCAGTCCAGCCTTGACCTACGAAACCCTTAATTCGGCACTGAAGACGAACTGTCGCACCCTATATATATATAAGTTTCGCAGAGACCAGTGTTTTTTGACAAAATCGAAATTTGTTACAAGGATTCTGATTGGCTGAAATTAGTCACGTGGGAAATAAGTAACCACTCTAAAACGACCACCGAACATAGTGTAATCTGGTCTCTGCGAAAAATATATATATATATTAGTGGTGGACCGGATGTCAGTTTTTCAACATCTGCGGATGCGGATCTTTAATTTCAATATCCGCGGATGCGGATGCGGATATTTAGTTAATCTATCAATATAATAGAATTATGAATATATGACAATTTTTCAAATTTCGTGATATTACTATTATGGCAGGCAATGCATAATAATTAAAATTAATATTAATGTTTTCATTATGATAAAAATAATAACTTTCTCAAGAGTTTCAGCCACAGAAAATTCAATGAAACAAGTTTCATTCAATTTTCTGTGTTACCAGGTATTTATATTTTGAGGTTTATATATTTGTTTGTTCATTAATAATTAATACTTTGCATGAAATGTGCAAGACTGAGCCTTATAAGTTACTTTATAAGCTAATTTAATCGTAAATTGCATAATTTAATAGAGGTAATATCCGCTGTCAGAAGTGCGGATGCGGATATCCGGTCCACCACTAATATATATATATATATATATATATATATATATGGTTGAGAGAGAGTGCCGAAAGCCGATCGTAAACGTTTATGTTCCAAATAACAAAAGAATTGTCCGTCTGTACATAAACATAAATATTAAGGATATTAAGGCTTTCCTTAAACTGTGAAGAATAAACCCTTTTATACAACTGCTAATAACTGAAAATGTATAGTGGGTATCATTAATATTTTTTAGGTACACGAAAATGCCATTAATGTTATATAGTATACATGTGAACGGGTTTTTTTTTTTTTCAAATGGGACCTATTGTGATTCGGTTCTAGTACTTCCCTCCTTAAATAATAATAATAATAATAATAATAATAATAATAATAATAAAATAAAAAAAAACTCAGGAATACAAATATGTTTTGATCGCGGCTCGAAATCGTGAATTATACGAAGAAGAAGAATGAACAAGCGAAGAAATTTTTTTTTTTTCGTTTCGCTGCATATAAGTGGAAAACTGGGTTGAAATGTGGCTTCATTTCATAAAGAGTGAAACCATGAAACACTTAACTAATAATATTGCAAAGGAAATAAAGTTTACTTTCGTTAAAGCAGAAACGAAATCTATTCAATTGAGTAAAAAAAAAAAAAAAATTTTTAGTTTGGAAAAAGAGAAACCATCCAATTTATTAAAAAAAAATAAAAAAAATAAAAAATAAAAGATACTCGATTTTATTGATAGATAAATTGAAATCAGTTGCCAACATATTTCGTTATTGAAAAAAAAGAACTTCGTCCTTAAGTGATGATACTGAAAATAAAGGGAAATCGGATGATTAAAAAAAAAAAAAGGTTCGAACTTCGTGGGCAGGAGGGGTGTACGGAACCGAATTTAC
Source organism: Bathynomus jamesi (assembly GCA_023014485.1). Lineage (NCBI taxonomy): Eukaryota > Metazoa > Arthropoda > Malacostraca > Isopoda > Cirolanidae > Bathynomus > Bathynomus jamesi. The sequence continues at coordinate 127,290 of JAJOZX010001391.1, read as the reverse complement.
AGTTTCGCTAAAAATTTCGCTTATAAACCTTTCAAACTTCTAAATGGATAATAATTACCGAGTAATGATGGTGTTTTGTCCTTAAAATGTAATTAGTATCACCAAAAAGAATAAAATATCCAAAGAAAAATATTACCAATTAGTAATTTTTTCTTATGCGTTTTTGAAATGTTTCTAGTCGAACATTTTTCTCGAAACTACATTTGAAATTCTATCAAGCAACATAATATTGATGATGAATACCGATTCCCGAAACCAATTCTAAGAAAACCTCGTCCAGGAGTAATCTAAGGCCCGGTGTAAGGGTAAATGGATGGCCTCCTTTCTCGACCGTTGTTCGGCTCAACTGCTTCGCTGATGCCAAGAACGAGACACGAATTGCTTTATGAATACGGAAACCAAATACCTTTTTTTTCCTTCTTTTCTCCTCCCAGATAAAACTATCGGCCCACATTTCACCTAAAAGGAAACTTTGTGTGTGTGTGTGTGTGTGCAGCAACCTAATCGATAACACAGAAATATGCCCAACTACAGTATAATATCAGATCACAATATTATTGAAAAAAAACAGATATAAAAACAAGTGAAAAAGAAAAAAAAAGTTCTAGAAAGAGAAAAAATCGAAATTTTTAATTTTCACGCCAAGGCTATAAATTGGGAAGGCATTACATCCAGCATGGAAGCAATAGACTGGAAAACCATCTTTAAGGATAAGACAACGGAAGAGATGCTAATAATCCTCGAGAAGACGCAAGAAATTGTAGAAAAAACATGTCCCAAAAAATACAAAGAGAAAAGAGAAGTATATTTGAGACACAACAGTGGTCAATGTTCCGCAAGAGAAAGAGAGTGACTGAAAAATGAAAAAACTGCAAAAACAACAGCATCAGAAAAATAATAAATTACAAAGTGGAGAGCACAGATTGCGTCATAGGGGGTCTAATTGAGAACCATACAAAGAAAGACGACGACGACGCTATAGAAGCGATAAAGGTTAACTCAATGTAATTCTATAATTTGAAATATTAAGAGCTCAGAATGAATCGGTTTTCAGTATCCCCAAAACTGATAACTAATATGAGACAGAAATGTATTCTTTGAAGAAGAATTATAAGGGGGAAGTATAAGGACTCAAATAACAGTGGAAAGTAGGAATGGAAGAATGTGTCCTGTTCCCAAACTGAAGACTAGATAGTGAGCATCCTCAACCTTAAGTGAAAATAGTTTTGTTGTGAGAGGGCCAAGACTGTTCATCTACCTGGCCAAGGAACTACGAACCACGACTGGTGTAGTGGTGGAAATCTTTAAAATATTTAGGTATATATAGAGTGGCGCTCGTAGATATTCGTACAGAGAAACATTTCAGTTATATTCGTCATCATCTTTTGTACACTGCATAGGATATTTATGAAAAGTTTACCATTCGTTTGGAAAAATTTAACGAATAAAAGAATTAGTTCAACTCCAACATATAATGTAAAACATCAAAGAATTTGAGAAAAATAAAAAATTCGAGATTTCATTTGGGCGGAACTAATAACAGAAAATAAAAAAACAACAACCCTAATCAAATTATCAAATATGGCGCCTGATAGCAAAAACCTTAAAAATAACATTCTTTCACAAAGAGGGGGTTTACTGCTTGCAAAATGAATCTCACTGCATAAAATCTGCCAAATGACCACCCCAAAATAAAAACAATAACAACAATGGACATATATATATATACACAGTGCCAAAAGGAAAGAGGAGTTCCATGAACTAAATGGAGAGCGAAGTAAATGAAAGTAGGCTGGGCACAATTATACGACAAATGAAGACGATTGAAATTGCTCCCTGAACAAAATTATACACTATTGCATGAGAACAGCTGTTATGCGCTCATTACATCCATTTTCGAGGTTTAATTAAGAGAGAACAGAAACATCAAGTCAGTGCGTTATACAGGGTGTCCTAGAAGTCTGGACCCAAACGAAAAATAGACATTATATTTTTAAAGTGAAACAAACACATTTCTAATGTTAGTTTTACATATTTCAGGAAACAAAATACCCTGATGGCTCAGTATACCAATCAAGAGAAGGTGGAACTGGTATTGCTACATGATTCCGGAAAAAGCCAGAGGGAGACACGTCGGTTATTTCACGAACATGCCTCTCTCTGGCTTTTTCCGGAAACATGTAGCAATACCAGTTCCACCTTCTCTTGATTGGTATACTAAGCCATCAGGGTATTTTCTTTCCTGAAATATGTAAAACTGACATTAGAAATGTGTTTGTTTCACTTTAAAAATATACAGTAACCTCTCGCTAATTCGACAGATTTGGGGCTCTACCCTCTTCCAAATATTGAGAAAGTACGAATTACTACAGTACGAATTTGAATTTTTAACCCAATTCGACTCGTCTCTGATGCCAATCGAACTTTATACGAACCCATTCCCCCTCTTTCGACCCGTCTCTGACGTTAATTCACACTAGAACTCGATATTTTTGTACGCATACGGAAGAGTACTTTATCTAAATACACGTACGTAATGTATTAATACAAAAATCATAAATAAAAAAAAAACTAAATTCAGAATAAATTCTGTAAATTATAATGAACCAAAAACAATAGACAACCCGCACCTACCTTATGCTGCTCACGAGTTTCCTCTTACATTTGCGGGAAGGATCAACTAATGCACTCTATCTTTAATTGCCAATTGTAAATTTACTGAACTTTAATTACTGCATAAAATTTCTTAAAACAATTATTAAATGAACATTAATTTAATTTTTTAAACACTACACTATTGAAATTAATTTGTACACTATTTACACTGCAACGAATTGATGTTTGATAGCGTGGCGAAGTATCGCGCACAATTCGACTTACGCGTGAATTTTATTCGATTTTTTTTCGCACATTTTACGAAATGTTTTCGTATAATTCGAATTCTAAATATTAATTCCACTAACACTTAGTCGAATTAAAGCGAAATTCGAATTAGTGGTTGTCGAATTAGCGAAGGGTTACTGTAATGTCTATTTTCCCTATGGGTCCAGACTTCTGGGATACCCTGTATATATATAAGGTCTACACAAATTATCTTTACAACTTCTCTCTCAAATAAAAATATTAGGAAAAGAAGTACACACACACACCGTTTTTGCGCCATTTGTGAGAGAAAGTAATAAAGTTTCACGTGGTAGTTGTCAGATGTCAGATTATTGAACAGGGTGTACACAAATTACGAAATTGTTACGAAATTCCCTTAATATGCATGTCCCAAATCGGTGGATTGGCCGTGGGGGGCCCCATCTATTGGCCGGCCAGATCACCAGACATAACACCCTGTGACTTTGTTCTATAGGGTTATGTAAAAGACTGCGTGTACACAACTCCAGTGGCTAACATCGACCATTTAAAGACCAGAATTGCTGTTGCCGTTGCGAGAGTTGACGGTGAAATGTTGCAGCGTACATGGATGGAGATAGAATACCGTTTGGACGTCTTACGTGTGACAAATGGTGCCCATGTTGAATGTGTTCGAAGTTATGTGAAACTTTATTACTTTCTCTCACAGATGGCGCAAAAAACAGTATGTGCGCCTCGTTTCCTAATATTTTATTTGAGAGAGAAGTTGTAAAGATAATTTGTGTACACCCTATATATATATATATATATATATATATATATAATAATCTTTATTCAGAAAGAACACATTACATAAGATATACATTACATCCATCCGTACTGGTTTACACAATGTTGGGATTAGCGTTTAATTTTTATAGTTTAATTACAGTATTCTTATCTCAATATGCCGATGGGAAGCATGACAGCTTTTCAGGCAAACTTTAGTAGTAATATATATATGTAATGCCATATACTAGTAGTTACTACAAAAACCTATAGACGGTAAAACCCCGTTGAAACAACCGGAGAGGTGTCGCTTCAGGAAGCCCATAAAAACAAATCTTGTATATACATGTACAGTTTGTACACGCTAAAGAAATACTTAATTAACTGAATATTAAGCGGTTCAGGTAAAAATCTTGACCTATAATATGGCATCAATACCCTCATATCTTTGGACAAAATTCGTTTATGTATATATAAAACGCCAGCTTCCTTTTTATGGGTTTTAGGCGAATTTGTCTACAACAATTTGTCTAAAGATACAATTCATCTACAACAATTTGTCTACAACAATTTATCTACAGCAATTAGTCTACAGATACAATTTATCTACAATAATTTGTCTACAGATACAATTTGTCTAGAGAAACTATTACTAATATTGGACCTAGTATGTTTCATGGACTGCTCTCGATTTTCCTACGAAATTGAAAACAAGGGCAGTCGATGACCCTGATTTTGTTTCTGCAATCGGTTTTCTTGAGAAACCTAACCTAACCTAACCTGACCTGACCTGACCTAACCTAATCGAGTTTCTTATACTATTGTTTTTTGCAAGATATCGCACTAATTCTTGTCATTTTTTGTGAATCTGTATGGCGTAAGCTCCACACCAGCTCGGACTTATTCAAAAAGATGTTGGAGTGTATTGCGTTGTTTCAGTAAATAAATTTATTCAATATCCAATAACATTTTTCTTTATCATTTCTCAAGAAAACCGATTGCAGAAACAAATTTTTCATTTTTTTGAAAAAATTAATAATAATTAACATCAAATAGCTTTCATTTTTCCTCTCTAGACAAATTGTATCTGCAGACAAATTATTGTAGACAAATTGTATCTGTAGACTAATTGCTGTAGATAAATTGTTGTAGACAAATTGTTGTAGATGAATTGTATCTTTAGACAAATTGTTGTAGACAAATTCGCCGGACACCCTTTTTATGCACATTTATGAAGAAAAATTTGAGAAATTATTTATTTTTCAATTACTACTAAAATCTCTTTATTTAAAAAAAATCTCTCTCTATCGAAGGGTTTGTCAGGGTTCCGTTTTGGAGCCACCGTTGTTTATCATTTACATAAATAATATCGACGCTGGCATCGTCAGTAAGATCATCAAATTCGCTGATGACACCAAGCTTGGGGCCAATGCTGGGACGCCGGAAGCGATCGAACAACTGCGTGCGGACCTACGTAGGATAGGAGAGTGGTCCGAAAAATGGCAAATGCCGTTTAACTTGGGTAAATGCAAGGTCATGCACATTGGCTACGCCAATCCCAAGTCGGATTACTCGATGTTGGGGAGTAATATCGAGGCCACTGATTTGGAAAAGGACTTGGGTGTGCTAATTAGCAGCGACCTTAAGTTTACGAAACAGTGCGTAGAGGTGGAAAAGAAAGCCCAGAAGCTGTTGGGTTATATGAGGAGGCAATTTCGATTTCGGAACAAGGAGATTGTGCTCTCTCTGTACAATTCCCTGGTTCGGCCGCACCTGGAGTACGCTGTGTAGTTCTAGTCGCCCACCCTCAGGAAAAATATTGACAGGCTGGAGCGAGTGCAGGCATGGGCCACAAGTTAATCCCTTCTGTTAGGCATATGGGCTACAATCGACGCTTTCACGCCCTGAATTTGTTTTCGCTGGAAATTCGGAGGCTGCGAGGTCAACTCACCGAGGAACGATGTCGATTTTAGAAGCATATTTAATTTAAATGATAACTCGCAACAATGGTTGGAAGTTGGATTTGAAACGGTTTAGCACTAGTGTGTGTGGGAATTACTTTAACTATAAGATCTGTGACACGTGGAACAGGCTACCTTCAGAAGTTGTGAACAGTTCGTCTGTGGATTAGTTCAAGAAAAGGTTAGACCGAATCTTGCACACTATTTGAGGGTGTGTGTTACTGTCTTCTGGGGTGGCTGTTCGAGAAGCTAGCTGTGACAATGTGTAGGCATTTTTCCCTGGCACCCGTTGCCATTGGTACCTCCTCGGTAATGGCCGCATGGCCTTTTGAGGTGCTTCTTGTCCTTCTCTCTCTCTCTCTCTCTCTCTCTCTCTCTCTCTCTCTCTCTCTCTCTCTCTCTCTCTCTCTTTACAAAAAGTTAAAGAAAACCTACGTTCTACGTCAGTAATTGACAGGAGGTAAAAATATTCTTCAAATAAATAACAGATTTATTTGACTTTTTTTTTTTTTTTTTTTTTTTTTGTCACAACTCTAGGAAATTTGATTTCCACACCGTCTCGCTCGCTCCGATCCAGTTTTATTTAGAAGCCTTTAACGAAATCTGTCCTTTCGACTCCGATGAATTAAACACGCGTAAAAGATGAAAAAAAAAAGGGGGAAACCCATTCCTTCTCAAAACCCCTTCACTAAAAAACCCCTTCTTCCCCCTAAACCTGTTTCCTAAAAACCTTTTAACTCCGAACCCCAGAATTTATTCGCGCCTTCCCCATTCCAAATCTCCAATTTTCATTTCGAACGCCCCCTTTTTTCTTCAGTACTTCCATTTAAAATATATAAAAGGGGAGTTTTATTAAACGTCTTTATTCCCCTCTTAAAAAGGGGAATAGAATTTAATCGAATAGGCTTTAAATAAGGAAAAGTATCGCGCTACGGAGAACTTTTGCCGACAGAACCTCTTTAACTATTTCAGAGTTCGTTGATATATATATTATATAATATATATATTATATATAATATATATATATATATATATATATATATATATATATATATATATATATATATATATATATATATATATATATGAGAGAGAGAGAGAATAATTTCATGGGGTTTTAACAGACTTCTTTAGAGTTTCGGATGTGACTGAAGATGGCGCACTTGACTGAAGATGTCGCACTGCACCATTTGAACGTTGGCGAAGGAGCCACAACTGCAGGTTACTAGGTTCTGTGGTGAGCCTCGAAGATGTTAGCGGAAGTAGAGTGGAAGGTATGCAAGTCCTGACCAAGGCAATTTAACACTGCTTCAGAAAGTTGGTTAGAAGGGGTTCCGTGAGAGATTTCACGTATGTAATGGAAGATCCTGGACAGTGGACACTCTGAACTCCGGAAAATGTTACAGTAGTGGAGTGACTGTTCAGTATCCTGATAAATCTATGTAGCGGATTCTTTATGAAGCTGATTTCGCGTATCATACTGTAACATCAGTATATACTAACAAAGGAAACGGTCTCGAAAGGCACAGAAATCTCATTATGTGAAGTTTTTAATAACTGTGACCAAAGGATACGATCTGCTGAAATTATGCTCAGTTATATGAACGATTTGCCCGACCTTCCACAAAATATTTTGTGGTTAGAGGATGGTGTTTTTTCATTTAGGACGTTTTGTCAATAATCGTAACTTTCACTACTGCGCTCATACCAACGCCAGTATGAGAGCCGAGAAAAACCAAATAAAAATTGGTTTGGAATGGCCATCAATTCTGGAAAAACCACGAATTCTGAACGACATTCAGAAATGCTGGGCACTCCTTTTTACAGTTTTCTATCAAACGGAAAATGTGACACCACACGATACACACACAAAAAAACCTCTCCACATTGTCCCCTTTAATGATTTGATGATTATTTTCCTCACTAATGAAGAATGGTAGGCGAGGACAAGCGGTGTGACCTTCTAGAAGCTCGGCCATAACTCTAGAAGCTCGGCCATAACTCTTTACGAATTCTTTTAAGGGCCAAAGCAAAAATGTACTAAGGCCAAATTTCCGGGACCTGGATGAGCTAAAGCCACACGCATTAGGTGTTGAATAATCTTCCAGAAGATTTTCTTTCACGCTTTGTTGACATTGTGGCACTGTCTGTTTTCGAGGAGAAAATGCATGAAAATGTTGGCGCTTATGATGAAATTTAAAAACGAACTTTCCGTCTCCATTAAAATTAAAATTACTCAAGTGTAAAAACGGAGCGACTTTTCAATCACGCATTATTTTATATATATATATATATACACCTTTCAGGTGTTCCATGCGATGATTATTCATTTTAAGCTGAGGCTTATTGCCGCCTCCTCTCGAGTTCGCCTAGTTCAGGGTGCCAAACCTTTTTACAGTCGCGTGCCAAAAAAAACATGTAAACTATAAAAAAAATTCGCGTGCCTATACGTATATTACACCAAATTATAAACATTAAGTCTATTATTTTATACTAATTTTTTGGATAACAATTTATACTTAGGCGTGCCAGGCAAATTTGATCGCGTGCCCAAATGGGCACGCATGCCATAGATTCGCCACCACTGGCCTAGTTCAATAGAATGTTAGTTTTTTGCGCCTCCACTTCACGCAGCCAGGTACGCCCGGCTCATCTTGTATTGTTCTAAGCCAGGCGTCTAATCTTCTCTCGAAGATTTCCACACTACACCAGTCGCACTTCGTAGTTTCTTCGGCAGCTGGTTGAACAGTCTTGGCTCTCTCACAACAAAGCTATTTCCTTCAAGGTTGAGGATGTTCCCTGTCTAGCCTTTAGTTTGGGAACAAGACACATTCTTCCTTTCCTACTTTCCACTGTAGTTTGAATGGTTTATAGAGTTCGAAGTGAGATTAAGAACGTTTCTCTCATTTTCCATGCGCAACTAATGACGTACTTCTCTCTTCTTCTACCAGCGAATATAAATTTAATTCACGTAATCTTTCACAGTAATTTCGTTCTTTGCATCCATTGATCTTGGCTGTGAAACTTCTTTGAATCCCTTCTAGTTAATTAATGTCTTCTTTTTCATATGGGGAATGGAATGTTAAGACTGAATAATTGTCCAACTTAGGTATGATCAGTGTTTTCAAATAGAGGAATCATTATATTCCTGTCCCTTCTTTCAAAGATTCTTAGTATTTGTCCAGTTATTCTTTGTGCTTGTTTTTACTGCCATCCTATTTGTTTCAAATTTCGTGTCATCAGTCATTATAACTCCTAAATCTTTTGTTTCAGAGTTTCTCTGAATTCTTGTCCATTTGGGGTACAGTATTTCATGGATTTTAGTTCCTCCCTTCTCCTGTATCTTAATAGCTGAAATTTCTATGTTAAATTTCATACTGTTGCCTTCTGACCAATTACAGATTCTGTTCATGTCTTTGTTGAGATTCTATATAATCTGGGTTTCTTATTTTTCTACTAATTTTTTTTGTGTCATCAGCAAAAGATGTTTACTGTGCTATTATTGGTAATTTCATCATCTATATCATTTAGCATAATTATGAATAGCAATGGAGCTAATACTGTTCCTTGTGGTCCTGAGCTCAGGACTTCTGACTCTGATGAGGTATTCCACTCAATAAGAATTATTATACCTCAATTTTCCTACTTTTCCTACTATTCCCACACATTTCAGTTTGTGTTATGATTCTATAGTCACACACATGGAACGCCTTGGCAAAGTCTGTGAATATCATACCATATTTTTCATTGTTTTCGAATACATCACTGACATTGTTATAGTGTTCCATTAGTTGTGATAGGCACGATCTTCCTGACCGGAATCCACGTTGGTTATCATTTAATTTTTTCCGAGTTTCCAAAAAGTCATCGATTTTTTCCAAACTATTCTTTATTTTGGTGAGACGAAATGTCAGCGACACTGGCCTATAGTTTTTTGCCTTAGACCGATCCCTCACAGTTCACAGTTCGCCTGTCAGTACTTCGGATGAGTTTCCGTGAGGCATGTAAATCTGCTCTTGTTTCTTGCACGAGTTCTTTCAGGTGTGTGACTTCATCCAAAGAATGGTTTGGTTGTAGGCCCCTTACTCGTATGTTGGGTAGGATACTTTTATTTTTTTCCTTTTTCACTTTCATCTTTATGTACGAGTAGTTCAGATTCGTTATCTCTTGACAGTGCGTGTTTCCTTGCCCTGTGATCCTCCGAGAATTTTCCTTTCTTTTCTATCCATTTCGATATATGCAGTTTCGATATCGTATGTAATTTCCTTCTCTATCGATTCTGTTCGGCTCTCGGATTCTCCTATTTGTCGACTGTCTTTGTATTTGTTTCATGATATTCAGTTATGAATCGTGTTGGCTACGTCTAAAAAATGGTTGTCCTGTTTGCCGATGATTTTGTCCGTTCACCCGTCATGTTCCTTCGAGGGAGTTGGAGGTGAAACGGCATTTTTGCCCGTACTCCCCTTTTCTGTATCTTGCATAAGTCTTGCAGATACTAAGATGGTAGAACTTGCAGTTATTTCCAAATTTACAATTTCCATTTTTGTGATGAAAGTTGCATGATGAAGTCGGATGTGCATAGATGCACTGTCCGTCTTTGTATCTGCAATGCCCTTTTGCATAATATTTGCATACGATATCCTCAACGTTATTCGTTTAATCGTCTTTTTGTTATTATCTTCATTTGGTGATTTCACGGCATCATAGTTTATGCTCTCTCTCTCTCTCTCTCTCTCTCTCTCTCTCTCTCTCTCTCTCTCTCTCTCTCTCTCTCTCTCTCTCTCTCTCTCTCTCTCTCTCTCTCTCTCTCTCTCTCTCTCTCTCTCTCTCTCTCTCTCTCTCTCTCTCTCTCTCTCTCTCTCTCTCTCTCTCTCTCTCTCTCTCTCTCTCTCTAATGGCGAAATGGCGAAAGTGCGCGCGCTGGGTATCGGTGGGAAATAGGTAGGTGGATTGAAAACTGGCTGAGGAATAGGCGGCAGAGGGTGGTAATTAAAGGGGCTAGTTCGGGTTGGGCCTCGGTCACTAGTGGGGTTCCTCAGGGTTCCGTTTTGGGGCCACTGTTGTTTACCATTTACATAAATGATATCGACGGTGGCATCGTCAGTCGGATCGCCAAATTCGCTGATGACACCAAGCTGGGGCCAATGTTGGGACGCCCGAAGCGATCGAGGAACTGCGTGCGGACCTAGGTAGGATAGGAGAGTGGTCCGAAAAATGGCAAATGCCGTTTAACTTGGGTAAATGCAAAGTGATGCACATTGGCTACGCCAATCCCAAGTCGGACTACTCGATGTTGGGCAGTAATATCGAGGTGACTGATTTAGAAAAGGACTTGGGTGTGCTAATTAGCAGCGACCTTAAGTTTACGAACAGTGTGTAGAGGTGGAAAAGAAAGCCCAGAAACTATTGGGTTATATCAGGAGGCAATTTCAGTTTCGGAAAAAGGAGATTGTGCTCTCACTGTACAATTCCCTTGTTCGGCCGTACCTGGAGTATGCTGTGCAGTTCTGGTCGCCACCCTCAGGAAAGATATGAGAGGCTGGAGCGAGTGCAGGCGAGGGCCACAAAGTTGATCCCTTCCGTTAGGCATATGGGCTACAATCGACGGTTACGCGCCCTGAACTTGTTTTCGCTTGAAAACTCGGAGGCTGCGCGGTCAACTGATCGAGGTTTTCAAGCTCTTACGAGGGTTCAACGATGTCGATTTTAGAAGTATGTTTAGTTTAAATGATAACCCAACTCGCAACAATGGTTGGAAGTTGGATTTGAAACGGTTTAGGACTAGTGTGTGTGGAATTACGTTACGTATAAGATCTGTGACACATGGAACAGGTTACCTTCGGAAGTTGTGAACAGTTCCTCTGTGGATCAGTTCAAGAAAAGGTTAGACGAAATCTTGCACACTATTTGAGTGTGTAAAGACATTTAGGACCTAAATATAGAGCTATTTATATATTCTCCACTTTCCTGTAAAATTTCCTTGGCTACTTTTCCAGGGTCAAGGTATTTTCTTCAACCTTTTTCCGTACCTGCCTCTGGCAGGGAGGGAGCGGAGGGTGGGGAGAGCCTTCTACTTTTCTATCCAGTTTTCTACTACTGCTAGCATAGTTGAATGACAAAATTTTCCCTGGCACCCGTTGCCATTGGTACCTCCTCGGTATGGGCCGCAAGGCCTTTTGAGGTACTTCTTTTCCTTGTAACTCCTTGTAACTCTCTCTCTCTCTCTCTCTCTCTCTCTCTCTCTCTCTCTCTCTCTCTCTCTCTCATTAACTAGACTTAATATATTATTATTATTTGGACTTAATTCATTATTAATTAGACTTAATTTATTCCTTTTCCGGTTTTAACGAACATAATTTCGTATTGTTTAAATTCTGTTTTTTCGGCTGAGTTTCTCTGGTGAAGTTAACGTGAAATAATTTTGCATTGTTTTTGACGGTCGTTCCAGATTGCATTTCAGACGAGTTACATAGTAAGATTCGTATATTCGAGTCTATTTCCGTTTCCGGTCCGAACACATGCTCTCGCAGGTCCATTTCCCGCATTCACTACTTCGCCCCCACGATCCGTTGTATACGTTAAAATAACATATTATATTATTTAAAGTAACAGCATTCTGCATTGTTATAAACGGCTCCCTACAGATCCCATTCAGTTCCGTATTCAATTCCATCTCCGGTTTGTAACACTGCAACACTGCAATTAGATAGCATTGTATTATTTAAATTAATATCAGACTGCATTGTTACTATTACTAACGGCAGCCCACAGGTTCCATTCATTTCTGTATTCAGCTCAGTTTCCGGTCTGTAACACGTGTTTATTTCCGCGCTCACCATTACACCTCTCACCATCCGTTATATTAATTAAAGTAACATATTGTATTATTTAAAAGTAACGTATCGTATTATTTAAAAGGAACGTATCGTATTTTTTATAATATATTTATTGTATTATTTACAGTAACATATCGTAACGTATCGTATTATTTGAAAGTAACATTGTTATTTAAAGTAACATATTGTATTATTTAAAGTAACGTATCGTAAAAAAAAAAAGAGAAAATATGACAGGGCCAGCTAAATTGAAAGCAATGCTTTAAATGTAAAGTTAATCATTGGTGCGTCGACTTCCCCGAAGGTAATCAGCGACATCACATCCCTTAGTATATGTTTGTTTTGTAAACTTAGAGAAAACCACGAAAAGGAAGTTAAAGAGCTAAAGGAATTAGTAAAAAAGCTTGAAGCTCGGGTCGTAGCACTGGAAATCCAACCCAGTGGACAAGATCAAACGAAAACACATCAGCAGATTTAAACTGTAAGGTTAAACATCTAGAACAAAGCGTGGCTCGCTTGGAAAACACGGTGAATATTCCGGAAAGTAGAACGGAGGAACAGAATTCAATTGGTCAAAAATAAAGACCCTCCAAACCAAAACCAAAACATAAGGATTCGGAACCCATTACCGTCAAAAATAAGTTTCACTTACTTGCCGATGAAGGATGAATCCTTTTTAATTGGGGATTCTATGGTAAGGAATCAAGGGGACTTTTTCGGAGCAAGACGCGTGACCAAGAGAAAACTCCGATGTTTTCCGGTGCCACAAGCCAGATAATTAATAGGGAATTAGTCAAAATTAATATCAAGAATAAGAGTTGCCCCATCATTGTACATGTTGGTGGCAATGACGTTTTTCTGGGAGGGACAGGAGGGCAGACAGAGTCCATTATAAAAGAATTCAAGATCCTAACCGACAAGGTTAGGGATAGGACAGATATGGGTATGGTCGTAGGATTCTCCCTCGAATGCGTGCTAGTGACTATACTCTGTAAAGCCATTAGCATAAATAAAAGAGTTAAACGCATGTGTGATGAAAAAGGCCTAAAGTTTGTTGATTTTTGGCCTACATTCTACGGAAATGGGGAATACTTTGGTTCGGACGGGATACATTTTAATCAGAAGGGGAAAAAGAAGTTGGTGATTTACTGAACATTAATTTGTATAATCTTTTTAAACTAGGACCCCCCAAACCAGCAATTGATCCTGCTCCCCCAACTGTTAAACCTACTCCCCAGCAGTCGTCCCTCCCCCAGCAGTTAGTCCCCTCCACAGCAGTAGTCCCCTCCAACAGTTGGTTCAACTGCGTCGGGAAACGACTCAGGCCAGTTAGGAAAAATCACAACTTAAAATCACTCAAAACTGTGCTCTTCAATGCTAGGTCAATTAGAAACAAACTAATGGAATTTATAGCGCTTGTCAAAACTGAGAACTTTGATATCATAGGAATAACGGAATCCTGGATTCATTCTGAATCAAGGGATTTTGTAGGAGAATTTGAAATGGTAGGTTACAAAATGTTTCACAAAGATAGGAACGGAAGGGAAGGCGGCGGTGTACTTTTGTATGCTCGGGACTTCCTGCACCCGGTAAACAGTAATATCGTATCTGCTCATGAAATGTTGGGAATTGATCTAAACCTAAATAATAAAGTAGTGCATCTACTTCTAGTATATAGGCCACCTCACTACCCCGTTGATAAGGATATAAACTTGTATAACCAATTAAGCAGAATAGTGAATAATAAGATCAGTTGATTTTTGGTGATTTTAATTGTGGTAATATAAATTGGGAAAACAAAACAGCTGATGCTGAGGGCTCAAGACTGTTGGAATTTGCCGATGATAACTTATTAAGTCAATGGGTTGACGGTCCTACAAGGGGTAATAATAAACTAGACCTCATATTCACGAACGAAGATGACCTAGACTCTAACCTGACTATTGGTGAAAATTTGAGTAACAGCGATCATAATTTGATTAGGTTTGACCTCAGGGTTCCAGTTAATACACGCGAAAAGACTCGTGAAAGACTAGATTTCTCGAGAGCAAATTTTGAAAGTTTCCGAAGTAGTTTAGACACACTTGAAGTTCTAATAAATGAGGATATCAATGTCACCTGGAGCTCATACAGGGATCAATTTAGAATATTACAGAACACTTTTATACCCACTAAAATAGTTTCCTTGTCAACAAAGTCGCCGAAATGGTTTAACAACGAAATTAGCATGCTATTACGGGAAGAAATAGAGCCGACAAACTACTTAAGTCTATTTTTAGCCAGACTAATTCAGGAAACTATATAAACCTACGTAGGAGGGTTAAGTCCTTAATTAGATCAGCCAAACGCGCAGAAGAAGCTAGAGTTGCCTCACTGTGTAAAGTTAACCTAAAGAATTTTTTGCCCATGTTAATAGCAGAAAGCCAATTAAAAATTTTGTAGGCCCCTAAAAGACAGAAATGGCGTACTGAAATTTGGTGATAAAGATATAGCTAATATGTTAAACGAGTTCTTCGTTACAGTCTTCACGGAGGAAGACACAATAGAAGTGCCAAGTCCTCGGATTGCATATGACGGTGACCATCCCATACAGACCATAAAGTTTTACGAGAAATGAGGTACAGCAATTAATTGATAAGATGAACAAATACAAATCACCTGGCCCCGACTTATTTCTTCCAAGGGTACTAAAAGAGGTTAGCCACAATGTTGTTGACGACTTAGTAACCATATTCAAACAATCAATCGAGTTAGGGAAAGTTCCAACCGACTGGAAGTTAGCAAATGTAACACCAATCTTTGAAAAGGGTGATAGGGAAAATCCTTGTAATTACCGCCCGATCAGTTTAACATCAGTTGTCGGCAAACTGTTGGAATCCATCATCACAAAACGTATTGTGTATCACCTTGAATTTAACAATCTAATTTTTTATTCTCAACATGGATTTAGGCGACATAGATCCTGTCTGACAAACCTGTTAGAGTTTTTCCATAATATGCATACACTGTATGATGCAAGTACGGCAATAGATATAGTGTATCTCGACTTTCAAAAAGCCTTTGACAAAGTCCCTCACGCGAGATTGATGGCTAAAGTCAAAGGACTAGGAATCACCGGGCTTGTTTCCAAATGGATTGAGGATTGGTTAAAAGATAGAAAGCAGAGAGTGGAATAAATGGAGTGGCTTCGGCGCCCGTCACCAGTGGTGTCCCACAGGGTTCCATTCTGGTTCCTTTACTTTCTATCATCTATATTAACGATATAGACGTCGGGCTTCTAAGTACAATCTCCAAATTTGCAGACGATACGAAATTAGGAAGTAGTGTAGGTACTGAGGAGGGCGTAAGAACGCTTCAGAACGATCTTGACAGGTTGGGTGAATGGTCTGCTACTTGGCAGATGCCATTCAACTTGGACAAATGTAAGGTAATGCACATAGGTTATAAAAACCGGAAGACATTATTTTCTCTTGGGAAGGAACTTGACTGAGACCGATCTAGAGAAAGACTTAGGAGTCTATATCAGCAACGATCTGAAACCGTCGAAGCACTGTGCAGAAGTCGAAAAGAGGGCCTTAAAAATATTAGGTTATATTAAAAGACAGTTCCAGTTTCGGAACAAGGAGACTGTAATGTCTCTTTATAATTCACTAGTCAGACCTCAACTGGAATACTGTGCGCAGTTTTGGTCTCCATCCCTCAGGAAGGGCAGAGAAAGGTTAGAAAGAGTACAAGCAAGGGCTACAAAATTGATCCCTTCAATGAGAATGCAAAGCTACCAACGGAGATTGGAGCGCCTAAATCTGTTTACCTTAGAGACGAGGAGGTTGCGGGGTCAGCTTATTCAAGTCTTGAAGATGCTCAATGGAATAGACAGGGTAGATTACAGAAACTTATTCTCACTTAATACCAATCCGACAAGAAATAATGGGTTTAAATTGGAACTAAAGACATTTAGGACCTTTGTCTGCGGGAATTTCTTTTCCTATAAAATAGTTAATATCTGGAACCAACTTCCCTCAGAGGTTGTTCCCAGTCAAACTGTAAATGTGTTTAAAAATAGGCTAGACAAAGTACTGAATACTCTCATAGTTTAAGACTAAAACATAACATAACATAACTTTGCAGGAGTTCGCTTGCACAGTGTCTCTGTGAGCATGCTAAATATAGAGCTATTTATATATTTTCCACTTTCCTGTAAAATTTCCTTGGCTACTTTTCCAGGGTTAAGGTATTTTCTTCAACCTTTTTCCGTACCTGCCTCTGGCAGGGAGGGAGCAGAGGGTGGGGAGAGAGCCTTCTACCTTTCTATCCAGTTTTCTACTACTGCTAGGATAGTTGAAAGAAAAATAAACTTGTTTAATAACAGGAACCTCCCAGAGTGGACCGGAAGATCTTTGAGGAGATTTTCGGAACAAGGAGATTGTGCTCTCTCTGTACAATTTCCTGGTTCGGCCGCACCTGGAGTATGCTGTGCAGTTCTGATCGCCCACCCTCAGGAAAGATATTGACAGGCTGGAGCGAGTCCAGGCGAGGGCCACAAAGTTAATCCCTTCCGTTAGGCATATGGGCTACAATCGACGCTTACGTGCCCTGAATTTGTTTTCGCTGGAAACTCGGAGGCTGCGCTGTCAACTCATCGAGGTTTTCAAGCTCTTACACGGGTTCAACGATGTCGATTTTAGAAGCATGTTTAGTTTAAATGATAACAACTCGCAACAATGGTTGGAAGTTGGATTTGAAACAGTTTAGCACTAGTGTGTGTGGGAATTACTTTACCTATAAAATCTGTGACACGTGGAACAGGCTACCTTCAGAAGTTGTGAACAGTTCCTCCGTGGATCTGTTCAAGGAAAGGTTAGACCGAATCTTGCACACTATTTGAGGATGTAGGAATTTTTCCCTGGCACCCGTTGCCATTGGTACCTCCTCGGTATAGACCGTAAGGCCTTTTGAGGTACTTCTTGTCCTTCTAAGTAATTCTCTCTCTCTCTCTCTCTCTCTCTCTCTCTCTCTCTCTCTCTCTCTCTCTCTCTCTCTCTCTCTCTCACGAGTCACAATAAATCTGACTCCCGTAATTTGTTTCGCGTTCGACACGAGAGGTATTTTCCTATCGTCCCAATTCATACGCTGAAGTCGTATAATTTTTGACAAAAATCACACCTGATCGCTTCGTTTTTAGTCGTCACTAAATTGCATAAATTAAAAATATGGTGGAAATGCAGACCTAGAGCCATATTATCTGTTATCGTTAAATAAAAAAAAATCCCTACTTTTTTTTTGTTTGAGTGGGACAGTCACGTGAGTTTGGTTTTATGACAGTGTCCTGTTTTCAGATGACTATTTTGAGTGAATATACATGTATATTTTAACTCGTGATACTTTAGTCCGTGTAAACTATATTGCACTTGCACACAATAACTTGTATCCACTGATGTAAATGTCCTATTCTTTTATAGTGAAATTATTATACTGATAATTTCACTATAAAATAGGGGACATTTCAGTTGGAATTCATTACCAATTTTTGTTTGTCAAAATCGCTCGTTTTAGAGTTGCCTGAGGCATAACGGTTTTTAAAAAATAAATCTTCCATCTTCACTTCTACTTTTAGGTTCTCTTACCGCCCGAGCGAAGAAGGAAGTCTCCTTCGAAAAGCTTTGAAGTATTTAGTGTTTTTAGTTAACTTCGGAGCTTTTAAGTATTCTCTCTCTCTCTCTTAAAAGGGTAAATATAAACTGAAAATGAAAAAAAAAAATAAAAAATTTGAAAATAATGAAGGAAAACCAATTTCCTAACTAATTATAGATTCTAATTGATGGTGTCAAAATCAACCAATTTCTCGAAGCTTAACACGGTAAGCCAGTCAGGTCATTACAGGCCGGACGAGATACAATTATTTTCCTTACAGCCTCTGAATAATGTAGTGACACACACACACACACACACACACTATCGTGATTTAATGGTCGTTCTCCTACACTCTCAGACAAACATGACTTTGAGGACTAATGTCTTTCGTTGTCAAAGAAAATAGGTTTCACTGTATGACTTCTAATGTATAACTCGGGCATCCAATTGGTTTAGTCTGTATAAATGTGACATAAATCTGAGAGTCAAATCAGCCGACCAAAGACATTCAATTTTCACAATCATGAACGTAGCCTACATTAAATGTAACATACAAGGTGCCCCAAAAGTCAGTTTACCGAGGAAAATGTTTTCTCCTGATGATTATTCTAAACATTATGACAATTTTTTTACAGCAAAAAGCAAGCATGTCTTCAGGACCTTAAAGACTACATTTGTGAAGAATTCCAGCATTTAAACCATGATAAGGAACTATGACGTAAAGCAATTTGCCGGTCAACCGTTGACAGATACAAGATATGCATCGAACAACATGGACGACATTTTGAACAGTTATTGTAACCAGAACTATTCTCATGTTTTGTAAATAGGTTTCAGAAATGTTTTTTCTTTGTTTTCTTATGTTTTGTAAATATATTTATGAAACAAGTTTTTTCTTTGTAGTAAACTCACCTCAGGAGGACATTTTCTTCGGTAAACTGACTTTTGGGACACTCGATATATTTTTTCAGGACATTTCGATATATAAAGGGTGATCCAGAGAAATGGGACCCAAAAGAAACCCCTGTAACTCTTAAAGTATAAGTCCTTTTATAAAATCATACGCATCATTCGAAAGAGGATAGTTACAAGTTTGTACAGGATTGTATAGGTTTTGACAATACAAGACAAGATAAGATACAAAACAAAATAAAAGTGTTAGTTAAAACTAACCCTTCAAGATGACTGCATGGACTGTGGAACAGCTGCGTTTCATAACTAAGCAATATTATGAGCATGGAAGAAGTGTAGTTTCAGCTCAAAGATCTTTCAAGACAAATTTTCAGATGTCAAAATCACCTTCTAAGAAAGTAATCCGTCGGTGTGTCAGAAATTTTTCCCTAACTGGCAACATTGGAAAAAGAAACCAACTGGAAGAGTGCGCACAGCAAGGATAGACGAGATCATTAACAGAACTCGTGAAATTGTACAGGATAATCCTAACATAAGCATCAGACGTGCTTCTCAGCTGTTAGGAGTTGGATATGGAACAACACACACCGTATATTCAAGCAAAATTTAATGCTCTTTCCATATAAAATTCAAACAGTGCAACAACTAAACGATGGAGATTTCGCACGACGACGACAATTCTGTCAATGGATCCAACAGAAGGTAAATGACACCACCAATTTTCTAGCAACTTTGATTATGTCAGACGAAGCCCATTTTCACTTGAATGGAACTGTAAACAAACAAAATTGTCGTTTCTGGGCAACAGAAAATCCATTGAATATTACCGAAGTCCCGTTGCATAGTCAGCGTGTAACTGTTTGGTGTGGTCTTACTGCATCTCAGATCATAGGGCCGTACTTTTTCGAGGATTCCACCGGAAACACGGTCACTGTAAATGGTGATCGCTACGAAAAAATGTTGACCGATTTCCTTATTCCTAAATTAAGAGATCTTTGTCTAGAAAACCACTGGTTCCAACAAGACGGAGCTACCTGCCATACCACGAGGAACTGCATGGCAGTTTTGCGTCAAACGTTTCCAGACGAGTTAATCTCAAGATTTGGAGACGTTGAATGGCCCGCAAGGTCTCCGGATTTTTCTCCCTTAGATTATTATCTCTGGGGATATTTAAAGAGTAGGGTCTACAGAAATAACCCAACGACCTTGCAAGAATTGAAGGCCGCCATCACAAATGAGATACAGGCCATATCACCGCGCACACTTGCAAAAGTGATGCAGAACTTACAAGCGAGAACACTGGAATGCTTGGCAACTAATGGAGCACATTTGAAAGGAGTCATTTTTAAAAAATAAATATTTCATAATAAACTTGTAACTCTACTCTTTCGAATGATATATAGTTTTTATGAAAGGAATTAAATATTAAGAATATTTGGCTTTTTTTTTATGGGTCCCATTTATCTGGATCACCCAGTGTATATATATATATATATATATACATATATGCAGTAAAATCACAGAATAACACGTGATCTTATTAATAAGCAAACAACCACAGGAAAAGGAAAAAAAACACGAAATCCGAGCGCTTTTGAAGATGTGAATATATCACGAAAGCGCTCGGATTTCGTGTTTCTTTTTTCCTTTTCCCTGTGGTTGTTTGCTTATATTATATATATATATATATATTAGGGATGGGACGTATTCGCATTCGCAATGCGAATAATTCGCTTATTTTTTAGTATTCGCATTCGCATTAATTTTTTTATTGCATTCGCGTTCGCTTCGCATTCGCAATCAAAATACGCGAATATGCGAATATTATTCATTTAATTGACCCCACTTAATACGTTTCTAAATACAAGTCGGTGCAATCTCTCTCTCTCTCTCTCTCTCTCTCTCTCTCTCTCTCTCTCTCGCAAATGTTATCTAAATAGAGCTATCTGGAAACGTGCTTCACTGTCGTCTGCTGCCTGAGGCATGCCTGAGGGTTGGTAGTGCTGTCCTAATTAGTCGAAAACTTTTCATCGAGTGCCAGTTCATACAGCGTTGTAATATTTCATAATAGTATCGTCTCATCACCTAGTTAGTGTCTTCTCTCGTGAATTAGTGTTTGTGTTTTGTTTCACTTATATACAGTAAGTGCGATAGCGTTTAGACTCGCGTTTATAGGCTAATTAGTGCGGTGTTTTAGCCTAATAGGCTCGGTTGGCCTATTGCAGTTTTGCAGCTGTACAATAAAATCATGGTGTCTTCGTACTCGAGTACTGTGTGGAAATATTTTACTCAAAAAGAAGATGAAAAAGCTCAGCGCAACGCGTGCAAAAATATTTTGTCTCGAAAAGGAAGAACAACTAGTGGTCTCATAAATCACCTTAAATCCAAGCATACAAATCTGTATAAAGATTTCGAAATCAGAAACGCCAAAAAGAAAATCAAGTTCCAGTTTGGCTACAACCTCCAAAACCACATTGTAATCAATGAAAGAAGAAGCAAAACAGAGAACAATTGAAAGCTGTTTTATGAAGTTACGGAACATAAATAATCCAAAGTCAAAATCAATGGATTACCGAATTACAGAAATGTTAATATTAGATGACCTGCCTTTCAGCCATGTTGAGGACCTCTGATTTAAACGCGTGATGGCTGAGTCCTCACCACAGTATGTAATGAAAACTCGAAAATATTATGAGAATCCGATATGTTCAGACATTTACAAATCAGTTTCGGAAAAGGTATCTGATATTCTCAATTCATTTAATGATTGCAACTTATCATTCACAACAGATCTCTCGTCTGAGACATCAGCTGGTATATCCTTGTTAAGCTTAACTTGCCATGGCATTAATCAAGATTCTGAGCGGATAAACCTTGTTTTGTGCGCGGAAACTTTGGAAGAACGTCATACAGCCGAGTATATTTCTGAAAAGTTTGATACAATGCTAACAAAATGGAAAATACCAACTACTTCGGTTCATTGTGTTATGCGTGATGCTGGAAGCAACATGGTAAAAGCTTTTAGACTCGGAATTAAATAGTATAGAGTGTACGGCACATAAACTGCAATCGGTGATAAAAAATGCTCTTTCGTCGCAAAAATGCGTTTGCGAGGTTATGGCAAGTGTGGGAGAATAGCATCTCATTTCAATCACTCAACAATGGCAAAAGATGAATTAAAAAAGATTCAAAATAAATTAAATCAACCAGAATTAAACGTTATTCACGACGTTCAAACTCGTTGGAATAGCACTTATTACATGTTAAAAAGAACGCAAGAACTGAAAGAACCTTTATGCTTATATGCAGCAAATGGTAAGATATCACAATTAACTCTCACTGACTTTGATATTATGAAAAAATGCACTGAACTCCTCGAACCATTTGAAGTAATAACGAAAAAGTTGAGCAGAGCGAATTCGTCAATATCAGAGGTAATTCCTTTGATAGCTTCATTAACTGATACAATAAAGAAAAAGAATGCTGAAGGAATAAAGGAAATGAAGGAGACAATGCTTTCTCAAATTTCGGAACGATTTAGTTCCTTACAAAACGAAAACACATACAAAATTGCAACATTTCTTGATCCAAGGTTCAAGTTGAAATTTTTTTCACTACAAAGCACTACTGATATTATAAAGACAGAAGTATATAATCTGGCAACAAATTTAAATGCCAAAACTTCAGACTCAGAACACCCACCAGCAAAGCGTGCCCGACGTTGTGAACCCTACACCTTCAACGAGTGATACCGCTGCTGCGGACTCTATTTCTGCCTTCTTTGCCTCAAGCAGTAGTGAAGAAGAATTGGATTCGAAACATGATGGTTCTGAACTTGAAATTCGAAAAACTATGAAGCAAATTGAGGAATATAGCATAAAAAAAAAGATTCAGCCACGACGAAGATCATTTGGAATGGTGGAAACTGCACAAAGAGAAATACCCGGAACTGACCAAGTTGGCTAGAACCTATTTAGCATGCACGTCAACCAATGTGCCACGCGAAAGACTCTTTAGTGCTGCAGGACTTATTTACGACCCCTTAAGAAACCGACTGAAATCTGAAAAAGCGGAAATTCTTTTGTTTTTAAAATCCAATTTGCCAATAATTAAATTCAAATACAAAGACCAGTAAGTGATTCTTGACCATCACCGGGCGGAGGTTTGGGAAGTGGTGGTGGGATGCTTAGCGAGTTGTGTCCCCGTCCCGCCCGCATCCTGGTAACGTGCAAAATTGCACGGCTAAAACTCGTACAGTATATAACTTGCTCCACGCATCCTTCCAATCGGTGAGTACACACAGTAATTTTCCTGTAGTTAATTCATAATACAAAAAAGATTATCTATCTATTGTAATCTATCAAGCGATCTATCCATTATTTCTATCTATTATCATTATCTCTATTTTATATATATATATATATAATATATATACTTTGAATACTTTAAAGCTATAAACTATTCGCATTCGCTTTTGTTGAAATGTACTATTTGCATTCGCATTCGCTTTTTTGAAATGTACTATTTGCATTCGCAATCGCGAATATCAAAAAATACTATTCGTTCCATCTCTAATATATATATATATATATATATATATATATATATATATATATGAAACATTCGACACTTCGAAAGGTCTTATTTTTGATTAACTGAAATAAAAGCACATTTTTACACACACAAATATATATATATATATAATATATATATATATATATATATATATATATATATATATGTATATGAAAATAAAAATTAAAAGGTTTATTGGCAGACTATAGTCCATATGACAAATATTATTAATACAATGACAGTTCATATACTAAGGATAGAAATATATACAACTGATTAGAAATAATACTGTAATGTCGAAGTTAAGTGGAGCTACAGACAGACGTTTTCGTACCAAGAAGTCCATAGCTTAGAGCAGTGGTTCCCAACCTGGGGTCCCCGGACCCCTGGGGGTCCGCGAAGGTAGTACTGGGGATCCGTGAGCTTTCAATATTTCGAGAGGCTCCAACGGAAATCATACATTTACCCACGATAAGGGCGCTCAGGCTAAAATTTCAAGTTTCCTTGCTCTTGGCTGGAATTATTAATACTTTTTTAATACGCTGTATTTTAATTGCATACTCACTTATATGTCCTTTATTTGATAGTGAAAAATGAGAAAACGAGTTAATTATTAGTTAATAAAAACAGTTTGTTTGGTAGACGGAATCTTTCAAAAATATGGGGTCTGTGGGAAAAAAATAAAAATAAAAGGGGTCCTTTGTGGTGAAAAGGTTGGGAACCACTGGCTTAGAGGATAAATGGCAGGACTCATGGATAGCTTGGATGATCGGGTTGGTTGATTTTTTAATTCTTTGCATTAGACTGTATTGAGCACGTCTTGTTACCTCCGGGAAGCTCGGGACATTGCGGGTAGCAAACATTTGCGAAGCTGAGCATCTCGGGGGTAATTTATGTAAGAGTTTAAAAGACCCGGTGTACAGCAAATTTAGGGTTCTGCCAGAACCTTTTTTATAATGCACCCAGAGTTGCTGTCCGTATATATTACTGCAGAAAGTACGAAAGAGAGTGTCTTTAGCTTCACTTGTACAGAATCGAAAGTTCCTTATGGTCATATTCGCTTTAGCACACAGGCTTGCTTCGAGATTGTTTTCTTATATCCGAGTCATCACTCAAGGAGCTGGTAATAGTTTGACCCAAATTCTTAAACTCTTGTACTTCCTCAATTACCTCACCATTCATTTTAAACCTTATATCAGCTGGCTGATTACAGCTTTTAGGATGAAATTGCATAACCTTAGTTTTTGTAACATTAAAAAGAATATCATGTTTCTGCGAATAATCTTCGCAGACTTTAAGTTGCCGTTCCAGACCTTTAACAGATGGACTTATTAACACCATATTATCGGCATAAACTAAGTTATTTATCCTTGTGTTATCTAAACAACATCCCACTGTTGCCTCGTTAAGTGAAGTAATTAATCCGTCAATATACACATTAAACAGCACAGGGGAGAGCGAGGAGCCTTGTCTCACCCCACAAGAGGAGCCAAACCACTCGGATAGTACATTGCCCCACCTAACAGTGAAAGATTGATGGGAATACCGAAATTTCAATAAATTTAATATGTACATGGGAACCTTCCTGTCTTCTAGTTTTGCAAATAAAATATTGTGGTTCACCCTATCATATCCCTTACTTATATCAAGGAAACAGCTATAAATGGTTGAATTACTCTCAATGTATTTAGATATTGTTTCTTTAAGTACATAGATACACAGGTCAGTTGAATGGGACCTTTTAAAGCCAAACTGATTAGATGTCCATAGGAAATCGTTTAATCGGAGTAACAAGAGTTTTTCTAGTAGTTTCGAGAAGCAGGAAGCGACAGCAATAGGCCTGTAATTATTGCTGGACAGAATGTGTCCGTACTTATTTTTGACCAGGGGCAAGATATATACCCTCATGAACTCTGCAGGGATATACCTGAGCAAGCATGGCTGATAGGAGCAATGATATATGCAGACATACTACGTCATTTGCATATTTTAAGTGCTCATTCGATAAGTCATCTACCCCTGACGCAGAACCAGTCTTTAACTCTTTAATTAACCTCTTTACTTCAGAAAATGATATCAAAGTATTTTTTCTTGTCCCTCCCACAATCGTTTCGCTGCAATCTATCTTCAGATTATCCCTACTCACACTATTAAGAATGTTAGAGTAGTCGTTTTTCCACAGCTTTGCAATTTCATCTTCACCGACACCCCATCGATTGTCGGAGGGAGGACATTTTTGACACCCGTTTGATTCTTAACAAATTTCCAAAATTTGTTATTATCGTTATTTATGCGAGCTTCACAGGCTTTTCATGCTCGAATAGACACTTCTTGTTTGCATCGCCTTATGGCCGCCTTATACTGACCCCTACTTCTACACATATTCAAGTATACTGGTC
Organism: Bathynomus jamesi; assembly: GCA_023014485.1. Classification (NCBI taxonomy): domain Eukaryota; kingdom Metazoa; phylum Arthropoda; class Malacostraca; order Isopoda; family Cirolanidae; genus Bathynomus; species Bathynomus jamesi. The sequence goes on along the minus strand of JAJOZX010001391.1, from coordinate 101,346 downwards.
CTAATCTGGGTCTACCATGAAAGCACCACAAATCATAGGCGTCTTTCGATTCCCTCTTCAGGGGGGCAATAAAATCATTCCATCCAGGAATAATCTTAGTATGATAGTTGTAAGATTTAATCAGGGGGCTTCCTGCTTCTCTTAACAGAGATATTATCTTACTATAATACCTATCTATGAGTTTACAGTGAGAATCGTTTGAGCAAGGATTATTACAGGCAAGATGCAAAATTTCTAAATTATTAAAAAAGTGACTTGTTCTCTCTTTGTATTCTATTCTCTGCTGCATATTAACATTGGACCAATCGACGCGATTATTCTTACCTATTGAGTTCTTGTTAAGTCGTGTTGCGCATAAATTAGTAAAGTTAATTAATATTGCTAATGGTCTATGATCAGAAAGAAGGAAACCATGCAGAATATGAACTCTAACAATTCGATCCTTTAGATTATTACTAGTGAGACAATGATCGATCCACCTGGTGGTACCACTCACATCACTAACGTATGTAAAATTACCACTGGTTACAACAAGATCGAGTTGAAAAAGACCTTTGCTTAGGCTTATGCTTATTTCACTCTGGCAACATTGTTAATAGAAATATTCTTGAGTCTGCCATTATCCAACTTACAAATAACTTCAACATAAGCAAAGGTCTTTTTCAACTCGATCCTGTTGTTTTGAATTCCTTCAGAACAGATTTAGATAAGAAGGGTAGAACGCTAAATCTTTGGTAAACTTGTATGCTACTCTAATAACTTTTATTTTTCAATTTATTTTTATAGACATCGAACTTAAACAAGAAGGGCAGAGTGCTAAAACCCGGGCAGATTTCCAGTATAAATTTGTATTTTTATTATTTTTTTATCTATAACATTGGTTGGAAACAATTCATTTGATCTTGTGCTAAAAATCGGTAGTTTTTCGTTACAAATTTGTATGCTCCTCCCACAATCTTTTAATGTTTAATAATTTTTTTTTTTTTTTTAATTTTTTTTTAATTTTTATTTTTTTTATCTCTCCGTTTATTGTGTGTGTGTATATATATATATATATATATATATTTTTTTTTTTTTTTTTTCTGTGACCTATATATAGGCTGTAACTTTATGTACTTCAGTGTTCCTGAGGATGTCATTAGACGAAAGCGCTTGAGCACCATTCTGTGTTTCCTTTCCTTCGTGGTTTTTATATAAGAACTTAGGGGACCATTCTGAGTTCAATCCCATATACAGTATTATATATATATATATATATATATATATATATATATATACCCCGCAAGGGGGTTCTAAGCTCGTGCTCTTGAGTGCTCTTTGTGCTCGTTTGTACGTGCTTGTTCCTGGAGGTTTCACGTGCGCCCTCCCGGCCCTAGCACCCAAGGATGATGGGGCTCGACCCTGCAGTCCTTGTCATCCTTTGGTCTTTTTCCACTTTGACTGTCCCCTCCACCCTTTCTTTTTCCTCTGTCTTTCCTCTCACTTTTTCTTTGTTTTTCCGCCGAGATATGCCCTTTTAAATAGAGGCGAATCGGTTCTTCCCGAACTTAAAAAAAAAAATATATATATATATAATATATTGAACTTCCGATAAACCGAATTGATTGGGACCTAAGGTCAGTCGGTTTTTTAAAAAAATTCGCATTCTAGAATTCTTCCCAGGACCCCACCGCCGCCTTCAATTCACCGAATAACCTCTATCTTCGGTGAAATATTCAATGTTACTCTATTCTTTTTCTTTTTAGATCCTGCAGCAAATATTTAAAGAGTTCATCGTTAATAAATTGTATGCAAAAATTCACAAATTTAGAAAATTACAAAAACTGAGCGCAGTATTAGCTACGACACGAACTTCCCTCTATTTAGCTTCGTTTCGATTTTTAACCAAATTTAACTACAGGGTGTTTCTAAAAACGCGCCTCTCTCTCTCTCTCTCTCTCTCTCTCTCTCTCTCTCTCTCTCTCTCTCTCTCTCTCTCTCTCTCTCTGTGTGTGTGTGTGCGTGTGTGTACAATTCCCTGGTTCGGCCGCACCTGGAGTATGCTGTGCAGTTCTGGTCGCCCACCCTCACGAAAGATATTGAGAGGCTGGAGCGAGTGCAGGCGAGGGCCACAAAGTTAATCCCTTCCGTTAGGCATATGGGCTACAATCGACGGTTACGCGCCCTGAACTTGTTTTCGCTGGAAACTCGGAGGCTGCGCGGTCAACTCATCGAGGTGGTTTTCAAGTTCTTACACGGGTTAAACGATGTCGATTTTAGAAGCATGTTTAGTTTAAATGATAACCCAACTCGCAACAATGGTTGGAAGTTGGATTTGAAAAGGTTTAGGACTAGTGTGTGTGGGAATTACTTTACGTATAAGATCTGTGACACGTGGAACAGGTTACCTTCAGAAGTTGTGAACAGTTCCTCTGTGGATCATTTCAAGAAAAGGTTAGACCAAATCTTGCACACTATTTGAGTGTGTAGAAAATTTTCCCTGGCACCTGTTGCCAGTGGTACCTCCTCGGTATGGGCCGCAAGGCCTTTTGAGGTACTTCTTTTCCTTGTAACTCGTTGTAACTCGTTGTAACTCTCTCTCTCTCTCTCTCTCTCTCTCTCTCTCTCTCTCTCTCTCTCTCTCTCTCTCTCTCTCTCTCTCTCTCTCTCTCTATATATATATATATATATATATATATATATATATATATATATATTATTATTTTCGGGGGTTTCTCGGTTTTAGAAAATTTTCGGAAGCTTACTGTACATACATATAAAGGCGTCGATCTTGGGGTCCGGGATGGGCGCCGCCCCCGTTTGAACTTTGAAAGTTTTAAATAGAACGTATGATAAATGTCACATATAAGTTGTATAGGAAGCCACAAAATAAAATTCGTTTTGATACATTTTACTTTGCTCCCCATAATTTTCCCAATCTTTTGCGAGAAATCGACGCATATATATACCTGTATATTAATAATAGTTTCACTGAAATTCATAATTAAACTTCATTGAAAAATAGCTTTGAACGGAAACAGCAGTTTGTGATAGAGTAACTTTAATATTAAAAGTGAACGTAACGAAAGGAACACAAATATTAATTAAGGAAAACCCTTTTTTTTTTAATTGTACTTAACTTACAAATTACCTGTCAATCAGACGATAAAACTACACTTTTCTTCTTTGTAAATTACCAGATTAAATTACTAGATTTAATAAGAGGAATAATAGAATAAGGCAAAATTGAAAAAAAAAACTAAAATGTTAATGCATCAATGATGAACCCCCACCCCCAAAATCCGGCTTGAAAGTACGCAAAGCCTTTGAAAGTTCTCCACAAAAATTGAAGAGTTCTGAATATTTCGTATACGCAGTTGCACGGAAGGCATTCCAAGATCTACAGATCTACAGAAGCTAAGGCTAACAAAGACCCTAAGATCCACTCTAAGGTTAGCCCGAGAGAAAGGAAAGAGTAGGGGGTTAAAAGAGGAGAATAAGGGTTAAGTAAGTAGCAAAACCTATCATTCGTGTGTTAACATTCATTGAGAAAAAGAGAAAGAAAGACTCACCATCATCATCCGCCGGCCACTGCCGACAAGTCGGAAAAATAGTCGAAGAGAATAGGAAAGGGTGAAAGATGAAAAGAAGTAAAATAAGAACGCTTACAAACCATGCAAACAGTCTTAACTGAAACCCTGTCATACCATGCAAACTACAGACATGCAAGTAAAAAGAAGATAAGAAAAGAACAACAAAAAAAGTAGGAAGAGTATAACAAAAAGTGGGTTAGTTTACGCTACGAGCTACATCTACGTTCGCGTTAGTCTAATTTTTTTTTTTTAACAATTTTATTGCTGGCATCACACGCTAGCATGTCACAAGCTGGCATTAATCGTCAACAGACTCATCCTCGACCACCACCCCCAGAGCTCCTTGTTGCTAATTGTTTCTTTTATTTTAAACAAAGTTAATATTTTTAAAATGCCTATCTAAACGGTTCTTAAACATATTAACGCTGGTAGAGTTCACGACGGGCGCAGGAAGATTATTCCGTTTATCAATTACTTTAAACGTAAATTTTTTTAGCGATGTTAGTAATGAAACGTCTGCCAAGCAACTTAAATCCGTTATTACGAGTATTGCAAGTGAACAGTTTATCAAAATTTACGTTTTTTTATCATTTTGTTGCATGGTGGGTCAATCATTAACCCACGTTTACAAATATTTTTAACCTCACTGGCTGTGCTTCAAAGAGTTAATCTCCTAGTTTCGAGTGAATGCAAATCTAACTCTTTAATCCTATCTTCGTAAGACTTGTTGCGCAATGACGGAATTAGTTTCGTGGCGCGACGCTGAACCCTTTCCAACCTATCAATATCCTTACACAAATACGGGCACCAAAACTGAACGGCATATTCTAAATGAGGCCTGACTAGGGAGTTATAAAGGGGCAATATAATATTCTTCGATTTAAAATCGAAATTACGCGCTATGAAGCCTAACATCCTATTAGCTTTTGTGCAAGATTCCAGGCACTGGTTCCTAACTTTTAAATCCTTAGATACGCGTATGCCTAATTCTACTTCCTCGTCAACGCTCGCTAACTCTCTACCATCCATCGTGTATGTGTAATAATTATTGTTACGAGAACCTATATGCAAAACTTTACATTTGTCTACGTTAAATTGCATCTGCCACTTATCCGTCCACTCCATAATCCTATTTACATCGTCTTGGAGCCTATTTCTATCGTCCACGTTAACAACTTTACCGCCTATTTTAGTATCGTCCGCGGATTTTGACACGTTACTGGTCAAACCTACATCTATGTCGTTAATGTAGATTACGAATAGCAATGGGCCTAACACTGAACCCTGTGGGACACCGCTACCTACATCCAACCACCCCGATTCACTACCATTTAACAACGACCCTCTGTTTTCTACCACGAAGCCATTCCTCTAACCAGTTAGCTATCTGACCGTGTGTACCGTGCGCTTTAACCTTCGCAATTAATCTTCTATGCGTAACTGTATCGAACGCCTTTTTAAAGTCTAAATAAATAACGTCACCCGCTCTATGCCTATCGTATTCGCGCACTATTTCGTTATGAAACTTTAACAAATTAGTTAAACAAGATCTATGGCGTCGAAACCCATGCTGACTACTATTAATCAAATCGCGACTTTCTAAGTGATCGACGATGCGATCCCTAACTACGGATTCCAAAAGTTTGCCGACAATTGACGTTAAGCTAACAGACCTATAATTGCTAGCAATGGAGTGAAGTTAAGCGACATTGAGTCTGGTTAGTAGCTGGATGGAGGACCGTCCTCCGCATCCAGATTACGTACCGACCAGCGGTTATGATTAGGTTCTCCCAATCATACGACCTTAGATGTTGCGGAGGTAGTTAAAGAAACACATCAAACAACAACAATACTGCAACATACTTAAAAAGTTTAGTTTGAGGTATTTTTTCTTTTTACTTTTTTTTCTGGTGTGGAGTGGGTTTGGGGGGATGAGGGATGGAAATAATTTTCACCACTGAAATTTCCTTTAAAAATCCTCCAATCTCCTTTTCCAAAAATATTGTACCGCCCTTTATAAAAGTTCCCTTGTGAAATTTAATGTTTCTTACTAATAAATATTGGTAAGAAACAGTTTTAAGACTTTTGAAAACACACACACACACACGTTTCTCTCAGTTCCATCCGTCTGTGTTACCGCGTATAAATGATCAATCACTTAGGATGTCTTCTGATTAGGCTGTGTTCTCATTACCACCAAAAGAAAAGAAGTTCCCAGATTAAATGGCCGAAACTCTTTATTTCATTTATTTGACCAACCTCAAATCAGCCCTAAAGGGAAACAAGAAAACGCACAAAAACCACACACACACACACACACATATATATATATATATATATATATATATATATATATAGTTTCTAGAGATAGGTTATTTTACGTTACTAGTGTGTCGACGAAATGTCATGTTTATTCTCCTTCTTTTAACCAACTCACTACTACACCAGGCTATCGAGGTTAAGTTAGATTTTCCGGCAGCAATTAATGCGATATGTGTTGAAGTTAGGGCGCGTAGTATTAGTTTTAATTTTGTTGTTGTTTATAGACCTCCCGTTCAACCCCTCGATACAGATACTAGATTTTACTCACTTCTTGGTAATTTTATTGACAATCGGAATAGTATAATTGTCGGAGACTTTAACTGCCCTAATGTTAATTACGAGAATTTTACTGGTAATGAGGAGGGTTTGAGATTGATTGAGTTTATGGAAGATAACTTTTTACGATAGATAGTTACCGAACTAACGCGCGGTACCAATATTTTAGATTTGGTGATGAACGGCGAGAATATAGTCGAAGGTTTAGAAGTAGGTGAGAGTTTAGGATGTAGTGATCATCAAATTCTTAGATTTAAGTTATTGATAAAAAACACTCAGGATAGTAACGTAATAGAAGTCCCTGATTTTCGTAGGGCTAATTTTGATAGTTTTGCGGATAGGATGAGAGTAGTGGACTGGGATAACTTATTTATGGGTAATGACACAAATTTGCGTTGGGTGGCGTTTAAAGACAGTTTTAGGAATATTGAAAGGGAGTTTATTCCTCGTAGGCCCAAGCGCGCTAGAAATCGTGGTAGGCCGAAGTGGTGGACTAGGAAATAGGCGAGTTCATAAACAAGCGTAATAGAGCGTATAGACTTAATAAGCGCAATGGCACGGCAGCTAACTTGGATCAAATGTAGAATTCGGACCCCAGCCTTCTTTAGTTAGCTTTATAAGGCTAACTAACGAAAATATCACAACCTAACCTAACCAATCGTTAGGTTAACTGTACGCCCTTGACGATTGGTTAGGTTAGGTCATGATATTTTCGTTAGTTAGCCTTATAAAGCTAACTAAAGAAGGCTGGGGTCCGAATTCTACATTTGATCCGCTAACTTTAATAGATATATCGAGCTTAGACGTCAGGTTAAAAGATCAGTTAGGAATGCTAAGCGTAATTTAGAGATACTTATAGCTGCGGATAGTAAACATAATCCAAAAAAGTTTTTGAATACGTTAATAATCGTAAGCCGATAAAAGATAACATTGGCCCTCTAGTGGATGTTAATGGCGCTTTGGCTTCTGACGCTCAGGCGATGGCGGGTATTTTCAATAACTTTTTTGGACAGTTTTTACCGTAGAAGACGTAAATAATGTCCCCGACGTGGACGATATCGTTCCATTTAGTAGCGAGACTATTTTGGATGAAATAACTGTTTACGAGGCTGAGATTGCGCATTATATCGATAGGCTAAAAGTTAGCAAGGCTCCAGGCCCTGACGCTTTTTATCCCAGACATTTGAAAGATTTGAAAGACGTTATCGTAGGCCCCTTAACGAAGATTTTTAATCAGTCACTCGAAACGGAGATTATTCCTGAAGACTTCAAATTAGCTAACGTCACGCCTATTTTTAAAAAGGCGACCGCGCAGTACCTAGCAATTATAGGCCCATTAGCTTAACGTCAATTGTCGGTAAACTTTTGGAATCCGTAGTTAGGGATCGTATCATCGATCACTTAGAAAGTAGAGATTTGATTAATAGTAGTCAGCATGGGTTTCGACGCCATAGGTCTTGTTTAACTAATTTGTTAGAATTTTATAACGAAATAGTGCGCGAATACGATAGGCATAGAGCGGCTGACGTTTTTATTTAGATTTTAAAAAGGCGTTCGATACAGTTCCGCATAGGAGACTAATTGCGAAGGTCAAAGCGCACGGTATACGCGGTCAGGTAGCTAACTGGTTAGAAGAATGGCTTCGTGCTAGGAGACAGAGGGTCGTAGTTAATGGTAGTGAATCGGGGTGGTTAGATGTAAGTAGCGGTGTCCCACAGGGTTCAGTGTTAGGCCCATTGCTATTCGTAATTTACATTAACGACATAGATGTAGGATTGACTAGTAACGTGTCAAAATTCGCGGACGATATTAAAATAGGCGGTAAGGTTGTTAACGAGGACGATAGTAATAGGCTCCAAGACGATGTAAATAGGATTATGGAGTGGACAGATAAGTGGCAGATGCAATTTAACGTAGACAAATGTAAAGTTTTGCATAGAGGTTCTCGCAACAATAATTACACGTACACGATGGATGATAGGGAGTTAGCGAGCGTTGACGAGGAAGTAGATTTAGGCGTACGCGTATCTGAGGATTTAAAGGTTAGGAACCAGTGCCTGGAGTCTTGCGCAAAAGCTAATAGGATGTTAGGCTTCATAGCGCGTAATTTCGAATTTAAATCGAAGGATATTATATTGCCCCTTTACAAGCCCCTAGTCAGGCCTCATTTAGAATATGCCGTTCAGTTTTGGTGCCCGTACTTGCGTGAGGATATTGATAGGTTAGAAAGGGTTCAGCGTCGTGCCACGAAACTAATTCCGTCATTGCGCAACAAGCCTTATGAAGATAGGATTAAAGAGTTAGACCTGTATTCACTCGAAACTAGGAGATTAAGGTGGGAGCTTATTGAAGTTTTCAAAATCGTTAATAACATCGATAACGTAAATTTTGACAAATTGTTCACTTTCGATAATAGTAATACTCGTAATAACGGATTTAAGTTGCATGGCAGACGTTTCATTACTAACATCGCTAAAAACGTCTTTACGTTTAAAGTAATTGATAAATGGAATAATCTTCCCGCGCCCGTCGTGAACTCGACCAGCATTAATGTGTTTAAGAACCATCTTGACAGACATTTTAAAAATATTAACGGTTTAAAATAAAAATAAAAAAATTAGCAACAGGAGCTCTCTGGGTGGTGGTCGAGGATGAGTCTGTTGACAAATAATGCCAGCTTGTGACATGCCAGCGTGTGATGACCAATAAAATTATTAAAAAAAAAAAAAAAAATATTAGACTAACACGAACGTGATGTAGCTCGTAGCGTAAACTAACCCATTTTTTGTTTAATCTTACCTACTTTTTTTTTTTTTTTCTTATCCTCTCCTTACATTGCATGTCTATAACTCTCTTTTCTTGCATGTTTGTAGTTTGCATGGTATGACAGTGAGTTAAGACTGTGTTTGCATGGTTTGTAAGCGTTCTTATTTTACTTCTTTTCATCTTTCACCCCTCTCCTTATTCTCTCCGACTATTTTTCTGACTTGTCGGCAGTGGCCGGCGGATGATGATGGTCAGTCTTTTTTTCTCTTTTTCTGAATGAATGTTAACCCACGAGTGATAGGTGTTCCTCCTTACTTAACCCCTTATTCTCTTCTCTTCTCTTAACCCTCTACTCTTTCCTTTCTCTGGGCTAACCTTAGAGTGGATCTTAGGGTCTTTGTTAGCCTTAGCTTCTGTAGATCTGTAGAACTCGAGAGGAGGGGCGACAAGCTTGACCTTCGTGAAATGAAGAATCTTCGCGCGGAACCTTTGAAAGGTTGAAAGGAAAGGTATTATATATATATATATATATATATATATATATATATATATTATATTATATATATATATAGTGTGTGTGTGTGTGTACCATAAGTAGGTGTAGAGGTAGAGTTTCATTTAATCGCCATATTTAATCCTCTCTCTGAGAGAGAGAGAGAGAGAGAGAGAGAGAGAGAGAGAGAGAGAGAGAGAGAGAGAGAGAGAGAGAGAAGCATTTTTCTTTTATTCCAGCGATTAATCATGATTTACAGGGTTTTTTTTGCGATGAAGATTATGGAGAAAACCCCAAAAAATAGAGAGATTAATTCGTAAACTGAAAAATCTCTCATTTTTCCTCTGAAAGAGAAAACCCACAAATCTCCCGTAATAAATTTGCCTATTATTAACACGCGCGTGCGCACGTAATTGGGAGAAACTCGAAATCATGCATCACGGAGTTCGAAGTGTATATACTCGTATATGTATGCATCACCGGTCTGATTCAACCCCATCGTTTTTAGATTCTCTTTACATGCAAGGTTGGCTTAATACCAATCTTTTTAAGTCCGGGTTCCGTGACGACGGATATTTGCTTATCTTTGGAATGGGTACCAATGGATTTACTTGTCGATCTGATAAGAAAGTCCGAGGCAAATTGGTTATAAGGAAGACATAAGACAATCTAAATAAGCGCGCACACGTACTTATAAATGGAAATATAAGACCCATTATCTGAAGGGAAAATAGTTTTACGAATTCATTTGCCATTATTATTATTATTATTATTTTATATATACTGTATATATAGATAGATAGATAGACAGATAGATATTCCCCCTTTTAGACAAACAGGGTTATTATAATTTCCACATCATGCAAAATTCTTATACTATAGATTTTTTTATTTTTGTATATTCTGACAGGCCTACTCTGTTTATTGTCAATTTAATCCCTTTGTAATTTCATCCTACATCTAACGGCGACACACGACTCAAAATGTAGAGGAAAATTAATGAACTTCACGCGGTAAATCTACGAAAACTGGAATGATCGCCGGAATGCATTCTCGCAAAAATGGCGAGGGATTGTCATGACAAAAGTTTGCAAATTTAAAAAAAAAATGGGGGAACAAATTAAAGGATTTTAAGGATAGGAACCCGAATACAGGACACCATTTTGTCGTTTTATATACGTGGTTAGGATGCATTTTATACAGAACTCGTTAACTCTATACGAAGTTCGCGAAAATTGATTCTTTCTTCAGAAACGTAATATAAGATAGCTATACCGAACAATCGAAATTTAGATACCAACTGAGGTAACCAGTCAAACAAATTAAAAACAAAAAAATGAACAACAAAATCTTTAAGTACAAATTTACAAATTAAATTTAACCTTCAAAAGTAATGGTTCAAATTACTACTTTGAAAATTAATTTAAAATTTGAACTTACGAGTAAAGACGAATTGGATGTCATGCTTGACCGCCGGGTTAAGGACCTTCAATTGAAGGCGCAATTACCAAGGTCACTGACCAAGAACAAGTTTGGCGTTTAGTCAATCTTTTCAATACTGCTTGGACGTACATATCCTGTTGTGGACGTAAGACACGTACGTCCCAACATATACGAAGTACATTAAATATAGGACATGCATCGGGTGATTTTTTAAACATGTGACACTTTAAAAGGTTTGTACTTTTTTTTTATTAGCTGAAATAAAAGCATAAATCTTTTACCGTGCCTTCTCTACACGTGGGGAATTTGTCACCTAATGCAAAACATGCTCTATGTGATGTCCTCTCAGCTCGTTAACCCTTTGCACAAGAACAAAATTTTGCAGTACTGTGAACAGAGTACTTGTTGAAATCTGAGGAATTTCGGTTAATATTCGTTTTAACGTCCCTTTCGTTTTCGATAGAAAAAGTTAATTTTCTGCTATTTTCACTTTTGATGTGTTCAACTATCTTCCTACATTCTTGGAAAGTAATTTTCTTGGAGGAAATGACGAAAATAAAATTTGACGAAAAATTAAAAAAAAAAGGTTGATTCGATAGAACACATCCACCAAACTCCATTATTCACTCATCATACCATCTCGTCCCGTGTGTATATACTACATAGTCATGTTATCATCATTAGCCAATCAGCGGCTGCCCCATTGTCACGTGACACCCTGTGCATTTCGAAATTATTAAATTTTGGCGCCATCATTTACTAGTCAAATTTGAGTTCAACAGTTGCTTTAGAATGGTTGTGTGTAGTGCGTGCTCAAAGTCCGAGTGGGACTTTATTAAACAAGTTTTGAGGGACGATAGCGCTGCTGTTGCTATATTTTGATCTCACGGCATACTCAAGACCTCTCTTATGTGTCCTAAGTGTGGTAATGAACTTAATTATCATGAAGCCTCCCATAATTAATGTAAATGCACTGATAATATTTCCAACTACTTACCTTTCCAGGTCCCGAATTCATTATGGGGTACCCATGCCCGGTTAGGTCAACTGTATGCCCTTGACAATTGGTTAGGTTAAGTTGTGTTATTTTCGTTAGTTTTAACTGTACACTCTTGACGATTGGTTAGGTTAGGTTAGGTTACTTTTGCCATGAATATTAAGTTAGGTTAGTTCCCCTCCTTTCCTTCCCCCACCCAAAACCCCCGATTCCCCACGGGTTCCCCTATAATTGTCGACACAAAAACATACTGTATTTTCCTGGTGTATTTTTGTGTGTTTTCTTCAAATCTGACCTTCATTTTCCGTAAAAATAGTTTTTTGAGGATATGTCAGATCGTCATTTCCTCAAAAATGGGGATTTTTCCGAGGAAATGATGGTCAGATTTGAACAAAACACACCAAAATACACCAGAAAAATGTTTTCGTGTCAAAAACGAGGGAGGGGGCAGTTAAAACGAATCTTTACCAAAACTTCTTGTTCAGTTGATGTTTTCATTTATATTGTGTGTAGATTCTGTTTAAACATTTTATCTTTTAAATAAATGCACGGATAAAAGTCACGGAAGTTTAGATCTGGTGACGAATGGAAAATTTGTTGGACGGAAGGACTCTTCTATTTAAAGTATCACGTAAGTATCGTGAACTGAGGACATCACGTAAAGCATGTTTTGCGCTAGGGAACTAATTCCCACGTGTAGAGAAGATATAGTAAAAATGTCACGCTTTTATTTCAGTTAATAAAAAATATACAAACTTTTTAAACTGCAAAATGTTTAAAAACTCGGCCGATATGTCCCAACATATCCTAAACTGGAACATAAAGTAAACAGTACATGTACCAATTTTGAAATGTTCCTAAAATAAACTACAACAAACACTTACAAATTAGTACATTTACCATTTAGCTATCGTACAATCATTTCGAAAAGTCCTGTGGAGGAACTCTATGTTTCTTACGATATTTATCGATCTGAAAAATGGAGTTTCACGACACACACGGAACGTTTTGAGTGGATTGCAGCATCTGTAAACGGTGGCAACGAAGAGTCATCATCAATCAGCAAAAAATTAACTATAATGAAAATTACTGAATTGATTATACTCACACTTCGACGAAATTCCCCTCAATCTTCCTTCAAAGTTTGACTTACCTGAAAGAAGAAAATGTTACGTATAAATAAAAGGTAATACGATTTGAATGCAATTGAAAATCTCATTGGTAACTCCGATGAAATGAAATACTTAAAAGAAAAATATCCAAATGTAGTTTGAAAACAAAATATACGTCATACGCGTCAACAATGCAACGACCGACACGAAAAAAAATGACCGGCGGAGCAACGTCATATTTCGAACACTACATATATTTAGTTACGCCGCAGCAAAAGGATTAACGCATTGAAACTAACGCGATAAGATTAACGCGGCGTCAACAACATTTTCACAAAATCAGGAATAAAACAAAATCAAGTAACGCCTCTTAAACGATTACCTTCCTGCTTTATCTTTTTATTGAAATCCTTTTGATTGAAGTGAAATACATTACACATTTAAAGGGGTCGCCGCGTCACTTGCTTTCAAATTTAATTACATCCCAGAAAATTCATTTAATCGAGTCACTTATTTCCGGCTCCAAAGGGTCAAAGATTCGCGGTGCGTGCGATAAAGGAGAGAGAAAGAGCGCTCTTCAAGGCCCCAGTTTGCTCGACTTTCAGGAGGAACATCGGGAGAATATCTGCACGACGAACCTTGACAAAGTTAAAGATGGGAGAGAAATTACCTTCGTCATGAGTAACACCAACAATTCATACGATATTGGTGAGTCTGATGAATAATTTTACTTTCGGGGCGTTATCATTAAGGAAAGACCCGAGGGGAAACATGTTCCGCAACATTAATCACAATAATCACATGTTGTGGAAATGTGATAGAAGAACTGACCTGGTGAAAAAAAATCACTTATGATAAAGCAGAACTTCAAAATCAAATCCACAGTATTATATATATATATATATATATATATATATATATATATTATATATATATATATATATGGGAATGAACTCAGAATGGTTCCCTGAGGTTTTTATGATACACACAGACCGTGCATGAACCAAGGAACTCTTCTAGGAAAATTAAATCCACTATAGTCCGAATAAGTAATGGTAAATGACAAACACTATAGTTTTTTCTTTTTCATGATGTTAGCCCGGCTAAAAATATAGTAGTTACCCCTTTTTCTTTGATGTATTCAATCTGACGTGAAGGCAGCGAGTCTTTTGCTTATATTGAGGTTCTAAATGTAGCGGGGCTAGGCTACTTTAAACCCTAGATCCTGTCCCAAGGCTGGATCCTATCTGCTTTGCAGATAGCTGGTGAGGGAAGCTATATTTTTGGGACCTCTTTGCGAGTGACCCCTTGCCCACGTCGGCTAACATCATGAAAAAGAAAAATTATAGTGTTTGTCATTTACCATTACTTATTCGGACTATAGTGGATTTAATTTTCCTAGAAGAGTTCCTTGGTCCATGCACGGTCTGTGTGTATCATATATATATATATATATATATATATATATATATATATATATAGAGAGAGAGAGAGAGAGAGAGAGAGAGAGAGAGAGAGAGAGAGAATGTCCGCTTCGCCTTGCGCAGCAAAAACCCTTCGAAAGAAAACCTAGGGGAAGACTGGGACCTTCCTGGTTCTCCCTTAATGTGTATACTAAATTTGGTTCAGATTACCCAAACCGTTTAGGCGTATACGAGTATAAAGAAAAAGACATCATCATCATCACCATCAATATATATATATATATATATATATATATATATATAAAATAAGGAAATTGAAGTGAAATGTGCAACACACAGGAAGTTTCGTAATTGCGACGCTGGGACACGTCCTGAGAAAGTCTCTTACCACTACACTATCCAGGAACACCCAAAAATTTTCTTCTAACTGTAGCTTTTGACCACACCTCGCTCTATTATGTGTTTTTCTAGAAAGCACTCGTGAACCTTTCAGTAACTATTATTAGAGAGAAATCCAATACCCGGTATATATATATATATATATATATATATTATATATATATATATATATATATATATATATATATATAATATATATATTATATATATATATATATATATATATATATATATTATATATATATATATATATTATATAAGATAATATATATATATATATAATATATATATATATATATATTATATATATATATATATATATACTGTATATATACGCCATAAGTCGCATTACGAAGTGAGTTTAACAAAACTCACTTCGGTAAAGCGACTTATGGCCCACCCTGTATATGAAGAAGAATCAAAGATAGAGTTGGTTAGCCAGGAGGATTGCGCCTTTTTGGTGCTATTATTGGGCTACATTCCTTTAAAATTCTCTATAATACAAAGAGAGTCTCATTGTTTTTCTTACGATTTCATCTCATGAAGGCGGTGGTAATCTCACGCGAGAAAGGATTTCACTTTATTTAAACGACTCCATTTTCCATACGACGCTCCAATCACTGACCAATTGTATTAAAGATATAAATACATACATATCTACAACACACGTATGTAGGTGTGTATATATATATATATATTACTGTGCAAAAGTCTTAGGTATTCTTGTACAGTTGCGTGTTTTTCTTTTTTTTAATAATTATGTTGAATATTTCAGCATGTTAGTGTTGTTTTATTATAAATATAAATTATAATGTATAGTCATTGTCAATAATTTCAGTTATTAGGCAGTTTCACGAAGAAAACGGAGGTTTCATCAAAACGTGCTACTGCTGGAGATAGAATGGAATTCAACACAAAACTTCTAGGTACTATTTTACAAGATATTCTAAGCTCATTCAGTAACAGTTTGTAAACAGAACTTCTATTGCATGCTTTTGTAATTGTTTAATGCTCCTAACTAAATGAAATTTAATTTCTTTAATAAAATTTCTTAATTGTTAATTTCCTCTCTTTTCCAGATAAAGGCATAAAATTTTACATTGGTTAAGCAATAGCTAAAATATTCATTGCAACTCGACATCGGGTGGTATCATTGCACGAGCAGGGTCAATCTCAATCAGAAATATCGCGACAACTGGGTATCAAGATGTGGTATTCAAGCAATTTTGAAGAAACAGCGCGAAACAGGCAAGTTGAAGACCGAAAACGCAGTGGAAGGCCAAGGAAACTTTCTAAAAACGATGAGACACACTTTAAGCTAACCTCTCTCAGAATAGACGAAAATCCAGTGCAGAACTTGCCCAGACCTCACCATGAAAGCCATTTCTCAGAAATGAAACAAGTCAAAGAGGCTCAATATACTCAAAAGCACAATAATTGGAATGCTGACCAGGAAAAAGGGTCCTCTCGAGTGACGAGTCAAAATTTGAAATTTTTGGCACAAGAGAAGACAGTGTGTGAGAAGAAGAAACGGAGAACAATTCAGGAAATGTGTTTGCAGCCAACAACTAAGCATGGTGGAGGATCTCCAAGTTTGGGGCTGCATTTCAGCAAATGGTGTTGGGGATCTTATCAAAATTGATGGAATACTGAATGCAGAAAGATACAGACAGATCCTAATTCATCATGCTGTGCCATCAGGTCGGAGATTAATTTGGGCAAAATTTTATTTTTCAGCACGACAATGACCCTAAGCATACTGCCAATGTAGTCAAAACCATTTGGAGAATAAAAAAGAACGTGGAGACTCGCAACTGATGGATTGGCCTCCTCAGAGCCCAGATTTAAATATTATTGAGGCTGTTTGGGATTATTTAGACAAAAGAAGCGAGAAAAGCAGCCAAATCGAGAAGAAGAGGCTACGGTAGGTCCTTTTAGATGCATGGAACAACATTCCAGCGGATTTCTTACAAAACTCTAAGATAGCATTCCAAATCGAATCGCAACAGTTTGCAGGAAAAGGTCGGTCATACAAAATACTGACTTTCGACAATTGTATGTACTTCTCAGTACTTATGTTGATGGTTCTCTAATAAATGATAAATCTTGAAGCTAATACCGTATTTTAACCTTTGAAATTGAGAAAATTTATCAGTACAAGATTTTTTTCAGACCTGCCTAAGACTTTTGCACAGTAATATATATATATATATATATATATATATATATATATATATATCTATATATATATATATATGGGAATGAACTCAGAAAACCGTACAATATCAGCATCCCTTTGAGTTCTCTACAAAAAAGCGGTTGCGATGCTTCACCTTTAAAGCTCTGAAGAGGAGTTGAAATAAACTCAAAAGCACTCGTACGGATTTCCTTATTTCTTTGCATGTTTGCGATTATATATATATATATAATATATATTAATCTTACTAACCTTAGTTTTGCTTCCGCCTGAATTGCTCATTCTGACGAAGGTCAAGCTTGTTGCTCTACCTTAGACCTACGGCTTAACGTGAAAGAATACTAATATATATATATATATATATTATATATATATATATATATATATATATATATATATATATATATATAGCATGGAACCCAAATGCTTGTTGATTTTAACCACAATTTGCACCTGATCTTTTGTGTTTACTGAGCTCTCATTAATTAAAATTTAGCATGTGAACACATCATGTTATAGTGTTTTGTTTAAACATGAATAAATAATGGTTAAAATATCCTGAGTAAAAAAATATTAATTATTTAGAAAATAAAAAAATTAATATTAAAATATGAAGAGAGAGAGACACTGGCAGCGGTACAACATAAATATTAAATTTTAATGATATTAACTCGAGAGATTCATTTATTGAAAAATATTTCAATTTATTTTTATGAGCAACTCGATCAAAGATCATAAAATTATCTCGATCATATATTTATGATCCAACAATAAAAGGTGATTTCTAGGAAGAAGATAATCTAAATTGAGGATGAACATGCATAGTTCTGCGTATTCGTAATGGAATACTGCTGAACCTCCCCGCCCCCCAAAAGAAATCGTTTTATGTTTTTGCAATAAGATGGTATTAGAAATATTACAAATATCCTGATGAGTTACAAAGTATTTATTAACTAGTGTAAAATTATAAATTTGTTAATTCATTTGTATATGAAAATGACGCGTGTAATTTCGAGAGCTTTGAGACACGCGTCATTTTGATAATGTCTTTGTTCTTTAATAGTGTCAACTCTTCAAAGACCGCACGTCGTTCCACCGCACAAATCACAATCAGTTATATTCTTATTGCTCGTTTCTGAATAATGTTGTTGTTGTTGTTGTTGTTTAAAGCGTCGTCTGACGGTGTCAAGTACAAACTTTTCCCACGCGAGTATGTGCGATACATTATGTAAGGATAAACGAGAGTTTGATACAGTTAATACAATATATTTAGAATTATGCGCTTGAGGTTATTATTGCGACGCTCCTATAAAAATCTTCCAAGAAGATATAATTCATGCGGTTCTTCCATTCTAAATTCTTGTCAAGTATTTTTCTAAGAAATTTTGTTACTCTACGTCGTTTTATAATAAATCACTAAATCCGGCCGCACGCGGGATCGTCTCGCGAGACGATCCGCGCGCGGCCCCCTAACATTCAGTTCATCCAATGAACATTTTGCGTATTACTAAGGGATCGTTAGATTCGTTTAAGTTATATTTAACAAAAATGCTGTTGGATGTAAGCCAATCCATCCGCAACTTTGATAAGTTATTTTTTAAATGTCTTTCAGTGTATTAACAGGTTTACGAGAAAAGGCTCTGTCGCGCCTTCCGCAAATATTGCGAAGTTAAGTAATTTGAAGAGAGTGGAAGATTATTTATATGGTGATCCAGAGAAATGGGACCCAAAGAAACCCCTGTAACTCTAAAGTAATAAGTCCTTTTATAAATCATACGCATCATTCGAAAGAGGATAGTTACAAGTTTGTACAGGATTGTATAGGTTTTGAAATACAAGACAAGATAAGATACAAAACAAATAAAAGTGTTAGTTAAACTACACCCTTCAAGATGACTGCATGGACTGTGGAACAGCTGCGTTTCATAACTGAGCAATATTATGAGCATGGAAGAAGTGTAGTTTTCAGCTCAAAGATCTTTCAAGACAAATTTTCAGATGTCAAAATCTCCTTCTAAGAAGTAATCCGTCGGTGTGTCAGAAATTGTGGTGTCATTTACCTTCTGTTTCCATTGACAGAATTGTCGTCTTCGTGCGAAATCTCCATCGTTTAGTTGTTGCACTGTTGAATTTATATGGAAAGAGCATTAAATTTTGCTTGAATATACGGTGTGTTGTTCCATATCCAACTCCTAACAGCTGAGAAGCACGTCTGATGCTTATGTTAGGATTATCCTGTACAATTTCATGAGTTATGTTATGATCTCGTCTATCCTTGCTGTGCGCACTCTTCCAGTTGGTTTTCTTTTTCCAATGCTGCCAGTTAGGGTAAATTTCTGACACACCGACGGATTACTTTCTTAGAAGGTGATTTTGACATCTGAAAATTTGTCTTGAAAGATCTTTGAGCTGACTACACTTCTTCCATGCTCATAATATTGCTCAGTTATGAAACGCAGCTGTTCCACAGTCCATGCAGTCATCTTGAAGGGTTAGTTTTAACTAACACTTTTATTTTGTTTTGTATCTTATCTTGTCTTATTGTCAAAACCTATACAATCCTGTACAAACTTGTAACTATCCTCTTTCGAATGATGCGTATGATTTTATAAAGGACTTATACTTTAAGAGTTACAGGGGTTTCTTTTGGGTCCCATTTCTCTGGATCACCCTTTATAATAAAAATGTACTACTCGAAGAGTGAGCTCTGATGAACATCTTGTTTTTATAATCAGTTGAGTGGAACACGCATTTACCGAGTGCTAAAACCTGATATGAAATGGACAAATAACTTTGAAACCAGTCATTTATAGCTCCTATAACTAAGGCCATAAAATATATTTTGTTGAGTAAGCTATTACTGTGTATCACATCAAAAGCTTTACTCAAAACCATAAAAAATAGGGATCATGATTTCTTTATTCGCTTTAGCGACATTGGCGCTTTCCATAAGACTTAAAACAGTCATTTCAGTCGATTTTTTCCCCACCAAAACCTTACTGATGAAGAGGCAGTAAATTATATATGAGGTCCTCCTAGGAAGAAGTGGCTAAGCGCCAAAAGTAAAAAACGCCGAGAAAACGCAATTATAAGTTGTTCCAATTTGAAAATGGAGTAACTTTTGAATTTTTTTTCAGATATTCCGTCAAAATATCTTCAACAGTTCAAAAGTTATTATGTCACTTTCAGATTGGTACAACTTTTAATCTGCGTTTTCTGGGTTTTTTACTTTTGGCGCTTAGCCACTTCTTCATAGGAGGGTCTTATATATTGTAAGTACTGCGCTTAGTGTTTTACACTTCGCTGCATGCAGAAAATGAACACACTGATCTATAATTAATTGTTAGTGGGGAATAACTTCCCTTGAAAAGGGGTGTTACATAACCTGTTTATTTAATAAGCTTCAGTATAGGTACAGGAATATTGTGCGTTTATTGACTGAATAATTCCTGGAATGATCTATGGTTTTGCAATACATTTAGGAGACAGTTATCTTCTTTAAAGGGAAGTATCTGTTTATGATATTAGATACGAATTTATAGAATAATTTAAACGTGAGATCTAGGTCGGTCGAAGGCTCAACATAGTTAAATTGATTATTATATACAGCAGTAGTTTCCCACTTTTTTCGGCTCAGGGCACCCCAATGCTATCTGTTCTTCTTTCGTGGCACCTCGGAGAATTTTCGTCTCCTACTGTTCTACATCCAGCGCCGCCAGCTCGTGGCTCCCTACTTTTACCAAGACGACCAAGGCAGGCCACCCACTGTCAATGGGGATTGTTATTCGAACATATTTCAAGAATTCCTACTTTCAGATTTGCAGCAAATCGACAAATTTGTCTCCGGCGACCTAATACTGATGCAGGACGGTGCAGCGACCTGTTACGATCGGCGTGCACGTTAATTAATGGCTGCGACAGCATTTCCCTAGTCGAGCAATTAAGCGATACTTTTGCCAGCTCGTTCTCAGATTTGACATCACGTGACTTCTTCATGCGAGGTTATGTGAAAATTAAAGTCTTCGCGATTCCTTTCAATAGTGTGGAGTAAATGAAGAACAAAATTACCGATGATATGAGTGAGCAACGTTCCTATCGAAGCATTTACACAGCGTTTGCGACTGTGTATTACAAACGATTACAGTCATGTTTCTTTGAATTTCACGCTAATTTATTGGAAAATTACTGAGATGAAGTTTGTTATCTGGAACTAATTATGAAGGACTTATAATATGATATATCGTACATACAGATTACGTAAGCTCCGCCCACAAATCAGTCTCATGCAATACTCTCTCGCACGGGTTTGGATAGATGTGGAATGAGTGTCAGTGACGGTCATAAACGTAACCTTAGATACTTGGAAATAAGCCATTACCATGCCATCTGCACGGCATACCAAAGTTTTGGCAAGTTTTTCTTCGATATCCTTCGGGTTTCGTCGCGTATATCATCATCACAAACGAAAATGTTGGATCCTTCGAGATTACTTCCGTTTTGGGGAATTATGACTTTCGCTCTTTTATTAGCGGTAGTTTGTTCTTACCTGTAGTCTGAGAATTGCCTTTCCCAAACGCACGCTATTCTTCATTCTCAAGACACCTTTTCTTCCTTAACTTCCTTATCTTGAATAATATCCTCCAATTTCTTTCGTGTCTCGGGATTCGTTTCTTTGCTACTATCAGTCATTCCATTTATTATATCATCATCCTGATACGATTTATCCTCGAAACGGATTTCTTTCCTTGCATAGCTACTTTTCAACTCCTCCATGCTACGATATTATAATTCAATGAATTTAGTTTTGATTTTAAGGTCATTTATAAGCAAACATGACACTTCTCTCCATCTCTATATTCCCGAACATTCGTTTGACGTTATCAATTTTTAATAACTTACTTTCATGTTGGATCGCTTTTATCACCCTTTCAATGTCTTTATTATGCTATTGTTCCTGCGAAGGAGGTACGAGAGAGAATTATATTAAACAAATCTCTCACGTCAGATTCTAAGGATTTTACATTTCCTTTAAGCGACATTTTAAGAGCAATTAAATGAAAGTGCTGAAGATTCAGCAAAAGTAATGATTCATTGTTAATAACTGTTTATTTGTTATTTAGTTCATGAATTTCAAATGTAAAATTAAATTACGGGTTGACGTTTTTTTGTTCAAGGTCACGTGACGACGTCTACCGTACAATTAACTACACCTTGACTGTAACTAGACTAAAAAAATGATGTTAGAAAACTAAATTAAAAAATGTGTGTGGAATTTTGCGTAATAATAACTAAACTAAATAATTAAATTTGCATCAACACTACTCGCAGCGGTATTCGTGTTACTAAATAATGTTGAAAAGGAACTTTACTAATTGAAAACTTTTACAAAAAACAAATTTAATCTTGATAATTTTAGTGTCCGCAACACCGTTTCACACGTCCGATCCAAACACTTGAAAATTATTTATGATACTTTATTTTCAATAAATGTGAAAATTATTCCAAATAATCTCATCCTATCTCTCGCGCGTATATAAATCTCCTTGGGTAGGTATATAACTTTAAAGAGAGAACGAATGTTTGTTGAACAGACCGTATTTCATTATAGATTCTTGATTATCCTAAAACGCTTCAATCCCTTTTACACTCTCGGTGAATGGCTCTTAATGTAATTATCGTATTGATCTTTCGGGATCAACGTCCGCTCTTTAAATGGATGAAATTCGCGATGATCATCTCCGTGCGACGACAACGTATACGTGGCTCCGTTCAAAATTAGTCGCGGAGGCGTAAAATTTACTCTTTCAAGAATGGTGTATACACCACAAATACATTAACAACTAAAATTACTGCTTTAGAGAAAACATTATACATATATACTGTGTATATATATATATATGATACAGATTACTTATAAATTAAGTTTTGCAAAGTGACGGTTTCACTGCTTATACTCACTGTTCCATTCACACAGTACGAGCAGCTCGCAACATCATTGCCAAGTATATGGATGTCCAACGTAATAACCCATATTCTAAAATTTTTCAACTTGAAAAAACAAAAAAAAACATGAAATATAAGTGAAATATGAAGAAATCACTAGTCACTCCCTCGAACATCTATACGGTTAAGGCATAATATATATATATATATATATATATATATATATATATATATATATATATATATATCAGGGTGTCCATAAAGTCACGCATCATAGGAAAATACATTTATGTTATTTATTTATTTGCTCGAAATGATTCCCACCAATCTCAAAACATGTTTGTAAACGAAAAAGCAGGTTTCTTTGAATGTTCCTCAACATATTTGGCCTGATGGAGACATAAATAAATAGACATTCCTATAAATAAATAGACATTCCTATGACGCGTGACTTTATGGACACCCTGTGTATATAAATAATTACTTAATTACAGATGAGTTACGGTATCCTCTAAGAAGCAGAGAGTTTTTATAGACACGCAAAAGTTCTTAAAACTATATAATAAAAATAATATTGGAACCGTAGTCAATTTATACAAACTGGATGACACCAAACTCGGCAAAAACGTTGTTTAAATTGACCGTATTTATTACAGTGATATTGAGACACAGTTTCAAAGGAATTCTCAGACATTTTATTCTTCAATAAATAAAGATAAAAAAGATTTTAATGGGAGCCAAATTAGAGGATAGAAAAGGAAGCGATTATCGTAAATAAAATCTTAAAAATGACATTACCTTCATATAATATATACAGGGTGATACAGAACCGTGTACCCACAAATAACTTGTTACAAACATTTTCCGAAGCACATTATTGCATTCCCTTATATATATATATATATATATATATATATATATATTAACTGAGGCTAATCTAACCTAACGTAACTTAACCTAAAACAAATCGGAGTTTGTGTAAAGTCTGCGGAAACACGAAGGACGACTTATTTAACTTCAAGTTTTCTATTTAAAATCGTAGGGCGGGTGAAATTCGAAAAACTAATCATTGTATATGGTAAAAAAAAAAGCTCTCTAAACTTTCTTACAAACCCCCACCCCCTACTTTATCACAAGCGAAAGTAAAGTGATTAGAAATTTAAAAATATAAAATATAACCTGTTCGATCTGCTGGGTAAAAAAGTGGTCACGGATGAAATTTTACATAAAAGTTAAGACCAACTTGGGCATATATATATATATATATATATATATATATATATATGATGAATAAAACCACGAAGGTTTTATTCATCAAATATTTTTCACGTGTCACTTTCGTGAAATAATTTTTCATATATATATATATATTTAGGGTGTGACAGTTGCCCCAACTTTGTCCTACAATGCTGTTCAAAATTTTGGTGTTGCATATTGACATAAAAAATACCCACGTGCAATTTTTTGAAGATTCATGCATATTCGAGTGCGCACCAGCAATTTGAAAAATAGCGATTTTGCTTATACGGCATACGCGCTTATATATGAGATTACACAACCATCATAAGGGATATTAACACAAATCATTTGCCTGTCTTAATTAAAAGCTGTTATCACTAACACAAAAAAGTTAATCATTCTTATTCTCTCATGGTACATTAAGGGGTTTTATCATATATTCACAAGGTATTATTTCTCTAGAGCAAGAAACCATGATTTCTGTTCGGAAACAGATGATCGTTTGCGCTGATTAGGAACGCGGAGTCTGTCATTTTCAACTACTTGAAGGACTTCTTGAAAGCGCTCCTCATCCCTGGCAACATTAAGAAAGTCATGGCAACGTTTTACACCACGCTCTGCAGCCTCATTGACGACCTGAAGCTTGTCCACAACCCGTTTCATGTTCAGGTAGTCGTCATGATCCGCCCATTCACTGGCTGGACTGTGGAGAAACTGATAGGGCATGCCTAAATGGTGAAGAACCGGCTTGAGTCAGGCCCAATTAGGTCCACCAGGGCAGTGCCACTTTCTGGGACAGGGGGAAGATATGGCTTTCCATAGCCCCCATGATTGAGCCCCACTCTCTTAGTAACTTCAGTGCCTTCATGGCAAAGAAGGGCCTTCCTCATCTCCTCTTTTGTCCTTTCTTGTACTTGGGACGAGAACAAAGCCAGTGGGGCCAACAATTGCACTCAGCTGGGTCGGCGAGATGTTGTTTCGAACACTGCATGAAACAAGTTCTGCCGACTTCAGAATATCATGGGGCACAAAATTGAAACTCCCTCTTTCACTGTTCTCCGATGTTTTCTCTTTGGTTCAGCAGTGCTGGCCTCATCAATGTCATCGTCCTCATCAGAGCTAATAGGTGAATCAGTCTCAGCCTGTACATTCTCAGCATGATCACATTGCTCTCTCTCTTGTCGCTTCTCTTCTCGCATCTGCCTTTTCTGTCGCTTCTGAACCTTTTCTGTGAGTACTTTGTTTACCCCAGAGTAGGTAGCTACTCTGTCACTTAGCATGCTTTTCATAAAGAGTATGTCAGTATCGATGGCATCTTGTTCGGCCTGAGTTTTTCCCCTTTTTCGCAGCCGCCATGTCTTTCAACACTGTGTTCTTATAAAATTTCATCGTCAGGCTCAATTCTGATTTAAACTTCATAATTCCAGGATCATCAGCCCGTCTTCTATCCTCATTCTTTTTCCTAAGCATCATGTAGTCTTTGTCATAGTAAGTTTTAATCACTCGGCCAATATTGTTCCTGCCTGTAATGGTCGGGACATTCGCCTTCTGGTAATGCAAAAGCACATTGTCAATGGTGGCAGATAAAGCCTGGTCCCAATGCATATCCCGAAGGTTTGCTAACATACATAGTAAGACCTGCCTATTAGTTGGCAGTTTGCAGCCCTTTATTTCCTTTTCTTCTTCTTGGGGTACGGTGCCCAATAACATTCTGACATACTCATCATCTTGCCGTGTATCCATGATTAAATTCTCTATTCACAACATCAAATCACTGTCAAGGGAAGAGAAAAGAGCATCATTAAAATTAAATGCAATAAAATAATACGTGGAAAATTTGTGGGTCAGCGTTCCAGACCCGGAAATGAAAATCTGATAAAATGTGCTATTTTCACACTTATTTATGAAGTTCATAAGCTGAAATAGCAATACTTGCTGGTACGACGGTGCTAGCTCAAACATGCACCGATCTCCAAGAAAATTTACAGGGGTGTTTCCTAGATAAATACAAAACACTAAAACTTTGAACAGCATTGTAGGACCATTTTTTGATTTTTGAAGGGCAACGGTCACACCCTAATATATGTATATATATATATAAGCTTTCTCGATACTACTGTACGACCGAATCAATTCCATTATAACTTTTCATAGAAGCCTAAAGATCAATTGTCAGACAAGAAAGGGTGAAAAAGAAAGAGGAAAAAAAAAAAAAACAGAATTGCCGTTGAAATCGAAGAAAATGCTTAACGGCAACTTAATGGTAACTGAACGGCATCGCAGAATCCAAATATTTATGAATAACCCCCCCCCCCCCCCCAACCCTAAAAACTTTTCTTCGCATTCACTGCGAGAAAGTTAAGAGAAAAATGCCAAAGACGGAAAATATATTTATTTATAACTTCGAAAAGTTATTAAATATTATATACAGGCGTTATATATATATATATATATATATATAACAATCTCAAATAAAACCCCTTTGCAAATAATATTAAAACTTAACAACTTTACCTTACATAAATAATAAATAAAAAAAAAAGGGAGAGCGAGAGATGCGTACGTACAAACGTTACGACCCCCCTTTCAATATTGGTAACTCGGAAGGCGTCGAAAATTGTAAACATTTGTTGAAATAAATCTATATAAAGTGGAATTCAATATTGCCTTCAAAGTGATTCCGAGCGCGAGATTTAAGTCTGTCAATAATAGTTGGAGACGGAGCTTTCTCCTCGCGTCAAATAAGTCATTTACATTAAAACTTTTTCCTTTTCCTTCCCCCTTTTTTTTTTCTCCCAAGAAAAAAAGGGAGTTTGTGTCGAAGAAGTGAGGAAAATTTTTCACCTTATTGAGGATCGAACATATAGACGAAAACTTTAAGAAATTTCGGAGGAAAATTTTTTTTATTTCCTTTCTTTTTTTTTTTTTTTTACCATTTTGCATCGATCGTCTTGACAAATGCTTTACCATTTTATTAAAACTGTTCTCGTCAGATATATATATATACTGTATATATATAATTATAATATATATAATATATATATATATATATATATATACAGGGTGTTTGAAAACTTTCTGTACAAATTGTAATGGGGGATAGGCAACACCAAGAC
Source organism: Bathynomus jamesi (assembly GCA_023014485.1). Taxonomy (NCBI): domain Eukaryota; kingdom Metazoa; phylum Arthropoda; class Malacostraca; order Isopoda; family Cirolanidae; genus Bathynomus; species Bathynomus jamesi. The sequence goes on along the minus strand of JAJOZX010001391.1, from coordinate 74,047 downwards.
AAACCCTTTTCGTCTATAAGTGTATGTCCGCTGACGTCACCATTCGGCGCGAGAGGGCGCCGCTGCAATTGGCTAAAAGGTGAAGTGGGCTAGACTCGCGCTTGCCGCGGGCATTCTTAAATCGGACGTAGTACGCGTAACATGGAGCGCTTCACGACTGCTGAGATGGCTGACATGCATATGGTGTATGGGGCTGCCAATGGAAACGGAAGAGCTGCTGTGAGGTTGTACCGACAGCGCTTCCCAAACAGACGTGTGCCAAACCACCAAACGTTTGCGCATTTGCATCGGCGACTGCGAGAAACTGGAACATTCCATGCAAACATGCATGACACTGGTCGGGAGAGAAACGTGCGCACTCCTGACATGGAAGAAGAAATCCTACGGCGATTTGAGAACAATCCAAGCGCAAGCACGCGAGGTGTTGCACGTATCCTCGGTGTGAACCACGACCTGGTCTGGAGTGTTGCACGAGCAGCAGTTACATCCGTTTCATCGTCAGAGAGTCCAAGCATTACAACCTCGGGATTACCCTCTTCGTGTGGAATTCGCACGCTGGTTTCTGCAGCAGACAGCGGTGCAGCCTAATTTTCCGGCTTATGTGCTGTTCTCAGATGAGGCCTGTTTCACATGTGAGGGTGTGTTTAACATGCACAATTCTCACGTGTGGGCGCACGCAAATCCACATGCTACACGGGTGCATGCTCATCAAGAACGGTTCGCCGTCAATGTTTGGGCGGGTATCGTCCATGGCAAGTTGATTGGGCCGTACCTGCTGCCTGCCCGACTCGACGGGCGGGTTTATCGGATATTTCTTGAAGAAACGTTGCCGGAACTGCTGGAAGATGTTCCCGTGGCTATTCGTAGACGAATGTGGTTTCAACACGACGGAGCCCCAGCACACTCCAGCAACGATGTGCGGGATTATCTGAACGCCACTTTTGGGGACAGATGGATAGGCCGGGGTGGGCCCGTAGCCTGGCCACCGAGATCGCCCGATTTAACATGCCTCGATTTCTTCCTGTGGGGACACATGAAGAACCTCGTGTACGAGACTCCCATTTACTCAGAAGAAGACCTCGTAGCAAGAATCGCTGTCGCCGTTGGAACTGTTCCCGAAATGCCGGGAATCTTTCGACGTGTACGTCGGTCAATGCTTCGACGCTGTCGGGCATGCATTGATGCTACCGGTCGCAACTTTCAGCACCTTCTTTAAATAACATGTTACGCGTACTACGTCCGATTTAAGAATGCCCGCGGCAAGCGCGAGTCTAGCCCACTTCACCTTTTAGCCAATTGCAGCGGCGCCCTCTCGCGCCGAATGGTGACGTCAGCGGACATACACTTATAGACGAAAAGGGTTTGTCTTGGTGTTGCCTATCCCCCATTACAATTTGTACAGAAAGTTTTCAAACACCCTGTATATAATATTATATATATATATATATATATATATATATTATATATATATATATATACATATATATATACACACGTTACACTGCACGATTTTCACTTTTTAAAACTCACGATTAGGTTTACTGTCTCGAGGGTCTTGTTTTGCAGTTTGCCCAGTTTTACAGTAAAGAGGAACGAATTGTACGATAAGTTTTCGCGTTTTTATATTTCCCAGTCAAAAAAAAAAATTTTTTTTTTTCTGTGTCCCGGGGGAGGAGAATTTACTTAAGGAAGGCAATTTTATTCCGTATTGGGGAGTCGTTTTGTATCACTCGAAAAAGATATTCTAAAGTTATAAAATTGAGGTTATAAAACATTTTGCGGATATAAATTTTTCTATTTTCAGCGTTGAAAAGCGAGTTCCTAAATTTTAAAAATAAAAATATTCTAGCATTCAGCGTGTATTATAACCACTGGAAAAAATACTTAGAACTGCAAGACTTTTTTTTATTAATTATTAACTTAATATTAATATTAATTAATTATTAACTTAATATACGAATGAACAGTAACTTCCAGAATGACAGTACACTTAAATACTTCGCTTCTTGCGAATGACACGTACGAGTAATTTTTCTAAGATTGAATCAAAATCAGTAAAACGTTTACATATATGATATTAAATGCAAAAAACTTCATTTTTCTACGTGAAGGTCAAAATATGATAATAAAAACCCACTCTAATTGACAGTTTATTTCCACAACAGTTTCGATGCCCACTGGCATCCTCTTCAGGTGGATACAGAAAACGAATGAACCAAAAACAAGAGGGAAAACAGTTCAGGGACCATTAAGAATTCGCAGTAATTATGTCAAAATAATAGAATCTGTATGTATAGAACAAGAAGATAGTTTTAAATTTGTGCGAATGTACTTATAAGCGGGACCCTTTAATAAAATGCCCTTCCGGTGTCGGGAGAACGGGATCTAACCTAGGTGCGAATTTCTTAATGGTCCCTGAACTGTTTTCCCTCTTGTTTTTGGGTCATTCGTTTTTCTGTATCCACCTGAAGAGGATGCCAGTGGACATCGAAACTGTTGTGGAAATAAACTCTGTCTATTAGAGTGGGTTTTTATTATCATATATGATATTAATATTCTAGTGAGGCACAGTGCCACTAACACCAGAAATTTGAATTTGCGCTTTTCAGTTTTTTGAATGGCTGTTAATAAGTGCAAATCATGATTATTGAGGAAAGTATGTGAATTTATTATAATTTGTTTTAAAATAAAGTACTGGATTTACGAACAACTGGCACAGTGCCATGTATAAATATAAGCAATTATAATTATTCCAATTTACCATAAAATTTTGATTTTCCATTTTCTTTCATATTCTTTTTTCACGGATGATTAATTATCGGGTGACAAGTAGCACCGCCCACTATCGCTATGAGAGAACAAGTAAGACTTAAATTTAAACGACACTGTAAGGGTGATCCAGAGAAATGGGACCCAAAAGAAACCCCTGTAACTCTTAAAGTATAAGTCCTTTTAGAAAATCATACGCATCATTCGAAAGAGGATAGTTACAAGTTTGTACAGGATTGTATAGGTTTTGACAATACAAGACAGATAAGATACAAAACAAAATAAAAGTGTTAGTTAAAACTAACCCTTCAAGATGACTGCATGGACTGTGGAACAGCTGCGTTTCATAACTGAGAGCAATATTATGAGCATGGAAGAAGTGTAGTTTCAGCTCAAAGATCTTTCAAGACAAATTTTCAGATGTCAAAATCACCTAAGAGCTGAAACTACACTTCTTCCATGCTCATAATATTGCTCAGTTATGAAACGCAGCTGTCCACAGTCCATGCAGTCATCTTGAAGGGTTAGTTTTAACTAACACTTTTATTTTGTTTTGTATCTTATCTTGTCTTGTATTGTCAAAACCTATACAATCCTGTACAAACTTGTAACTATCCTCTTTCGAATGATGCGTATGATTTTATAAAAGGACTTATACTTTAAGAGTTACAGGGGTTTCTTTTGGGTCCCATTTCTCTGGATCACCCTTTATTTTATAATTTGGGTTGAATCTCTTCCCAAATCAATTTTTAACTGGGGAGATAAAATTAGTCAATTCCAATGCTAAAACACTAAAAAAAACCAATTCTTATTTAAACAAGTTACTTTAAAATAAATCTGAATTATATTAAACAGAGATTATGTTTACTTGAAATTGGGCTTCACTTCGTGTAACAATTTTGAAAATGTTTAATTCCAAGTAAATATATATTCTAAACCGCGTTAAATCTAAGCCAAATTTATTTTGAAGTAACATCGTTTCTTTAGTCCAAATTTTGCAAATTTTTGCCTCATAATTATGAATACTGCTTTTCTTTAAATAAATAAAAAGGATGTTGAGAAGGGGGGGGGAATGCGCCGCAAATGGTGAACTCAATTGTCAAACCGTTTTTAAAAGTAGTTTTTATCCACTCTATTTATTTATACTAGTTAGTATACAGTAGAGTAGTTTTAAGAAAAGTAAGTTTGGCGTTAAAAAATGAATACAATATAGGAATAATTTAATACTAACTATTACAAAAAAGAAATTTGGTCAAAGCGACAACATGGGGCTGAGATTTAAATTTTTCTTGTTAAAAAAGTTTACCTTTCCAGATTTAAAGAAAGTTTTTTAAGCCGCTCAAGTTTTTTTTTTTTGTGTGTGTGTGTGTATATACATTATATATACACATAGGGGGTTAACAGAAGTAAATAGAGGACGATGATTGTCGTTAAGAACAAATGGCAAAGTTCATCTACGGAATGCTAATATACGCATGTTTGGCAAAAACCCCAAAACCCAGCAAAAACCCAACTGGTTTTTTGCTGGGTTTTTGCCAACCCTGAATATATGTCACCTTTACTAAATGTAAAGGAGAAAACAACGCAATTCTAAATATACTAATTAACTAAATCTCTTCGTATTTAACCTTTATTATCAAGTAAAAACTAGGAAAGAAACGAATGTCTATTTACTTTTGTCAACTATATATATATATATATATATATAATTTTTGTTTTCATTGCAAAAGTAAATATCCACCCTTATGTAGAGCACAATTATCTAATTAGGTAAATTAGGCGAGAAAATAATGTGTATTGACTAAAAATTTATTACAAAGAAATATTCAGTGTTTCGTTGATTTTCTCTTTACTTTTTACACTGCAGAAATGCGCTTGGGCATAGCCTGAATGAGATATTGGAACCGATCTCTCTCTCAACATTTGTGGCAAAGCTTCCTTTGGGAAGGGGGAGGAGGTCATTTGAGTGTTTTCTTATCGCATGATCAAGAATGTGGCACGCGTGTTCTATTGGGTTGACGTCATGTGACTAGCCTGGCCAGGAAAAACGCTGGATGTCTTGACCATTGTCACGTGCGCGTTCTACGAGCAGTGTGGGCTGGAACGCCGTTCTCCATAAAACCTGTAGTTTGTACGGACATCTCGCGAATGTTACGAGCGAGAGCAAGCCCCTCCCTCTTTCACAGAAGAAACTTAACATGCTAACATACTGAGCTGACGTTGTAAGTCGCTTTTTGATATGTCCCTTCCTAAAGAAGATTCTTTTAACGTAGTGAACCAGAAATAAAGGTATTTCAATAGTGAAGACTGGTAAAGAACCCTTTTGACGGATGTGTCCAAAATGAATTTGTTTGGTACGCACGAAAGGCAATGCAATCGGGCGCAGACTGGATGAAAAATTGGACCCATAATTATAAAACCTATATGACGGGGTTCCATAATGGTATGGCGTTGTTTCAGTAGGTACGACACTGTAAAAATCAATGGTACCATGAAGGAAAAACAATACCATCCCATCTTAATTCGCCATACCATATACCAAGTGGTCAACGTCTAGTGCAGTGGTTCTTAACCTTTTTACTACCATGCCCCCTCTAGGAATTGGTCCTTCCCTCCACGCCCCCCTTCAATCAAAATAACATTCTCAATAACTTCTCAATATTAGCCCATGCTCTCGTTAAGAGAATAACAAATACAATTAGAGAAATTCCTGTTTCTAGGGGGGTGCGCCCCCCAGGTTAAGAACCACTGGTCTAGTGGGTCAAAAGTTTGTTTTCCAACAAGGTAATGACCCAAAATACAGTACAAGTTCAACTTGTGCATTAATTGATTACTGCAAAACTGGTTAATTAAAACATAATGAAGTTGTCGTGTATTGGTTTTTAATAAGAAATTTAATAAACTGATTAAATTGTACGAAATTACGATATGTAAAATAAAAATGTTTAAATATAAAATATTAGTTGGTAACATGAAAGATTCGAAATGCGCTGAGGGCTGGAGGGCCAAAGCCAGTCTCAGACACGATGAGATAGAAGAAAGTGTTTTGTTTGATTTAAAGTTAACTAGAAGCTCTCTCCACGATCAAACTATTAAATTACATATTCGAGCTCGCTTTACCCAGTCATGTTCATTGTCTTCAGTGTTGGGCACTAAAGCGTTAATCCGATAACAGTTAATTAACGAAGTTAACTTTTTTTAACGGACTATTAACGGAAGTTAATTTCCATTTATCGTTATCGGACCAGTTAACTTCCGATAACTCGATATTTAGTCTGTTAAAGTCCGTTAACACGTTAACTGCGAGGAGTCATTCACGGAAGATCACCGCTCCGCGAATGAATTCAAACCGCCATAACTTCAGTCTGCCAATTCCGTCCTCTGCCACAGTGGAACGGCTCTTCTCTCTCGGCAAGGACATCCTGAGGCCCAAGAGGTCAAGACTGGCAGTTGGGCCTAACTTTGAGAAGTTGGTCTTTCTGAAGGGCAACCAGCACATTGTGTCATAGTCTTTAATAAATGTGCCTAAAATTTAATTTTACCTTTCAGTTCCCGCCATAATAATTCTCTGGTAAATTAAAATTTAGTTAATGGTTAATGGTTACAAGGGTTTCAAAACATGTAATCAGTACATTTTTTATTAAAAATAAAAAAAAAGTTATTAAGCAAAAAAGTTGCAAAACTTGATAAAAATACAGTTAAATACCTATTTATTGTTGGATTTTGCGTAAATAAACATTTTCTATGGGTTTTAAAGCTTTTTTCCTTGATTTTTTTAAATGTTAGTAAAGAAATAGTTATCGTTAACGGATTATCGTTAACTTCCGTAACTTTGTAGTAAAATTATCGGATTATCGTATCGGAGTTAAAAATTGGGGTTAACGGATTATCGTTATCGAAGTTAACTTTTTGGTTAACGGTGCCCACCACTGATTGTCTTAATTAAAAATAAACTGGTAAATAGTGACAAATCGTCGTCTTTTTTCCATTCTCTCGCTTTGTTCAAAAAATGTTGGTTGCAAGCTACGTGTCAGTTGAGAACCAGCCGTGCTACCAGTTTATAAAATACAAAAATCAGTCTAAAATAAGTATTAAAAGTGAAATGGTGCTGGAAAGAAAAGAAAATAAGAGAATATATTTTCCAGACATTTTCGGTGAAAACGATGTAACATCCTTTGGGTGGGGTCCATTTCCATTCCAATTCTCATTCCTTTAATTTAAAAAGTGAATTCAACATGGCGGATAGCATTTTCAAAACCTTAACGACTCACGTTTTCTTTCAGTGCCGCCTAACTCGCGTTTTCTCTTGAATCAAATATTTGAGTAATTTTTTTTTTTTTTCATAGCAGCTTACGTTGGAGGCCGATGCATCTCATTTTCTTTATGAGTATCGTGGTGAGAGAGACTTCTTTAAATTTTAATAATCCCGTTCGAGGCTCAATTTTGTCTTTTTCCTCATTTCTTTTTGTTATAAAAATTTTGTTCAGCTGTTTCGGCATTTAAAAAATAAATAAATAAATTATGTAATAAGTTAAAATAAATAAATATTTTTTAGTTGTAAATGAAGGGTAACCTCTGCACTTTTATACGGCCTGAAATTATGAAGTTTATATTTAACGCTTGCATTAATATATATATATGTGTAGTTGGGTGGTCCAAAAAAATGAAAAATATATTTCTCATGACATTTGCCCATATTCCACTACCACAAACGATGTTGGAAATAAGAAACTGGATCGATTCGTGCATATTTAGAGGTGGTGCAACTCGAAGACACGATAATGTAACAAACACAAAGCGTTATTAAGAAAGTGAACTAAAAATTTAATTAAACTGGTGGCAAATTTCTTCAAATTTACGCCACCCTTAAATATTGATGGATTTAGTTCAAAATCCGGTCTGAGGTCTTTCTCCATATAAGGAATGAGAAAATGCCTCAGGAGCTCTTATTTGTACATTTTCATTTTTTATCATATATGCGTGGACCATCTAAATGCGCATTAACGAAGTGTTAAAATTATGTAAATAACTACATTTTCCAGTACACTATTAGCAATGGTTTTAAGATTACTTTTTGGCCGGAAGTTAAGTATATTTTGTCTCGTAAATTGGGGCCTCTTTCTATTAAGAGTTCCGCAAAGTATCGTTAAATATGCCCTACATTATCATACGAGATATCTCAACAAAATCAAGGATGTTCGAATTACATATTTTATGGGGGAGGGGGGGGTTGTGTAGTATTAACGTTTGCAGGCATATATATATATATATATATATATATATATATATATATACTGCTCGTTTTATGACTGTAAACCATTCGCAAATGGTTCATTTTCTTTTCTTTATTTATTACCGTATATATGTGTGAGGGACTTATATAATATCATAAATTGGTGAAATTGTAGGTTTAAATTAAACATAATTGGTTTACTGAACATTATCTTCTTTATTCAGATATAAATTTAAAAAAATCATTTGAGTAAATTCTTTTGATAAATTCTTCGGCATTAATCTTGGCTCTTTATTTATTCGTTTCTTCATTTTTATTTTAGAGGTCGGCTGACTTTTTACTTTTTCCTTTCATAAATGTTAATGCAAATTTCATTTCATAAGTGATGTTTTAATTGTTTTCTGTACTGGCTAGTTAGTAAGGTTTTATTCCGAAATGGTACCTTGCTGTCATTCGCTGCGCTTTTGGATAAAATTTTATTTAGTGCGCGGAGGGAGGGTATAAATAGGAAATTGTTTTTTGTAACGCTCGCACGTTCGTATACATAATATTACAAATTATTTCATTATATAATGCAGTTTGGTTCGGTTAGAAATATTTATGCGGAGGTTCGCTTACGAAAAGTGGACATTTACTTTAAAATGTAATTATTTTGACGTTCGATCGTGTAGCATGGTTGCGCTGTATTTTTCTGTTCATAGTATATTTTAAAGTTAACTAGAAGCTCTTTCCACGATCAAAATGTTAAATTATAAATTCGCGCTCGCTTTACCCCCGCCACGTTCATTGTCTTAATTATTAAAAATAAACCGGTAAATAGTAATAAATCGTTGTTATTTTCACACTCCCTCGCTTTGTTCAAAAAATGTCGGCTGCAAGCTACGTGTCAGTTGAGAACCGGCCGCGCTACCAATTTATAAAATACAGAAATCTGCGTAAAATAAGTATTAAAAGTGAAAATAATACGAAGGAAAAAAATAATTACAATACAATTTCACGACAAAGCACAGAATATGTTGACAATTATGAAATGCCAACCACAGTCACTTGATCTAAATCCAAGTGAGGATTTATTAACATTGTTCAAATCTTCGAAAGCAAAAAGACAAGCCTAAACTTATTAATCTGTTGGAAATAAAATAAAGCTGGAACACCACCAATCAACACACCAATAAATTAATTGAATCAGTGACACGTGGAGTGGCTGCTGCATTGGCCGTAAGTGGGAGACATACAAAATATGAGATTATAGCCTTCACTTTTGGTCCAACTTGGTTTTTTGGGTAATATCACTTTCCTTTTGTTACCGAATTGTGAATTTAATGAGAATTCCTTTTCAGTTGTCAAAAACCATTGACAACACTCATGGTTCCCGATATTACCATGAAAGGTGCCTGGGACGCACATACACTCTTTGTACCTCCTATTTTTGACCAGTTGTTACTTTCTTTTCATTTTCATCTTTCTATCGACATTTTTCAAATTTTACGAAAAAATCGAAGTGGATTCATTATTTTGGCAACCACCCTGAAATGGGCGTATTGGCAGAATGATATTCGATGTGAAAAAAATGTTAAATTTTACATCTTACTTCCACTTAAGCTGTAACTACAAATGGTTTTTAGCATAGAATGATTATATATACCGTCCCCAAAAAATGTATACACACTTTAACAGCTGATAGCTCAATTGATGTTTCTTTCTTTCCAAGTTAAACCCATTAGAATTAATAATGGCAGTCAGACTAAGCTTTGAACAAAGGAAATTCATTCTAAAATGCTACTGGAAGTGTGAAAACGCAGTTGAAGTGCAAAGACAGTTTAGGAGGGAGTTTCAAACAGATCCACCAACGCGACTTACATCACTCGAATTAGAGATAAGTTTGAAGCCGATGGAACTGTTCAGAATGTCCACAAGAAGCGTTCCGGAAGACCACAGACATCGACAAGCCCCACAAAGCAAGAAAGAGTACTGGAAACGTATCACCAAAGTCCAAGAAAATCTGTGCGGCAAGCGAGTCGTGAGGTATGAATTTCAGAATCGTCTGTCCAACGCATTTTGAAGCGCTGTCAATGGAAAAGTTACATTCCAAGATTAGTCCATGCTATTAATGAAGATGATCCGGACCGAAGAGTGGAGTATTGCGAGTGGTACTTGGCACGATGTGGATGTAGATTGGACGAAGGGGTTTCGTAGAATACCCTCCGCGTTCACCAGACCTCACACCACTAGACTTTTTTTATGGGGATACTTAAAAGACAAAGTCTACGCTATAAAACCTGCAACAGTCGCTGAATTGAGAGCAGCCATTGAACGAGAATGCACACAAATACCAAACGAAATGTTTCGTGATGTTTGCGATTCCATTGCTTCGCGTTATCAGCAGTGCCTGGACCAGAACGGACGTCAGTTTGAAAACAGGCGTTGACAAAACAATTAAATAATGTCTGTAGATTCTATTACATTTTGAAAATGAAATGTATTTTAATAAACACTGCCTTTATAATTATTTAAAGTGTGTATACATTTTTTTGGGACGCCCTGTATATATGACAAGCTTGACCTTCGTGAAATGAGGAATAATCGCACGGAACATTTGAAAGGTTGAAATAAATAAATAAATAAATAAATAAATACACAGTACCGTGCAAAAGTATGAGTCCACTGTCAAACTGATAACTATTAGATAATCTGTCGCATGAAAGTTGGTTTTGATACTAAAATACACATTAACTAGAGCCTCTGGTTCATATTAACGTATAACTAAGTTATTACTTAAGTGTATAAAGTTGTATTAGCTGGATGACCCTCTAGTCTGCATAGATTGAACTTGAGGGTTGATTTATTATATTACTTATAACGCATGTGTTTAAAGATCTAGCTAACTATTGATGATGGATCTGCAGTAAATGCTCCTAAGCTACTGTTATATCAGTATTTACAATTAAAAGTATTGACATGTTCACTTAAATTCTAAAAAACAAATTTATCCAAAACGTTTCTCATTATACTCCTAATTCATGCTGTTTTTTTTCTTTCACAGGCTTAAGAAATGACGAAAAGTACAATTTCTGATGGGATTAGATATTAAATAATACATTTGCATGGTGAGGTACTGAGTCAAAGAAAAATAAATGAATCTACAGGTGTTTCCAAAACCAGTGTAAAAACAATCTTGGCTCGTCAGAGATCAAATGGGACCCCAGTTGGTCGTCCTAGATTAGAGAGGCCTTCTAAGCTGTCTCCATCTGATCTACAATATCTAAGGATTACTTCCCTTCGAGACAGACGCAAATCCAGCACTTGGAACACAAGTATTGGACATCTGAGACCTACTGAGTTAAGTTTCATTCGTACAGTAGAGGGATCAACTGAGACACCTGTTGTTTTTTCGAGATCTACTGCAAGTGAAGTGCTGGATTTGCGTCTGTCTCGAAGGGAAGTAATCTTTAGATATTGTAGATCAGATGGAGAAAGCTTAGAAGGCCTCTCTAATCTAGGACGACCAACTGGGGGTCCCATTTGATCTCTGACGAGCCAAGATTACACCAGTTTTGAAAACACCTGTAGATTCACTTATTTTTCTTTGACTCAGTACTTCACCATGCAAATGTATTATTTTGCATCTAATCTCATCAGAAATTGTACTTTTCGTCATTTCTTAAGCCTGTGAAAGGAAAAAAACAGCATGAATTAGGATTATAATGAGAAACGTTTTGGATAAATTTGTTTTTCAGAATTTAAATGAATATGTCAATACTTTTAATTGTAAATATTGATAAAACAATAGCTTAGGAGTATTTATTGCAGATCCATCATCAATAGTTAGCTAGATCTTTAAACACATGCGTTATAAGTAATAATAAATCAACCCTCAAGTCCAATTTATGCAGACTAGAGGGTCATCCAGCTAATACAACTTTATACACTTAAGTAATAACTTAGTTATACGTTAATATGAACCAGAGGTTCTAGTTAACGTGAATTTTAGTATCAAAACCAATTTTCATACGACAGATTATCTAATAGTTATCAGATTGACAGTAGGTAGACTCATACTTTTGCACGTTAGTGGTGGACCGATGTCAGTTTTTCAACATCTGCGGATGCGGATCTTTAATTTCAAATCCGCGGATGCGGATATTTAGTTAATCTACCAATATAATATAGAATTATGAATATATGACAATTTTTCAAATTTCGTGATATTACTATTATGGCAGGCAATGCATAAGAATTAAAATTAATATTAATGTTTTCATTATGATAAAAATAATAACTTTCTCAAGAGTTTCAGCCACAGAAAATTCAATGAAACAAGTTTCATTCAATTTTCTGTGTTACAGGTATTTATATTTTGAGGTTTATATATTTGTTTGTTCATTAACAATTAATACTTTACATGAAATGTGCATGACTGGGCCTTATAAGCTACTTTATAAGCTAATTTAATTGTAAATTGCATAATTTATTGGAGGTAATATCCGCATAAATCCAGTCAGAAGTGCGGATGCGGATGTTAAAAATGATGCGGATATCCGGTCCAACACTAATATATATATATATATATATATATATATATATATATATATATATATATATATATATATATATATATATACAGTGTGTCCCATAAGTCCGGCATCATAGGAGAAATTCATATTTTTCTATTTCTACAAACCATAATTCATATGCTCGGGATGCCAATTTCCCGTCTACCATTCTGTTTAGTGACGAGGCTGATTTTTATGGAAATGGTGAGGTAAATCGACAGAACACTCGCTACTGGTCTCAAAACAACCCTCACTGGTATACCTCTTCAAAGGAACAAGGTGCATCTCGGGTGATGGTATGGTGTGACATTTGGAAGGATCGCATCATAGGCCCCTCTTTTTCGATGACCATGTCACTGGAGGCACCTACCTACGTATGCTCAAGGAAGAAGCATTTCCCAGTGTCTTGAACGAAGAAGGAAATTTCCCAACATGGTTCCAGCAAGACGGCGCTCCTGCACATTACAGCACCCTAGTAAGGGAATACCCGTACCAACAATTCCCTGGTCATTGGATAGGACGTCGAGGGCCTGTGGAATGGCCAGCTAGAAGCCCGGATCTCACGCCACTAGATATTTATCTCTGGGGCCACTTGAAAGCGCTGGTGTACGCAGAGAAAATTAGGAGTGTTGAACATTTGCGGCAGCGCATTATTGGAGCATGTAACACCATTACTCCTGACATCATTCACCGTGTGCTTGCTGACTGGGTATCACGTCTGAATTTGTGTATTGAAAACAATGGTGGACATATTGAGCACGTTCTGTAAATAAAAGCTTTTGTTTTGCCTTTTTTTATTATTTTTCCTATGGGACACCCTGTATATATATTATTCCGTTCAATGAGTTAGTAATATGCTTTTATAACATTTTAAATTAAGTTATACAAAAGGAAGTACTACAATTCTCTTTTACACTCAAGATGAACAATATAAAACCTCAAAATAACGAATACACGCTCAACATACGTTAATTACAGACTGAGAGCAAACTAACATGAAGAATGACAACAATATAAAAAAGGAACTATCAAACTGACGTCACTGTTTCTACAACAATATGAGCATTAGGTCCATAAAATGACTATTACGAAGAAAATCCAAATATCTGCTTAACCAACAAATGAGACGGCTATAAACTGGAAGGCCATCAAGATGGGTTCACCGACTCCACACACACACACACACACACACACACACACACACACACACACACACACACATCGCAGTCTCGTAATAAAGATTTCACAATATGCAATAAACAGTCTTTTCTTAAACTTACACAAAGAACATCACTGCAATAAATTTGCTTAAATTGGAAGAAAAACATAGCCATCTTTTTTTTTTAATTCCACATTGACTGCAAATTACAAAAATCATTTTAAATATTCAATAATTACAATGATACCTTTGCAGTTAAATAGATTTTTTATTGAAAATTTACGACAGCAAGCAAAGTGTTATAAAATATGAGGGTCACTCAATATATTTTGTCCCACCTTTTTTTTTTCTTTCCAAGTTTCCTTGTAAGTTCCAGAAATTTTGTACGCGAGTAGTTACGTACCTTTTTTACGAGTTTTTATTTTTCCACATAATCTCCATCCTTTTCTACGGCTTTCCTCCACCTCGAAACAAGGGCCTTTATTCCTTGCTGGTAAAAGTCCGCTGGGTTCCACTGGAGCCACCTTTTAACCTCCTCAACAACCTCATCGTCACTCTGAAACTTTCTTCCACGAATAGCATCCTTCATTGGTCCAAACAAATGGAAGTCTGAAGGTGTCAGATTCGGGCTGTATGGAGGGTGGGGTAACGCAGACAAGCGCATTTTTGTGATGGCCTCTCTTGTTTGCAAACTGTTGTGTGGTCTTGCGTTATCGTGCAAAAGAAGGACGTCTTCCAGTTTTCTCTCCGGTCGATCTCGCTTTATACGTCTCTGGAGTCTCTGTAGGGTAGCAATATATGCCTCTGAGTAGATTGTTGTTTCTTCATAATGTCCACCAGAATCACCCCTTTCATGTCCCAGAAGATGGTGGTCATAACCTTTCCTGCAGAGGGAGCCATTTTGAACTTTTTCTTGCGTGGGGAGGCTGCGTGATGCCAACTCCACGGATCGGCGTTTTGTTTCAGGTTCAAAGTGGTGTACCCGAGTCTCATACCCAGTCACAATTCGTGAAAGGAAGTCATCCCCTTCTGTCTCGTATCGAACCAACATAACGACTCGGAAGCAATTTCTTTTCTTTGGGCTTTGTGATCTTCAGTCAGTTCGCGAGAAACAAACGGTGAACACACTTTTAAGTATCCCATTTGCTGAATTATCGTATTCACACTTCCTTCACTAATTCCTAGCTCCCGTGATAGCTCCTTGTATGTGACGCGCCGATTTGATCGAATGATGCTGTTAGCACGTTGCACAGTGTGAGATATCACAGCCGATTCCGGGCGACCGCTGCGTGGCTCATTATCGAGGCTGGCTCTCCCTCTCTCCGATGATCTCACACGTTTAGACCAGCGTCCAACTGTGCTTCGATCATCAATCATCATCTCCGTAAACGTTTTGTAAACGTTTGTGAATATTTCCAACTGTTTCCTTCTCTGCGGTTAAGAACTCGACAACAGCTCTCTGTTTACGATGCACATCACTGTCAGACGCCATTTTCGAAACTGCGTTAACCATCGGTTTTATACAAGGGCGTTTAAAAGC
The DNA here is from genome assembly GCA_023014485.1 of Bathynomus jamesi. Lineage (NCBI taxonomy): Eukaryota > Metazoa > Arthropoda > Malacostraca > Isopoda > Cirolanidae > Bathynomus > Bathynomus jamesi. The sequence continues at coordinate 58,793 of JAJOZX010001391.1, read as the reverse complement.
GGTTTTATACAAGGAGGGAAGGTTTAAACTTGAAAAATCCGGTTATGTGAAGCGCAGAAAGTTCAAACTTACGGCCCAAAACACATTTCAGCCTCAAGGCCTATTATTTAGCTAAAAAAAAAGGGTGGAGCAAAATATATGAGTGCCCCTAGTAATTCACTTCGTTCGAGTTTCTCTCCATGAGCAAAAATGTTCATAAAAATACCATTTTACACTTTATATATATATATATATATATATATATATATATATATATATATATATACACAGGGTGTTTATAAAGTCCCTCCTATCTATTTCAGTGAAAACGTAGCAAAAAGGGTAAAATTCAATAACAATATAATAGAAGGCATACATTTAATGAATATTTAAGCATATGATTCTACATGAGCACCATCAGTATCTCTACAGAGTTCGAATCTGTCAGCAGCATTGCGGAATACATTTTGGAGCATGACAGGGGTTATTTTTGTAACTGCTGTTACGATACGAGCACGTAAATGTCCCAGCTTCATTCAGATAGCATTTTAAACACCGTCATCTTTCAACAAGATGGGGCACCTTGTCATTACGCAAACATTGTTCGGGAGTACCTAAATGAACAATTTCCAGATCAGTGGATCGGACGCGGAGGCAACAGGCTCTGGGCGGCTCGATCTCCTGACCTAACGCCCTTGGATTTCTTTGCATAGGGCTTTATCAACTCAAACGTCTATCAAACGAGGGTTACAGATCTGCAAGATTTACGTGCTCGTATCTTAACAGCAGTTACAAAAATAACCCCTGTCATGCTCCAAAATGTGTTCCGCAATGCTGCTGACAGATTCGAACTCTGTAGAAATACTGATGGTGCTCATGTAAAATCATATGATTAAGTATTCATTAAATGTATGCCTTTCTTTTATATTATTATTGAATTTTACCCTTTTTTCTAAGTTTTCACCGAAAGAGAAACGGACTTTATAAACACCCTGTGTATATATATTGACAGAAAAATGAGGACTACGTCATGGTCATATCGCATCAACACTTCTCCTTGATCAGTGAAGTTAGGCGACTTTGCGGCGGGGAAGTAGTTGGATGGGGGATCGTCGTCTGCGTCCAGATGATGTAGCGACCCGTGGTTCGGACCTGAATCTTTAGTAATTTATTTAAAATTTTCAATAATTTATTATCATTTTCATGAAAGTTCACGGGCGCTTGTGGCACACCAGTTGGGAGACAGTGGGCTACGTGGCATGTTTCCTAAACAAGTTTGCCTGGTGCCAATGAATAAAATTACTGAAAATATCTAGATTTAAACTTTTTCTTTGCTAACCTCGCGCTCGCAGAGTTTCAGAAACGCTGTATTATATGATAATATTACACACCATGCTGACAGTTTGTTGTAGAGTCTAAGTAACGTAAACTAATCAATAATGGCGCAAATTTTGCAACTTCCATTTCGAAAAGTACAGTTGTATGGTTTTTCAAAATCGTGTACATCATTGACATAAATATGACGCCAAGCAGATCTCAATAGGACTGCCACCTTTTAGTCGATAATATGTTGTCATGCTGTTGTTATTTTGTTTCAGTTTTATAAGTGTTGTTGTTGTTGTTGTTGTTGTTGTTGTTATATATATATATATATATATATATATATATATATATATATATATATATATATATATATATATTCAGGGTAGCGCAAAAGTCGCGCATCATAGGAATTTTTTGGTGACTACATTATTTTTTTTTTTAGGTAGGGGATGGCTGAGAAATTAACAATAGACGAGAGGGTAAGCTTGGTTTTAATGCATGGAATACCAGGTACAACAAATCGATGAATCTGTACAGAATTTCGAAATTATTAAATTTTGGCGCCATTATTCATTATTCACCCACGCGCATGTCCGGCGCTGAAATTTGAACTCAACAGTTGCTGGTGTAGTGCGTGCTGTGTGTAGTGCGTGCTCAAAGTCCGAGTGGGACTTTATTAAACAAGTTTTGAGGAACGATAGCGCTGCTGTCGCTATATTTCGATCTCACGGCATGCTCAAAACCTCTCTTACGTGTCCTCAGTGTGGTAATAAACTTACTGTAATTACCATGAAGCCTCCCATAATTAATGTAAGTGCACTGATAATATTTCCAACTACTTACCTTTCCAGATCTCGAATTCATTATGGGGTACCCATGCTCGGTTAGGTTAACTGAATGCCCAGTTAGGTCAACTGTATGCCCGGTTAGGTCAACTGTATGCCCTTGACAATTGGTTAGGTTAAGTTGTTATTTTTGTTAGTTTTAACTGTACACTCTTGACGATTGGTTAGGTTAGGTTACTTTTGCCATGAATATTAGGTTAGGTTAGATCCCCTCCTTTCTCCCCACCCACCCAAAAACCCCGATTCCCCACGGGTTCCCCTATAATTGTCGACATGAAAACATATTTTCCAGGTGTATTTTTGTGTTTTCTTCAAATCTGACTTTCATTTTTAGGTAAAAACAGTAATTTTTGGAGGATATGTCAGATCGTCATTTCCTCAAAAATGGGGATTTTCCCAAAGAAATGAAGGTCAGATTTGAACAAAATACACCAGAAAAATATGTTTTCGTGTCAAAAACGAGGGGGCAGTTAAAGCGAATCTTTACCATATATATATATATATATATGATGAATAAAACCACGAAGGAAAGGAAACACAAAATGGTGCTCAAGCGCTTTCGTCTAATGACATCCTCAGGAACACTGAGGATGTCATTAGACGAAAGCGCTTGAGCACCATTTTGTGTTTCCTTTCCTTCGTGGTTTTATTCATCATAATATTTTTCACGTGTTACTTTCGTGAAATAATTTTCATATATATATATATATATATATATATATATATATAAAGGAAGTCGAAAACCATACGACTATCGGACTTTTGGAAAACGAAGACAGTGCTTCATCTGATAACAATGTGTAACAATGATTCTGTTTATATAGAATTTTTTATGTTTTTATATGCATTTGTGGGCGCTGAGTCCAAATCTGGCCTTGGTTTGTGTGTATCATCAATGGTTTCAGAGATAATCCATTTTTCATGTTTTACCAGTATAATGTTGTTATGGGCGCAGCAATATCAGAATAATCAGGAATTGTTGAGAACAATCCGGATGTTCGTTGACAGTTTCTGCTCTAGAAATTGCCCGAATCTTCCACTATGCTATATAAAAAAGAGCGCAGAGTCTGAGAAGTTAGTAAGTGTGAGCACACAAAGAAAGCAGGTTGTTTGTCTGATGGCTACCAGCACTGAGGTACTGTGTTTCTGTGCTTCTCTGTGCTGACGATTTGAGTGTTATCGATCCTTTTTTATTGCGAACATTATTTCAGTGTTGTGAATCAGAGCTGGGCAATTGCGGCATATTTTGCGGTACTGCGGTACTGCGGTACTACCGCAAACCGCAAACCGGTACCGCATAACGCAGTACCGCAAAGGATCGCTGAAAATACCGCAGTACCGCTACCGCATTCAAATTTCCGCGTACCGGTTTGGTACCGGTTTGGTAGTGCGGTAGTACCGCAGTACCGCAGTACCGCAAAATATGCCGCAATTGCCCAGCTCTGTTGTGAATACATCTTTCTTCTGGAATCTGGAATCTGTTGCAGATTTAATAACTCTTCTCTCTATATCTGCAGGTTATGATTAATTTAGTACAGTTTGGTAAAGAGAATGGCAACTAGAGCTTGTAAACACTCGCCGGATATATTCTGCTACGTTTGTGGGTATTACATAGGTCCCAAGCAAGTATCGCACAAGATTGTGAAAGGCACCAAGTTCTGGATCGCGTATCGGCTCTATTTTGGTATGCCTATGGGTGACCAAGATAAGCCCTGGGCACCTCATGTGATCTGTGGAAGCTGCCGCTCCACACTTGAAGGGTGGCTGCGGGGAGTACGCAAGGCAATGCCCTTTGTGGTACCCAGAATATGGAGAGGACCAAAGAGCCACCACGACGATTGCTACTACTGCATGATAGATGTTTCTAAGTACAGGAAAGTTAAAGGAAGGCAGACTCTTCAGTATCCAAGCATAGCGTCGTCCATAGCTCCTGTACCACATGGCGAAGGTCTTCCAATACCACGTCCACCAGAACAGGTATCTATCCATTACTTTACCTGCTTTGCAGGTTGAAAATGAGGATGCAGCTAGCTCATCTGAGATGTCGGCTGGTGAGGACAGTCATGATGAAGAATATACAGTAACTTTCAGTACAAACCCTCACTTTCCAAATCAGAGGGAATTGGACGACTTAATTAGAGATTTGGGTCTGACGAAATCAGGGTCTGAGCTTCTGACCTCCAGACTCAAAGAGTGGAATTTGCTTGGAGAAGACTGCAAGAGCACTGTATACCAGAGCTGGGCACTTCCGCAAACACTTCCGCAAACCGCAAATTCCGCAATTGCGGAAGTATGTTTTTCGTCTGCGGATTTGCGTTTGCGGCAAAGTCATCGCAAATTAGTGAATTTGCGTTGCGGAACTAAGACCGCAAACGCAAATCTTTCCGCAAATTTCCCACGTGGCCAAAGCCAGAGGCGTACACTTGTAGAGGCTAGAGGGGTTGAGTTGTACAGTGAGTTCAAGTTGTGTACAGTCACAGTGTTAACTTAATTTAACTTGTGTAATGTAATGTGTGTACAGTTACTACAGTTACAGTACAGTCTTCTCTAACGTGTCTAAGTCTCAAAATTTATGAAATTCAAATGATTAAATTTATTATTTAATTTATTTACTATTTACTTGCAGGAGGTGTTTTTGTTCAATATAATATATCAATATATGTAGTATTTTTATTTCTTCTACAATAGTGATTTATTGTAATAAATTATTTAGCCTTGTTTTTAATAAAAACAAGGCTAAAACATTAAACATTAAAAAGCTATAAAAACTTTTTATACCTCTTTAATGTTTTGGATACTTTTTATAGTTAAAATTGCGATTGCGGAATTTGCGGTTTGCGGAAGTGTTTGCGGAAGTGCCCAGCACTGTAAAAATTGGAAATATGGTTTGCGTTTGCGGATTTGCGTTTGCGGCACCAAAAATGGGAAGCAGTTTGCGGATTTGCGGTTGCGGAAGGTAAGGTTTGAGTTTGCGGATTTGCGATTGCGGAAGTGATTTTGAGTTTGCGATGCCCAGCTCTGCTGTATACCGAAAGCGGCATGAAGAGTTTGCAAGGTTCTACGATGTCAATGGCTCTCTCTGTTATTGCAGCGAGGTTAATGGTCTGTTCACAGCTATTGGGTTAACACACACCCTCAGAGTGGCGCCTGTTTATTGACAGTTCAACTCGGAGTTTAAAAGCTGTTCTACTCCACAATGGGAACAAATATCCAACTATACCAGTTGCACATTCTGTTCAAATGAAAGAGGACTATGAAAATGTCAAACAACTGCTCACTCAAATCAGGTATGAACAATATAACTGGGACGTGTGTGGTGATTTCAAAATGATTGGTTTCCTGTTAGGTTTACAAGGAGGGTTTACTAAATATTCATGTTTTCTTTGCCTGTGGGATAGCAGGGCTTCAAATGAGCACTATAAAACAGTTCAGTGGCCTCCACGTGAAGGACTGCAACCAGGAAAGTACAATGTACTCAGGGAACCTCTTGTGAAGCCTGATATAGTTCTGCTACCACCTCTCCATATTAAGTTGGGTCTAATTAAGCAGTTTGTAACTGCGTTAGATTTTGGAGGGGAAGTTTTCCAACAGATTTGGGTCATGTTCCCTAAACTCTCTGAGGCCAAAGTCAAGGCTGGCATCTTTGTAGGACCACAAGTCAAGGTGCTGTTGAATTCAAAGAACCTTGAAGCCAAGATGACTCCGATCGAAAAAGAGGCTTGGTGTGCTTTCCGTGATGTGGTTCGTGGGTTTTTAGGCAACTATAAAGCACCAAACTATAAGGAGTTAGTGTCAAACTTGATTAAGTGCTATGGCAAAATGGGGTGCCGTATGTCTTTAAAATTACATTATCTGCATTCACATCTAGACTTTTTTCGTGATAACCTGGGCGATGTGAGTGAAGAACATGGCGAAAGATTCCATCAAGATATTCAAACGATGGAGAAAAGGTACCAGGGCCATTGGGATGCTTCCATGATGGGAGACTACGTATGGTCGCTGATCGCCGAAGTCGCGTTCTTCAGTGCATTTTTAAGGAACGCACACTGCATAACGAGGCTTGTTATTCTCTTATCGGTTCTCCTCATGATATATATTATATCCTTTGCACCATTTTGGGATTGTCAAACAATTTTGGCTCAATAAACATTAATTTCCAATAATATTTTTATTTTCAGAAAATATTTGTTAGCCTTCTTTATATACTGTACAGGGTGGGCGGAAAGTAGCTCCCTATTTTGGATTGGTAAAAAAATACGTATATTATTCATTTATTTCAGAAAAAATAATATGAAAAGGTAGGCATACATGGTAGGTTTTCTCTAAAATTCAATGTGGGCTCCAACTCTTTCCACCAGCTTCTGGAGCCGCCCAGGAATGGCGTCCACTGACTTTAGCAGGAACTCCGGCGGGATGGAGGACATGACTTCCCGAATTCGGTCCTCCAGTTCTTCCAATATCCTCGGTTTGGTGCGGTAGGTAGACTTCTTCCTTTACCCACCCCCAAAGAAAGAAGTCGCACGGTTACCGCTGAAAAACGGCAAAATCGGTTCAGTGTAACGGTGTGGTGTGGTATGACCTCAGATCAGGTTGTGGGCCCGTTCCTTCTGCGCAACACCATGAATGCTGAGCGGTAACTTGCTATGTTGCGAAACGAGGTCTGGCCGGTTGTCAGCACATGGGAGAACATCGACGATCTGATATTTATGCAAGATGGCGCCCCTCCGCACTTCGCTCTTGTTGTCCGTGAGTGGCTGGATGCCCACTTCCCTGGGCGTTGGATGGGTCGTCGTGGTCCACATCAATGGCCAGCCAGGAGCCCCGACTTGACACCATGCGACTTCTTTCTTTGGGGGTGGGTAAAGGAAGAAGTCTACCGCACCAAACCGAGGACATTGGAAGAACTGGAGGACCGAATTCGGGAAGTCATGTCCTCCATCCCGCCGGAGTTCCTGCTAAAGTCAGTGGACGCCATTCCTGGGCGGCTCCAGAAGCTGGTGGAAAGAGTTGGAGCCCACATTGAATTTTAGAGAAAACCTACCATGTATGCCTACCTTTTCATATTATTTCTTCTGAAATAAATGGATAATATCGTATTTTTTTACCAATCCAAAATAGGGAGCTACTTTCCGCCACCCTGTACTTTGCCATATAAAAAGTGTGATAACCTATATTTTTGAAACGGTTGATGATAGAGCAAAACCAATATCATTTTTGGAATCAGCGCCCCGAAATCATTAAGAAACGACAGAAAAATCACAATAAACAGAAAATTTTTCAAATTTTGTTACAAAGTGTAATCTAACAGAAGTATCTGAAATATTAAGAGCTCAGTACGAATCATCTTTCAGTATCCCAAAAACTGACATTTTGATATGCGACAGAAACGCGTTCTTTGAAGAAGAACTACAAGGGGAAAGTATAATGGACTTCGACTTTACGACAGATGACATTACACAAGTTATAGGGAAATTGACAGCACACTCAGCGGCAGAACAGGACAAATGGAATGCCACACTGATCAAAAACTGCAAGAATGCAATCGCTGAGCCCCTATCTTGGATATGGAGACGATCACTAGACACGGAAGAAATACCGAGCATCCTGAAGAGCGCGAACATAGTCCCAATATATAGAGGAGATAGATTCGAGGCCAAAAACTATAGGCAGTGTCGCTTACATCTCATCTCATTTCACTAAAATATTTAAAAGAATAGTTAGACAGAAAATCTTTGACTTTTTGGAAACTCAGAAAAAATTAATTGATAACTAACATGGGTTTCGGTCAGGCAGATCATGCCTATCACAACTAATTGAACACTACAAAAACATTATTGATGCACTGGAAAGTAATGAAAACTATGATGTAATAATACAGTAATATACACAGACTTTGCCAAAGCGTTTGACAATATGGAATCATAATACATAAATTGAAATATATGGGAATAACACTAAAAGTAGGGAAATGGATATATAATTTTCTTAGTGGACGGCGGCAAGTCGTTACAGTACAAGGAATATCTTCATCAGAATCAGAGGTTCTCAGCTCAGTGCCACAAGGAAAAGTATTAGCTACACTACTCTTCATAATCATGCTAACCAACATAGATGAGGACGTTACCAGAGACAGCACTGTAACCATCCTTTGCCGATGACACAAAGATCAGTAGAAAAATAAAAAAAAACCAGAAGATATAGGATCTGTACAAACCGACATGAACAGAATCTACAAGTGGATGGAAGACAACAATATGAAGTTTAACACTGAGAAATTTCAGCTGTTACGGTACGGAAAAAGAGAGGACCTAAAATCCATGGAATATTATACCCGAAATGAACAGAAAATTCAGAGAAATTCTAAAGCAAAAGATTTAGGGGTTGTAATGACTGATGATGCGAAATTTGAAACACAAAATAAGATAGCAGTAAAGAGAGCAAAGAGAACAACTGGGCAGATACTGAGAACCTTTAAACCAGTGATGCACAAACCCTGGCCCGCGGGCCAAATGTGTCCCCCACGGGTCTTTTCAGTGGCCCCACGGGTCTTTTCAATTCAATGAAAAAGTTAGAATATAAAAGTGACCCAATTTATGACTTAGATGGAAAGTAAGTAGGCTAATACATTTAGTTATTTTCTTCGCTTGGCCCTCACATCAAAAAAGTTTGTGCACCACTGCTTTAAACGAAGGGATAGGAATATAATGATTCCTCTACTGAAAATACTGATCGTAACCAAATAGGAATACTGCTCGGTCCTAACATGCCCATATAAAAAAAAGACATTAGACAGCTAGAAGGGATTCAGAGAAGCTTCACAGCCAAGATCAGTGGGTGCAAAGAACTAAATTACTGGGAAAGGTTCCGTGAATTAAACCTATATGACTGGAAACGAGGAGAGAGAGATACACCATTATTTACACTTGGAAAATAATGGAGAAACTAATCTTACTCTGAACCCTGTAACACCCCAAACAACAGTGGAAAGTAGAAAAGGAAGAGTGTGTCGTGTTCCCAAATTAAAGGCTAAGACGGAACAATTTAGGGTGGTTAAAAGAAAAACAAAAGTTTGAAATTTATAGGTGATGGTACTTTTTCCCCATTATATAAGTCAATGGAAGTTCTTTGATATCAGTTTTGTCAAAATCAAAATTTGTTTCGGGGTTCTTCATCGAGGTTGAATTTCTCGGATTTCAGGAAACTTCAGTTTTTCGTCAATTTAGAGCAATTTAGGGAAATGTAGTGATTCGCAATAATGGTACCACTGCAATTTACTAATATAAGCACACCGGACAAAAAATTAGTCACCCCTAATAGCACCGATAGTAGGAAGTTCAAGGTCACACAGAGGGCGCTGATGTAGCATTGGTAAGTGACAAGTAGCGGTGACGTAGCACACAGGATCAGATCTGTTTCGTGAGGTGGTGAAGAACAAAGTGTGTGTTGGATATAGTCTGCAAAATGGGTCGTGAGGCAGACGTTACTCAGTGGCAAAAAGGAGCCATCGTGTTTGGCAGAGCCCACGGACACAAAATGTCTGAAGTAGCCCAATTTGTTGGTGTGTCAACGCGTACTGTCCAGCGAGTTTACAAAGAGTGGTGTAGTTCGCAATCAACTGACAATCGACGGCGTAACTGTGGCCGGAAAACAATTCTCGACAATAGGGGCCGCCGCCATGTTTCTCGTCTAGTAACTGCAAATCGTTTTCAAACCAGAGAACAATTGCTCCAAGAAACCAATGAGGTTCTCCAGCGACCAATTTCCGAACGGACATTGCGACGAGAACTGCATGCGATTGACATCTGGAGCAGGGTACCACGGAAGAGGCCGTTGTTAACAGCAAGTCACAAATTGGCACGTTATAAATGGGCTCAGAGGCACAAAAACTGGACTGCGGCAGATTGGAAACGTGTAATTTGGTCCGATGAGTCCCGTTTTTGTTTGTTCTCCAATGATGGGAGGCGACGAGTACATCGCAGGTCCAATGAAGCCTTTAATCCTGAATGCGTCGAAGGTGTTGTTCAGGCTGGAAACAGAAAGTGAAGCGCAGGACTCTGGCGGAACTTCGGGACCGGCTGATGAACGAGTGGCAGCAAATCGATGTTCAGTACATGCACAACCTCGTAGAGTCTCTGCCTCGCCGGATTCGTGCGGTTATCAAGGCCAGAGGCGCCGTCACACGTTATTAGGTACATTCTGAGAGGGGTGACTAATTTTTTGTCCCGTGTGCTTAACATTCATTTGTTCCCAAATTTAATTGTATAATTTCATTTATAATAATAAGGCACTTATTTCTTGATTTGTATATCATTTAATAAACATTTGAATCATGGCGGTGTCGCATGCTTTCTTCTGTATTCCATTATTTTTGTTTTTTATGTTTTGTGGGCGACCACAAGGCCATTTTCTATAACGAAACGTAACTAAAAACATCGTTCTTTATTGTACAGATGACGATTATATGCTTGTTTCATATAATTGAATGTAGGGCCATGTCAAACCCACTACAGTTCAAGACGTATTTTTTTCAGTCAATGATTTCTTAAATTCTGTATAGTCTGTCTAGCGTAAGGTTGTTACTTCAATTACAATTAATTTTCTGTTGCAGATTGATTTTGTTTGTTGAAATATTCTAGTAATGGTATAAGAGTGATTGCGAAATGAACCAGAACAAAAAGGAAAAGGTTTCGCCTTCAGTTCCTGTACTGAGACACTCGAACGAATGTTTCCTGGTAGGACAGCCGACACACTATCTGCGGCTCGAAATTGCCAACTGCCCGAGAAGTTCTTAGTTATTTCTTTTACGTTAACGAAAAGTGCTGTAATAGGCGAGAAGCGGTCAAAATAACTGTTGACAATGTTCTTACATTCTGGGCGATGGCTAGAATTAAGACAATGTAGCCATGCGACTGCATCAAGAAGCTGGAAGCTTTGTGGAGTGAGTGGAATGCGCTAAACAGAAACGGGAAAAGGGAATCTGACCGTGGAGAAAAGAGAACGCTGTTTACGGACAAACTTGATCGACTTTGGGACATCGGATCAGATGATGCGATCGAAGAAATCAAATGCAACAGATTCCTAAATGCATACGATAAAGACGAAGATATCAGGTTTTATATAGATCAACGTTCAAAAAGACTTGGTACAATGTCTGGGAATGACAAAGTGTTTAGCACAGAGAAAACAATAAGCAGAAAGGTTAAGACGAGAAGAAAATAAGATAGCCCCACACTCCAAAGATGCGAGCCTTCATTCTGTAGCTTTCTCTTCAAAGGAACAGCATTATGCTGAAGCCTTCTCTGAGAACTCGGATGACTCTGAGAGTAATGATAATTCTGAAAGGATCAATGGTTCGGATAGTCAATTCGTTGCACCCACAAAACGATGTATTGAAGACACAGTTTCTGTCAATCTGCCTCGTAAGCTTCTGAGATGTACCCCATTATTGAGATGGTCGATCGATTCTGCCTGTCCAACAATCAGGTTTGTTTACCGGTTGATCTACTTTCGTATAACATATATATATATATATATATATATATACAGGGTGTTTGAAAACTTTCTGTACAAATTGTAATGGGGGATAGGCAACACCAAGACAAACCCTTTTCGTCTATAAGTGTATGTCCGCTGACGTCACCATTCGGCGCGAGAGGGCGCCGCTGCAATTGGCTAAAAGGTGAAGTGGGCGAGACTCGCGCTTGCCGCGGGCATTCTTAAATCGGACGTAGTACGCGTAACATGGAGCGCTTCACGACTGCTGAGATGGCTGACATGCATATGGTGTATGGGGCTGCCAATGGAAACGGAAGAGCTGCTGTGAGGTTGTACCGACAGCGCTTCCCAAACAGACGTGTGCCAAACCACCAACGTTTGCGCATTTGCATCGGCGACTGCGAGAAACTGGAACATTCCATGCAAACATGCATGACACTGGTCGGGAGAGAAACGTGCGCACTCCTGACATGGAAGAAGAAATCCTACGGTGATTTGAGGACAATCCAAGCGCAAGCACGCGAGGTGTTGCACGTATCCTCGGTGTGAACCACGACCTGGTCTGGAGAGTGTTGCACGAGCAGCAACTTGCCATGAACGATATCCGCCCAAACATTGACGGCGAACCGTTCTTGATGAGAATGCACCCGTGTAGCATGTGGATTTGCGTGCGCCCACACGTGAGAATTGTGCATGTTAACACACCCTCACGTGTGAAACAGGCCTCATCTGAGAACAGCACATAAGCCGGAAAATTAGGCTGCACCGCTGTCTGCTGCAGAAACCAGCGTGCGAATTCCATACGAAGAGGGTAATCCCGAGGTTGTAATGCCTGGACTCTCTGACGATGAAACGGGTGTAACTGCTGCTCGTGCAACACTCTCCAGACCAGGTCGTGGTTCACACCGAGGATACGTGCAACACCTCGCGTGCTTGCGCTTGGATTGTCCTCAAATCGCCGTAGGATTTCTTCTTCCATGTCAGGAGTGCGCACGTTTCTCTCCCGACCAGTGTCATGCATGTTTGCATGGAATGTTCCAGTTTCTCGCAGTCGCCGATGCAAATGCGCAAACGTTTGGTGGTTTGGCACACGTCTGTTTGGGAAGCGCTGTCGGTACAACCTCACAGCAGCTCTTCCGTTTCCATTGGCAGCCCCATACACCATATGCATGTCAGCCATCTCAGCAGTCGTGAAGCGCTCCATGTTACGCGTACTACGTCCGATTTAAGAATGCCCGCGGCAAGCGCGAGTCTCGCCCACTTCACCTTTTAGCCAATTGCAGCGGCGCCCTCTCGCGCCGAATGGTGACGTCAGCGGACATACACTTATAGACGAAAAGGGTTTGTCTTGGTGTTGCCTATCCCCCATTACAATTTGTACAGAAAGTTTTCAAACACCCTGTATATATATATATATATATCAGTACAATTAATTTACACGAGTTGGCTTTGTTCGTACAATTACTTCTCTTAAAAATGTTGTGTATCTTATTTTTATTAGGTTGCTGGAGTTGTCAGTGCAGTCGTGCGATCAGCAGTTCCACCAGTCGATCTTGACCAATTTAACATCTCCAAGGCAACTCCAGTGAGACAGAGAGCATTACATCGACGTGATGTGGCACAAGATGTTAAGAGTAAATTTGTCCCTCCAAAATATGGTGTAGTACACTGGGATGGAAAGATGATGAAGATATAGAAATAGATGTATAATCAACACTTAGTTATACAATGCTTATATTTCTAGACGCTGCATTTTAAAATTTTGAATGTTTTACAAATCCGTAATCATTATTACCTAATGTTTTTTTGAATACAGGATTCCTTTGGGATACAGGAGCACAGACAAGCCATCCTTAAAATTCATAATTTAAACCACAGATAGTTTAATACAAAAAAAATATGTACTTAGCATGCTTCAACAAATATAATTTATACGGCAAACATGAAGCATTATATTTTGTGTGCAGATGGCTAGATATAGATCTAGCAACCTTCAAGATACTTCCTATCAACGACACGTGGTTAAAACAGATGCGGAATCAGGTGATCTGCAATCTACAAACGTTGGTCCAGAAGAAAGAGTGCAGTCACTTTATCCGTGACGACTATCGCGAGGTGGCAGAGCTAACACTCACTGTGCTCGGAGCTCGTGAGCCTCACGAAGTGAAGTTCCGTCGTCCAGGTGCGTTTCATCACGCTCGTTGGATGGCCAAGGTTTGTAAAAACATGTAGAATAGTATAATAATAAATATATAAATTCTCTGACAAATATTACAACGTATTAGAAAAATTATAGACAAATATAATATATAGATATTTTAAATCATTAAAGTTGCCCATTATTAAAACATTGGCATAGAATTTAATAAAAAAAATGAATAAATTTATCCATTTTAGGTGATTTACAAAACGAAGATGTACCTGTTTCGGGAACAGCTGGGTTACGATGAACACGCCTTAGTGACGTTGCAAAGAATGGTACAGTTTACCGCCGTACTGTACGTCCGAGCCTGGCTCTCAGCGCCAGTTATAATGTTATAATGTTTCAGACCAACAAAGACCCTAGGATCCACTCATGGCTGGTCTACCTAACTGTGTTCATAATTGTGTATTGTGCGTGTCCTCCGTGGTGGCGGAGGGGACCTACAATTTTACGTGGGTTCCGAACCACAAAGCCTTAATTTTACTACCTTAAACTATACTCAATCTCAACACATGCGTCTAATCGATTTTTAAACATGTTTATAAACGTGCTACTAATTACTTCTACCGACAAACTATTCTACCTATTTACTATTCTATGCGTAAAAAAGTTTTTGGCAACTGCTGTCTCGAACCTTTTACTTGTCAACTTACACCCGTTATTTCTAGTCCTATTATATTGAGATATTTCGAAAAAGCTATCTCTATCTACTTATCGAACCCATTCATAATTTTGAAAACCTGGATTAGATCACCCCTTAGCCTCCTGGTCTCGAGTGTAGTCAATTTTAACTCAAGCCTATCCTCGTACGACTTCGACCTAAGCGACAGAATCATCTTAATTGCTCGTCTTTGAACTCTTTCGATTTTGTCTATATCTTTTCGCATATGCGGACTCCAAAATTGGATCGCGTACTCCAAATGAGGTCTAACTAATGATTTATAAAGAGGAACAATAATATCGCGCGATTTGTACTAAAAATTCCGAGCTATAAAACCTAACACTTTGTTCGCTTTATTGACCGCTGCTGTACTTTGTTTCACTACTTTTAAATCGTCCGTGACTGTAACTCCTAAATCTTTTTCCTGCTCTACGCTTGCTAACTCCTTCCCTGACATACTATACGCAAAATTACCGTTGCGCGAACCTATATAGAAAATTTTGCACTTATCGACGTTAAATCTCAGTTGCTGCTGATGCTCCTGTCAACGACCTCTGCCTCTACAAGATGGTGGACAAGGAAGTAGCTGAGAGTGCTCTAGGTGTTCTCCGACGGCACACTTCTTACACGAGGCCAGAAAAGGTAGTATTTGCTCTTCGCAGCGATTGTGTGACCAGCAAACAGAAACAAGATATGGCACAAAAGCTGGCCTCACTACCAGTGTCGGAAGAAAATGAAGAAAGCCTAATCCTCCTAGACAATGACACACAGCTGATAGACATACTAGACGAAAGATCGTGGTTTGTTTTCCACCTCTTGAATGCTACTTCAACCGCGTGGATGAGCAAACCGGTAGAGGAATGGACTGATGATCAGGACTTCAAAACTTTTTATAACTTTGTCAAATGTCTTAAAGTCACCAATGATGTGGCCGAGCGAGGCATTGCCATGATCCAGGACTTCGCAAAAACGATAACCGAAAACGAAGAACAATCGCAATGGCTTCTACAAGCAGTTGAAAAGCATCGAAACCCCATACCCAACTTCAATAAATCCACATTGAACATTCTACGTTAGACACACCATGCAGAACTAAAGAAACAGACCATAATTAGTACCAAAATGTGATTCAAATAAATGTCTGGTAACAGTGATTCATTTATCTTTTGTACAAAAATATCAGCAAATGTTCTTAATTGCATTTTTATATCAAGCATACATAAAATCAAGTAACTTCAATAGAAATATAATAATTAGGATCATAATTAAGGAAAAATTTAACTTCCTTAAACGCAAGAAATTCAACCTCAATGAGGAACCCCTAAACAAAATTTGATTTTGATAAAAATGGTATCAAAGAACTTCTATTGACTTATATAATGGGAAAAAATACCATCACCTGTAAATTTCAAACTTTTTTTTTTTTTTTAACCACCCTTAACTCTAAAAGAAAATAGTTTTGTTATGAGAGGACTAAAACTGTTTAATCAGTTGCCCAAAGACCTACGGAACACGAGCGGTGTTGTGGTGGACATCTTCAAAAGAAGATTAGACGCCTGGCTCAGAACAATCCCCGATGAGCCGGGCGTACCTGGCTATGTGAGGTGGAGAGTACAAGAAACCAACTCACTACTTCACCAGGCCAACTCGACAGGAGGGGCGACAAGCTTGACCTTCGCGAAATAAGGAATCATCACACAAAACATTTGAAAGGTTGAGAGGTGTATATATAAGAGAGAGAGAGAGAGAGAGAGAGAGAGAGAGAGAGAGAGAGAGAGAGTTACAAGGAAAAGAAGTACCTCAAAAGGCCTTGCGGCCCATACCGAGGAGGTACCAATGAAAAAAGGGAAAATTTTCTACACACTTAAACAGTGTGCAGGATTTGGTCTAACCTTTTCTTGAAATGATCCACAGAGGAACTGTTCACAACTTCTGAAGGTAACCTGTTCCACGTGTCACAGATCTTATAGGTAAAGTAATTCCCACACACACTAGTCCTAAACCGTTTCAAATCCAACTTCCAACCATTGTTACGAGTTGGGATCATTTAAACTAAACATGCTTCTAAAATCGACATCTTTGAACCCGCGTCACGTAAGCGTCGATTGTAGCCCACATGCCTAACGGAAGGGATTAACTTTGTGGCATTCTTCAGCCGGTTTTCAGTCCACCTACCTACTTCCCTACCAATACCCAGGGCGCGCACTTTGGCCATTAGCCGACGGTGAGGTACCTTATCAAAGGCTTTCTCATCAATTCCCCTACTCTTTTCATACTCACTCAACATGAAGTGGAAAAACTCGAGCAAGTTGGTGAGACATGACCTATGCCGTCTAAACCCATGTTGGAGTCTGTAGGAATCCAAATGGTCAACAATCCTACCCGCTATTATCCCCTCTAATTATTTACCTACAACTGAAGTGAAATGGTGTTATTTATAGAGGTTCCAAAGCCTCTCTTCCCACGCATGAGGTAGCAGTAGGGTCCTAATCGTAAGAGTAAAGAAAAAGACTTAATACTAAAAGTTAGAGCATCCTTAACCTAACCTAAAAGGACAGAGTAGGGATGGGAAGGGGTCCTAGTAACCCACGGGACAGGTTTGTACAATATACTTCACCCGCCCTCCCGAAAGAGAGAGAACCTAAAGGAATTGGCAGCCAATTTCTCTAGAATCCCACGACTCGGGACCGGAGGGCTGTCACACCCCAAGTATAAAGTTTACAACATCCAGAGAGAGAGAGAGAGAGAGAGAGAGAGAGAGAGAGAGAGAGAGAGAGAGAGAGAGAGAGAGAGAGCAAAGGTAAATGAAATGATATCACATTCTGTGATAAAAAATCCACAAAAACTGCTCTTCGTCCAAATAAAGGTGAAAGATTAACAGGGATCATCAGGTATATGACGCGAGTTTCGGAATAGTTGCCAGAAGCGTTTTGGTAAAAGATAATCTTATCTCCGTTTAACCTAAAATGACTCGCTATACAAACGTAATTTAGTTTTATCAACCAAAAGTAACTTTTCCCTTAAAAATAATATTAAGTAACAATGGCTTGAGCATTCCGTTATAGTTGTCAAAAGCCATTGACAACACTTATGATCCTGATATCACCGTGAAAGGGGTCTGGGACGCACGCACCCTCTTTCTACCTTCAACTTCTCCTAACTGCTACTCATTACACTCATATTAGTTTGCGAAAAGCATTATGTTAATCGATGTAGATTGTCCTTATTAAACTAAAATTTCTAACTATTAATGTTTGCGAGTGCGGTCCCAGCTCCGCAACTATTCAGAAATGTTCAGTCGTTACACTCCAGTGGGGTTAACCCCCTTCTCCAGCTTCCACTTTACTAGCTGACAACGACTTTTAAGAAGCCCCTTCAGCCATGCAGTTTAACACACAAAAAAAACCCTAAATTCACCACATCGTAGACTTATTGTTCCCCGAATGACAAAACGAAGAGAAATATTACATTTAAAACATTAAAAAAAAACAAGAAAACCATAAAACACGAAAACAAAAACGAATAATGAAGTACACAAGAAAAAAAGGGAAATGCGATAAAAAATAAAAAAAAAACCGGAAAATGAAATTAAAAGAAAAAAAATAAGAAAAATGAAATTAAAATGAAAAATAAAACAAAGAATGAAAAAAATGGGTAAAAACTTCCTTTTACCTCGAAGCAATCGCAAAACGAGAGAAAACTTCAACCCCTTTTTCTCGAGTTACTTCAACTTCTTAAAAACTTCTAAAAAATTTATAATTCAAAAGCGAATTTAGTGCATTTTCGGACCTCACATTCTGAGGGGAAATCCATTTACATTAGGGACAACTTAATAAAGAGGGAACGGCCGAGGGAAGCAAAACGTTTCCCTTACTTGACGGCAGCCAAATTACTCCTCGTATCTCTCCAAACTTCAAATCTTAAAAATTCGAACTGCTTCTAAAAATTACCTTTCAAGGTCTTACAAAGTAACTATGAAACTCTGTATTTTATTTTATATATATATACAGGGTGGCGCAAAAGTCAGGAACCATAGGCACATTTTAATAATTTGTTTTAATATGTGTCTTGTTCTTTTCAGACTTCTTGTTGAACCTATGGCACAGACATTGACAATAGATAAACGGGTGGCGATAGTTTTAATATGTGCGAGGCGTGGTAACACACATCGATCAGTTGCTACTGCTTTTAATGACAAATACCCTGAGAGGCCGCCAGTTGTTCATGCATCAGTTGGAAAACTGTTCACTCGCTTCATAGAAACGGGAAGTGTTCATGATCGGTCGCGTAGTGGCCGGCCAAAAAGTTCAACCGATGCAGCAACATCACTAACGGTACTCATCATCTCGAAAACAGCCCACGTAAGTCCTTAAGAAAGTTATCCCAGGAAACGGGTGTCTCCAGAAGATCCATTCAACGAATTCTTACAACAAATCGTTTCCACCCCTACAAAATCCAACTCGTTCAGGAACTGCACGGCGACGACACAGACCGTCGTGTAGAGTTCTGCCAGTGGTTTCTACAACATCGACAGCTTCAACGAACGATCATGTTCAGCGACGAAGCGATATTTCACCTTAGCGGTCGTGTCAATAGGCATAATGCACGCTATTGGGCCAATGAGAATCCTCACTGGATGGAGGAAGGACATGTGCAATTCGATCCACGAATTATGGGTGTGGGCTGCGCTCCTGGGTGGGGGGGGATCGGTTAATTGATCCATACTTTTTCGACGGCAATGTAACAGGTGAAACATATTTGCATATGCTGCAAACATTTCTAATGCTTATACTGGACGACATTCCATTGGCAGAACGGGCGATGTAGTTTCAGCAGGATGGTGCAGCACCACATTTCGCAACCATCGTCCGGAACTCTTTAGATGAAACATTCCCAAGCAAGTGGATCGGACGGCGAGGGCCCGTCGAATGGCCACCTCGGTCTCCAGACCTCACGCTTCTTGACTTTTTTGTGGGGCCAGCTCAAGTCGGTAGTCTATGCTGATCGATCCAGAACCATACGTTCTCTAAAGGATAAAATCACATCTTCTGAGTGTGCCAAAATCAGTACCAATATGTTAAGGAATGTTCAAACATCATGCATTCAACGCACCAATTCGAACATTTATAATTTAATAAAATGTGCCTATGGTTCCTGAGTTTTGCGCCATCTTGTGTATTATATATATATATATATATATATATATATTATATATATATATATAATAATCAGAATGAGAATAAAATTTCTATTGAAAAGAGAAAACCCTCATCAAAGGAAATTTTCCCTTTGAAAATATCAAAATAAGAACGAAATGTTCTCATTAAATTTAATTCAAAACCTGATATTTGTAAATAAGAACAAAATCAAAAGAACCTCCTTTTCAAAACGCGAATATTAAAAAAAAAAAAAAAAAAAAAATTAAACAGCATTCAAATGCATGACAGAAACCCTCGTTGCGTTTTTAGGTCTTTATCAACGATAAAAAATATAAATGATATAAAAAATAAATATATAAATAAATTAATTATTTCAAAAAAAGGTCAACCAACTATAAAGGAAAAATCGGAGCGAGTGTAACACTCGTCTTTTCAAGTTTTGCAATATACGCGGTGTCACAGAAGTCATGCCCCAAAATGTTAATGTCACTTTGTACATTATAGGGGCAGGACTTTCGTGACACCCTGTATATAACTATCAACGCTCGCTATCAGATCGGATGTGAATATTACATTGTTCACGTTTAACCTAATATTTTAATATCGACTAATCAACAAGAACAAGTGACAAATTACGTGGAGGATATAACAATAACATGATTCCTACAACCTCAAGATCCAAATCCACTTGTTTGCTAACAAAGGACGCGTGAAATTAATTTATATGAACTTTATTAATGAATTCCTCAAGTACATCTCTCAACATCTTCTGGCTTTCAAATTTCTCAGATAAACAGTCTAGTAAACTAAACAATAAATTCTGAACACCTTCGCGTGTTGAGCATACAGGGTGTTCTATAAGTCCGGTCTCACAGTAAAATTTATTTTAAATTAAATTTACAAAAGTAATACATTAGAATTAAAACAAATGTTCGGAGTGATGTCTTGTTTTGGGAACTTTTTTTTTGTTGCGGGTAGAATATCACGCAATAGCTAATATGGAAGCGAATTACACTCGTGAGGGAAAGGATACCGGAGGCCTCTTCCTCACGAACGTAACTGACAGACTAATGGACACCCTGTATATATATATAAAGGGTGATCCAGAGAAATGGGACCCAAAAGAAACCCCTGTAACTCTTAAAGTATAAGTCCTTTTATAAAATCATACGCATCATTCGAAAGAGGATAGTTACAAGTTTGTACAGGATTGTATAGGTTTTGACAATACAAGACAAGATAAGATACAAAACAAAATAAAAGTGTTAGTTAAAACTAACCCTTCAAGATGACTGCATGGACTGTGGAACAGCTGCGTTTCATAACTGAGCAATATTATGAGCATGGAAGAAGTGTAGTTTCAGCTCAAAGATCTTTCAAGACAAATTTTCAGATGTCAAAATCACCTTCTAAGAAAGTAATCCGTCGGTGTGTCAGAAATTTTACCCTAACTGGCAGCATTGGAAAAAGAAAACCAACTGGAAGAGTGCGCACAGCAAGGATAGACGAGATCATTAACATAACTCATGAAATTGTACAGGATAATCCTAACATAAGCATCAGACGTGCTTCTCAGCTGTTAGGAGTTGGATATGGAACAACACACCGTATATTCAAGCAAAATTTAATGCTCTTTCCATATAAAATTCAAACAGTGCAACAACTAAACGATGGAGATTTCGCACGAAGACGACAATTCTGTCAATGGATCCAACAGAAGGTAAATGACACCACCAATTTCTGACACACCGACGGATTACTTTCTTAGAAGGAGATTTTGACATCTGAAAATTTGTCTTGAAAGATCTTTGAGCTGAAACTACACTTCTTCCATGCTCATAATATTGCTCAGTTATGAAACGCAGCTGTTCCACAGTCCATGCAGTCATCTTGAAGGGTTAGTTTTAACTAACACTTTTATTTTGTTTTGTATCTTATCTTGTCTTGTATTGTATTGTCAAAACCTATACAATCCTGTACAAACTTGTAACTATCATCCTCTTTCGAATGATGCGTATGATTTTATAAAAGGACTTATACTTTAAGAGTTACAGGGGTTTCTTTGGGGTCCCATTTCTCTGGATCACCCTTATATATGAATGATGCAGAAATGCTCCCACCAAGATTCAAATCCAAATTCAATTACGCCTCTTGGGTATAAGATGACCTCGTAATCAAGAGGGGTGCTGGGGTCGAAGTCTGGTGGGGGCATTTTCACATAATACTAAGTCGTACGAGTTCTTGCATGTTCAGGCAATATTTTCATGAATCAAAATCTCGTTTCAGTTTGATTTAAGTTAGGAAGATGAATCTAGCTCCGAATTTATCAAAATTCTCTCTAATTTTTCCTATAAAGTCAATTAAAATCGGGGAAAACATTGAAGTTTTTAACGAAACAGCAAATAATTCATAAAATTCAATACGGAAGGCAAAAAAAAACCTTTGGTAAACGAATACATACAACACTGATAATATTAATAATAAAAATAATATTATTATTATTATTATTATTGTTACCACCGCAAACAATTACTGGTTTTAATTACTGTATATAACAATGTTTAAATAATTATTAAACCATAATAAATATATCGATCAGAGACGAACTCTCTCTCTCTCTCTCTCTCTCTCTCTCTCTCTCTCTCTCTCTCTCTCTCACAAAGCTAGGCCCTCAATGGCCTTTCGCCCAACTCAAACGCGTCCATCCAATGGATTAGACGAAATTAAAAGTTTCTCACAAAATTCCCCTGATTTATGAAGGCGTTATCACACGCATCGCATTAATATGAGAGAGAGAGAGAGAGAGAGAGAGAGAGAGAGAGAGAGAGAGAGAGAGAGAGAGAGAGAGAGAGAGTTACAAGGACAAGAAGTACCTCAAAAGGCCTTGCGGCCCATACCGAGGAGGTACCAATAGCAACGGGTGCCAGGGAAAAATTCTGCCACCCTCAAATAGTGTGCAAGATTCGGTCTAACCTTTTCTTCAACTGATCCACAGAGGAACTGTTCACAACTTCTGAAGGTAGCCTGTTCCACGTGTCACAGATCTTATAGGTAAAGTAATTCCCACACACAATAGTGCTAAACCGTTTCAAATCCAACTTCCAACCATTGTTGCGAGTTGAGTTATCATTTAAACTAAACATGCTTCTAAAATCGACATCGTTGAACCCGTGTAAGAACTTGGAAACCTCGATGAGTTGACCGCGCAGCCTCCGAGTTTCCAGCGAAAACAAATTCAGGGCGTGTAGGCGTTGATATATAACTTTTGAAATGTACAATTACATATCACTAAAAGGAGCATGGCATTGACAGACAATCAGGAAGCGAGAACTTGTGATACCGTCAATACGGACTAACTAAATGGAACGCTAATTATATGCACTAAAATGTAAGACGAATATTGCAAAGGATCGAGGCAGGGAAAAGCTAAAAGAACGATTTACAACACAAACAAATCTCTTAAATCGATAACGACCACTCCTGCTTGAAAGAAAGCAACATTTTATATATTGTAAAGCACTACATTTACCGCGAAATCGGAAGGGAATCGAACCTAATTAGATCAAGAAGACAATTTCAATTGGAATAAAGAATTTCACAGCGAGCTATAGCACTAAGCAGAATTTATCAATTTCGGACAGAAAAAACGTAAAATAAAAATTTAAGTGGCCGGTTAGGTCATAACAACCCCTATTGCGTTATATAGGCTACGTCCTGGCCGTGTCGAAACACCGCTTCTCGTAGGTAGGTGACGTTAAGCGACATTAGGTTTGGTTAGTAGTTGGATAGGGACCATCCTCCGTGACCAGATGAAGTAGCGACCCGTGGCTCGAATCCCACGTAAGATGCAAATCCCCTCTGTCACATGACCTGTGCTATTATGGAGGTTAAGTTACACGTCATATATAATCGATTCAAAAAGTCCTGTCATGAAACTCCAGGTTTCTTACTGATTTTATCGGTATAAAACATGGAGTATCACGCAGGACGTTTGGAAATGACTGTACATGACTGAAGATTTATTCATATGTAATATACATTAGAATAAAAATTCTGAAATTGGTTTCTTTAATTGAAGGGTTTGATTTATGTTACGGACAAACACACACACACACACACACACACACACGTAAGCATCTCCCCAAAAGCGAGGTACCGACATTTTTAAATTCATATAAACTAAAGCGCGCTGCCATCGACCTGTGTTTTTTAATAGAATGGTAAATTGTGCGCATGCGCCGACCACTAAAAACGAAACGTGAGGTTGAAATATCCCAGTGCGCGCTCAGCCTTTGTCAGTGCTGTGTGTATTTCTTACCAGGTGGGTTTTCCAAATTTTTCATTTCCAGTATAACTTCGCTCTGTCCATCCATCCATCGTGTTCTGCCTATCAGGCAGGTCCAACTCATGTGTCCCGCCAAAGTGTTCTATCCTGAACTATCCTTTTCATCTCATGGTAGCTCCTGCATGCCTTCAAATCATCCAGCATTGCTGTCCTTTTCCTTCCCCTCGGCTTCTACCTTCATATCTACCCTCTATCACCTCCTTCAACAATCCTTCTCCTCTCAACACATGTCCGATCCATTTCTTCTCTCTTTCTCTTATCACCTTAATGAGTCTTCTTTCCTCCTTCACCTGTCGCAGTACTTCCTCATTACTTTGGTGTTCCCTCCAGCTTATCTTTAGCATTCTTCTCCAAATCCACATTTCAAAACTTTCCAGGTTTCTTTTCAGTTGTTTTCAGTGTCCATGTTTCTGCTCCATACAGTACCACACTCCATATCAAGCTTTTTACTAACCTTTTCTTCAGCTTCAAGTCGAGTTTACCTGTAAGTAGTCTTGTCTGTCTCTCAAAAGCTACCTTACCCATACCAATTCTAGATCTTACTTCCTTATTGCAATCTCCATTGTTGGTTAATAAACTTCCCAGATACTTAAACTGCTCAGCTTCTTCTAAGGTCCGATTTTCTATCTTAGGTTCATTTGTGCTCCTTTCCTTCTTGCAATCTTCATTACCTTTGTCTTGGTCTCATTAATTCTCATTCCGAATTCTTCCGCAGTTGTTGTCAAGCTATTGACCATTCTTTGCAGTCCTTCCTCAGTACTACAAACAAATGCCTTGTCATCCGCAAACCTTACAGATTTGACCAATTTACCTCCCACTCTGATTCCCTCTTCCAGATCTGAGAGTGCTTCTATTATCATTGCTTCCGCATAGATGTTAAATAACACGGAGGACAGGGAGTATCCTTGTCTGGCCCCTCTCCCAACCAATCCAAGCTCCGATTCTCCTCCTGCAACTCTAACATTCACAGTCTGCCCAAGATATAGATTTTTTTTTATCAGCCTACGGTCCTCTAGTCAACATTAATATTCTTCAATATTTCCATTAGCTTCCTCCATTGGACTCTGTTAAAAGCTTTTTCAGAGTCAATAAAACAAACAAACATTTCCTGATCATGTTCCAGCACTCTCTCTTCCATCATTCTCATAATACCAATAGCTTCTCTTGTTCCGCATTTTGACCTAAATCCAAACTGATCCTCTCCAATGTACTGCTCAGCTCTGTTCGTTAGTCTTCTGGTTAGTATCCTTAGCATTATTTTTGATGCATGGCTGACCAAGCTTATGGTTAGAAATTCTGAACACTTGGTGGCTCTCGGTTTCTTGGGATAGTAATCATAGAGACTCGCTCTGTAGTTGGGCGCAAATAGGTAAGGAATGGATAGCAGAATGTGAGAGTAATATGCGCATAAGTTTTAGTTGGTATTTGAATAAATAATAAACCTATGATCTTAGATGTGGCTCCACGTAGTACCGCATGCAGTAGTGAAATTTTGAAAATAGCTATTGGGCCCACGATCAACCCATCAGGTCGATGCCTGACCCAAGAGCTCGATAGCGGGCCCGAGTAAAATTTGGTATGATTAAAAAGGAAATAAGGGTCAATGGCAGGCCCGGGTAGTTCAAAATAAAATAAAGAGTTTCATTTACGGAGGGGTCAAGTCCCGCCATCGACCTTTCTCCATTTTTTGATTAAATATAATAATTTTTCAACATAATTAAATAATACTACTGACACGGATAAAAAATTATTCACAGCCTTCTAGCTATGTTTGGTGTAAAGTGATCTAGAAACTTTTATTTTAAGAAAGTTACACAGCCGACAACCTTAGGGGGCCGATGGTTGGGCACATTACCTTATTCAAAAAAAATAATTAACCAAACTTAATTTAATTTAACCTAACCTAAGTGCAATCGAACTAAGAAGGGCATGATGATGGTTTCGGGCGTAACTGAAGGCTCGAAAGGCGATTTCTGTTATTTCATTAAACAGTGAGGTACTACTAGTTGATTTCATTTGATTTGATCTGATCTGACCTAACCTAACCTAACCTAGCGCAGCTTAACCCAATCAGGACCAACTTTTCTTTTTTTCCGAAAATAAAGTTTTAGATTTTTTATAAAAAAATTTTAGTTTCGAGGTACTAAAAATATTATCGCAAAAAATATTGCCCCAACACATCTGTCAATTATCACATACGCGACCTCACTTATGCCAAGTTGCTTACGCGAATACACACAAATATCTCTCTCTCTCTCGTTATAAAATATATATATATTATTTTATATATACAGGGTGTCCCGTAAGTCTGGACCCATAGGGATTTATAATATATTTTTTTATTATGTTATTATTATTATTTTATTATTATTATTTTTTTATTATTTTTTATTATGATTTTTATTTGTGGGGCCACTTGAAAGCCAAAGTGTACGAGGTCAAACTTCAGAACATTTTCCACCTTAAAGCACGCATTGTGGAGGCGTGTCAAGAATTTTCTGCGACTGTGATTCAGAAAGTGCTGTCGCAGTGGAGATTGCGTCTTCAACTATGTGTGCGACACAACGGCGGACACTTTGAACAGATTATGTAATAAATTTTTGGGACTATTTTGTAATTTTATTATTTTTCCCTATGGGTCCAGACTTACGGGACACCCTGTATATATATATATATATATATATTAATATATATATATATATAGGGTGGCGCAAAAGTCGCGCATCAATGGAATTTTCAGTGTTGACTACAATATATTTTTTCTTTTAGGTCGGGGTGGGCGAAATTAATAAACACTGGGGAACAAATTTCAATTTTTGTCTATTGAATTAGATTTGACAGTTACTTCTAGGTAATTTGGGTGCGCTGAGCACGAATTTTTACTCGGTTTTGCTCTATCAGGTCCTGATTTTGCTCAACACCCCTCCTCTTTCGTCGTATTCATAAAAGAGTTTTTTTCTCAATACTCGCTAAGTCTTTTTGCAGTTACACATTATGCAAACTAGGGTTTTTATCTAGGTATTTGTACTATTGTTATGGTATTGTTGTATTTTGTATATTTTTATATGTAACACCCTAAAAAATTTTTAATTTTGTCATTTTTTAAACCCTTTTAATATTAGTAAATTAAGCTAAAAATATCATAGAATTCTAAAATTTTCTCGAGCGTTCCTGTTCTCTTTAGAGTATTCTAGAGGGACAACTAAAATATATAAAAGCGACTCGCTCCAGAGTTAATCAGTCAATTCAATCAGTCAGTCAGTCATCAGTCGAGTTAGTTAATTAAGTTTGGGCATTAACATAATTTTGAATTGGCATATGATTTAGTGAGTAATTTTGTCATCGTGATTTAATATAGTTGATTTAATTAGACGTAATTTATATTGTACCTACTCATCCGTGTTTCTAGTTTAATTTCATAGATTGTAAGTCCCTATTTCATAATAAGTACCTATTTAAACTAATTTTTGTGTTTATATTTCAGATTTTCTTAAATTTATATGAATTAAGGGCTTTAAATACCTTTACAAATGGGCAGAACAATCAAGCAATATGTCATCAAGCACTAGAAAGTTCAAATGCAAAAACAACCCTGATTCCTTCTGTTATATATGTGGAAATTTTACACTTCCACATCAACGAGCAAATATAACTGACTTCGTAAAAAGAGCTTACTTAGCTTATTTTGGCATAAAACTGGGGGACCAAGATAAATCGTGGGCTCCACATAAAGCCTGCACTATATGCATTGAAAGACTGCGACATTGGACGAAGGGTTCGGATTCAAAATACCTTTTGGAGTTCCGATGGTAAGTTTATGATTTCATAAAACTACGTAATTTAATCACTAGTATACTGTAACTTACCTAAATGTAATTGTAACTTAGGTACATAAACAAAAAATTTACAGAAAATGTTTATAAGAATCTCAAATATTGCATAAGGTTGAAACACATAGAAATGTTAATGTTTGGGTGATAACTTTTGATAAAATTCATAAAAACAAGTCTCTCGTCGCTTTTGTTAACGCTTTACAATTTTTTTCCATATCAGGTGTGGCGAGAGCATACTAACCACGAGACCGATTGCTACCTTTGCTTTGTCAAGACTTCGGGCTTCACTAAGAAAAAATAAACATTGTATCTAGTACCCAAATTTCGACACCGCGATACGACCTGTGCTACATTCAAATGAGATCCCATTCCAAAATTTAAGGTCTACCAACTCAAGAATTAGTTGAAGATGTTCCTGAAAATATTGTTATGCACTTGAGGAGTCAGACACCGATTTTGACCCCAGCGTATTTGAAAGTCAAACGATCCGCAAAAGTTTAACCAGGCCGAGTTGAATGATCTTGTAAGGGATCTAAATTGCCACAAAAGGCTGCGGAAATTTTGCTTCAAGACTTAAAGAGAAAAACTTGCTTACTTCAAACACACACATTTCATTTTACAGAAAAAAGAGAAGAACTTGTTAAATATTTTAGAACAGAGGATAGTTTAGTATTTGCTGCGACATAGTTGGTTTGTTAAAGAAGATGGGGTTGAGTCTTACGATGCAAATGATTGGCGCTTGTTTTTAGACAGTTCGAAAAGAAGTCTTAAGTGTGTGTTGTTGCATAATGGCAATCTATACGGCTCGATACCGATTGGGCACTCAACAAAATTAAAAGAAAAGTATGAACATATAGAAAAGGTTTTAAATCTTATCAAATATAGGGAGCACGAGTGGATCATATGTGTTGACTTAAAAATGGTTAATTTTCTGCTAGGACAACAAGGAGGGTATACTAAATATCCCTGCTTCCTTTGCTTATGGGACAGCAGAGCCAAGGAAGAACATTATTTCAAACAAATCTGGCCAGCACGAACATCACTTACTGTCGGAGAAAAAACGTAATTAATCCACCTTTAGTGAGCAGAGATAAAATCATATTTCCTCCTCTGCATATAAAACTAGGCCTCATTAAACAATATGTAAAAGCTTTAGATACGAACGGCGAGTGTTTCAAATACATAACTTCAAAATTTCCAAGTTTAAGTTATGAAAAATCAAGGCGGGAATTTTCGACGGTCCACAAATAAGAACAATGATTAAAGACAGCAATTTTCCTAATGTCATGAATGAACGCGAAAAAAATGGCTGGTTCTCATTCGTGGACTTGATAGAAAACTTTTTAGGCAATTATAGGGCAGATAACTACGAAGAAATCGTAAAAAAACTTTTAAGGGACTACAAAGAGTTAGGTTGCAATATGAGCATAAAAATGCATTTTTTGAATAGCCATCTTCACCAATTTCCAAGTAATTTAGGTGATGTAAGTGACGAACAAGGGGAGAGATTCCACAAGATATCAAAATTATGGAGGAACGGTACCAAGGCCGCTGGGATTCCCACATGATGGCTGATTACTGCTGGTGCTTGAAAAGAGACCTGCCATCAACAAGCAAATACGCTAGAAAGTCTTACAAAAGAAAATTTTTGCCACAGTGAAAGCTTCATATCTGTTTTTTTTTATTTTAAGTCATTTCTATCGTTATAATGTAATTTTACTGTAGTTTGAACTGCTTGTATTCATGAAACGAAAAAAAATTTAACACACGACTTAATTTTTAGTCCTAATTTGAAAAATCTGGAAAATGGCACATAGGCTGTCGACAAGAATCAGGACCTGATAGAGCCAAACCGAGTTGAAATTCGTATTCAGCGCACCCAAATTACCTAGAATCAAGTGTCAGATATCATTCAATAAAATACGTGTTGCCCAGTGTAATAGAAGAGAGGGTGAGCTTCATTTTAATGTATGGAATACCAGGTACTACAAATCGATGAATCGGTACAGATTTTAAAATCTGAGGCCAGTCATTGATTTGTAGTACTATACCTGGTATTCCATACACTAAAACCAAGCTCACATTTTCGTCTATTGTTAATTTCGCAGCCATCCCCACCTAAAAAAAATAATATAGTCAACATTGACTCCGTAGGTCAAACATGCTTACAATTAAGGCAGTAGGTTGACAAAATAAGGGTGTCTTTCGAAGGACTGGTCGACCCGAGTCTAATTCATAATTTCAGCTGTACTTAATTATTCTGTTAAATGTAATCACCCATTAAATATTAACAAATTTTCAGTGTTGTCATCTTGCACAGATGATGGTGATATGTTGGAGTCTATGTACATTAAACAACTCCGTCCGTCCCTCAATGATTTGACTGCTTCCATAAAACTTAATATTGTTTAAACTAACTAACTAACTAACTAACTAACTAACTAACTAACTAACTAACTAACTAACTAACATATATATGTATATATATATATATATATATATATATATATATATTATATATATATATAATACACACACACACACACACACACACCACACACACCGGGTGTCCGAGAATTATCTATACAATTTTTGGCTGTTATTAAAAGTCAACCATGAAGTGTAGAAATTCCAGTGTTGTCCATTTTACAGAGAAACTCATTAAGTTTTTTCTGATAACAAGTTTTGACAAGTTTTTTTCTTTTTTGTACGCGGGTGACAGACATTGATGATTTAAAAGCAAGAATCACAGCTGCTATTGAGCGAAATGATGTGGATATGCTGCAGCGTACATGGCAACATTTGGAGTATCGATTGGATTGTTTTGCGAATCACTAATGGTGCACATATCGAATGTTTGTAACAACGTTACTTTAATAAAAGAAACTTTTGAAAATACAGATTCTAAATAATCTTGTTTAAGAATTTTACGTGTGTTATCAAGAATTTTATTAAAAGATGAAATTGTACAGATAATTTTCTGACACACTGGAATTTCTAAAAATACTTGTCAAAACTTGGTATCAGAAAAAACTTAATGAGATTCTCTGTAAAATGGGACAACACTGGAATTTCTACACTTCATGGTTGACTTTTAATAACAGCCAAAACTTGTACAGATAATTCTCGGACACCCTGTATATGTATATATATCCCTTTCAACCTTTCAAATGTTCCGTGCGATGATTCCTCATTTCACGAAGGTCAAGCTTGTCGCCCCTCCTCTCGAGGTGGCCTGGTGAAATAGTGAGTTGGTTTCTTGTACTCTCCACCTCACATAGCCAGGTACGCCCGGCTCATTGGGGGTTGTTCTGAGCCAGGCGTCTAATCTTCTTTTGAAGATGTCCACCGCAACACCACTCGTGTTCCTTAGGTCTTTGGGCAGCTGATTAAACAGTTTTGGTCCTCTCACAACAAAACTATTTTCTTTCAGGGTTAAGGATGTTCCCTGTCTCGCCTTTAATTTGGGAACACGACACACACTTCCTTTTCTACTTTCCACCGTTGTTTGGGGAGTTACAGGGTTCAGAGTAAGATTAGGGACTAGTTTCTCCATTACTTTCCATGTGTAAATAATGGTGTATCTCTCTCTTCTCCTTTCCAGTGAATATAGGTTTAATTCGCGTAACCTTTCTCAGTAATTTAATTCTTTGCACCAATTGATCTTGGTTATGAAGCTTCTCTGAATCCCTTCTATGTCTAATGTCTTCTTTTTTATATGGGCATGTTAGGACCGAGCAGTATTCCAATTTGGGCATGATCAGGGTTTTCAGTAGAGGAATCACTATATTCCTATCCCTTCGTTTAAAGGTTCTCTATCTGCCCAGTTTTTTCTTGCTCTGTTTACTGCTATCTCATTTTGTGTTTCAAATTTCGCATCATCAGTTATACAACCCCTAAATCTTTTGTTCGAGAATTTCTCTGAATTTTCTGTCCATTTGGGGTAATATTCCATGGATTTTAGGTCTTCTCTCTTTCCGTACCGTAACAGCTGAAATTTCTCAGTGTTAAACTTCATATTGTTGTCTTCCGTCCACTCGTAGATTCTGTTCATGTCAGTTTGTAGAGATCCTATATCTTCTGGGTTTTTATTTTCTACTGATCTTTGTGTCATCGGCAAAGGATGTTACAGTGCTCTCTCTGGTAACGTCCTCATCTATGTCGGTTAGCATGATTATGAAGAGTAGTGGAGCTAATACTGCTCCTTGTGGTACTGAGCTGAGGACCTCTGATTCTGATGAAGATATTCTTGTACTGTAACGACTTGCCGCCGGCCACTAAGGAAATTATATCCATTTCCCTACTTTTTCTGTTATTCCCATATATTTCAATTTATGTATTATAATTCCATGGTCACACTTGTCGAACGCTTTGGCAAAGTCTGTGTATATTACGTCATACTTTTTATTA
The DNA here is from genome assembly GCA_023014485.1 of Bathynomus jamesi. Lineage (NCBI taxonomy): Eukaryota > Metazoa > Arthropoda > Malacostraca > Isopoda > Cirolanidae > Bathynomus > Bathynomus jamesi. The sequence continues at coordinate 26,540 of JAJOZX010001391.1, read as the reverse complement.
CTTTTAAGTGCATCAATAATGTTGTTGTAGTGTTCCATTAGTTGTGATAGGCATGATCTACCTGACCGAAACCCATGTTGGTTATCATTTAATTTTTTCTGAGTTTCCAAAAAGTCATAGGTTTTCTGTCTAACTATTCTTTCAAATATTTTAGTGAGACGAGATGTAAGCGACACTGGCCTTTAGTTTTTGGCCTCGGATCGATCTCCTCCTTTATATATTGGGACTATGTTCGCGCTCTTCAGGATACCCGGTATTTCTCCCATGTCGTCTCCATATCCAATATAGGGGCTCAGCGATTGCAGTCTTGCAATTTTTGATCAGTGTGGCATTCCATTTGTCCGGTCCTGCCGCTGAGTGTGCTTTTAGTTTCCCTATAGCTTGTGTAATATCATCTGTCGTAAACTCTAAGTCCGTTATACTTTCTCCTTGTAGTTCTTCAAAGAACGCGTTTCTATCGCATATCAGTTTGTCAGTTTTTGGGATACTGAAAGATGATTCGTACTGAGCTCTTAATATTTCAGATATTTTTGTTAGATTATCAGATAAAGCACTGTCTTCGGTTTTCAAAGGTCCGATAGTCGCATGGTTTTTTTAACTTCCTTTTTGCACATTATAGTACTTTGAGTTAACCGTTATCGCTTCTATAGCGTCGTCGTCGTCTTTTTCTGTATGCTTCTCAATATATATATATATATGGGCTACGTCGTGGCCGATGTCGTAACACCGTTTTCTGGAGATCAGCGAAGTTAAGCGACATTGGGTCGGGGTAGTAGTTGGATGGGAGCCCGTCCTCTGCGCCAAGATTATGTAGCGACCCGTGGTTCGAATCCCACGTAAAGCTGTAGGTCCCGTCCGTCATATGACTTTAGATGTTGCGAAGGAGGTTAAACAACCCAAATAAATAAAATATATATATATATATATAATTTTACAACGACTAGAAAAATAATGGGAATCATCTGGAGGAGCTTCCGCAGCAGAAAAGCAAATATTATGCTCAAATTATGGAAGAGCCTCGTCCTACCGATAATTGAGTATTGCTCACTGTGACTCACAAGCCCAGACAGAAAACGAGACATTGCGAACAATGAAGCTATACAAAGGACTTTTACGTCTAAGATAGAGGAAACGAAAGGTGAAGACTAATGGTCTCGACTACAATCTCTGAAACTCTACTCTCTCGAAAGAAGGCAAGAGCGGTACACAATAATATACATATGAAAAAATACTTGAGGGCTTCGCCCCTAACCTTAGAAATGAAATAGAAACAAACTGAAATGAGAGAAGGGGCAGATTTTGTACAGTCCCAGCTGCTGTGGGACAGGGGGCCATGAAAACGAGGATGGAAAATTCCCACAAAATACGATGCCCAAAGCTTTTCAATGCCCTACCAAGAGAAGTAAGGAATCTCCAGCACACCGACCTGAATAACTTCAAGAACCAGCAGGAGGATATCAGACAGCAATTCCCTCCTTCACCATATCTCGCAAATGAGGCAGGATACTGCAGAGGGGTCGACAGCAGGTCGATCCTGAACCGTTGTTCGAACTCACACAAAGTAACACAAAGTAAGTAAGTATATAATCCTAAGGTCAGAGCAATGACAATATACAGCTATTAAAGGAGTAGTTAATTCAAGAGATTCGTGTAGATCGTATCCTGTATTTGAGACAAGAAGCGACATTGACGCGATTCATTCAATCACTAAATTGCTCAAAGCATTCAAATCCGCCTCTCCCCCGTGCCCACCCACACCAAAAAAACCCCGCTGAAACACCAATTAAGATAATCAGTTTATTCTTCTGCATATCTGCTCTGCCATCAAACTTCAAACTTGATGACTACCTCATTATCAAAAATTAAATAAAAATAATAAATAAATAAATAAATAAATAAGTAAATAAATAAATAAATAAATAATTTTTTTTTAAAATATAGAAAAATTTTCTTAATTTAAATACCTTTTGGTGGAGAAAAGTTTTCCAGCAATTATAATACTTCAAAAGTTAATTCCAAACTTTAGAAATAGCTAACTAATACTACTCTCTCTCTCTCTCTCTCTCTCTCTTTCCCTCTCTCTCTCTCTCTCTCTCTCTCTCTCTCTCTCTCCCCTTGGGGCATTGGTTTCTGCGAGTATGTAGAAGAATTACGGCATTTGGAAGAGTGAGGCCCATGGTGTAATGGTATCGCATCTGACCGCAATCGGAAGATCCGGGTTCGATTCCCGGGTGGTTACCTCATTTTTTCATTTGTTTCGTTCTCTCTCTCTCGTCTTGCGCGGAATATCTCCTATACAAGCGTCGTTCTTTACGATATATATATATATATATATATATATATATATATATATATATATATATATATACTATGTGAGAAGTTTCATTTTATCATCTTAACAAAATATTAAAATATCAAGCATGTGCTACCCTACTACCCCTATCACATGCCCCTCCTCCCTTTTTACCTTCATATTTGCATATGTTTAATGTTGTTATATGGTACATGATAAGTTGTGTTGTTTAATGCTTGATATTTTTATGTTTCAGATAAATAGAAATAATTTTTCAGATAAATAGAAATAATTTGCATTTGCTTCAATTATAATTTGAATTATCATAAATTATAAATTACATATAATTGATTTTACTTCTGAATATAAACTATGACTACTAGAAGCAAGTCCTCAAATGCAGCCTTTGGATATCCTACGGAATTCCAGCAGCCATGACTCCTTCAAAACCAGATGTTGTGAGACACTACCTTTTTGTGCGCCGTCGTGAAGAAGCTAAATCAAAAGGATCAGCAACTGCTAATGATTGTTACAGGGTTGTTGGGTTTTGTAAAAGATATTGAAGACATTTGGATGAAATTTTCTTTTTCTACGATTAACACCAAAGATATCTATCGTCAGTCGACTAATAGAAGAAGCCTCAAAATTGAACAAGGTGCCGTTACATCGAAGAAATGAAAGTTTTGCCTTAAAAGTAACTCAGTATGATGAAATGTTTGATATCTCTTCTTGTGAATGCTATAATAAGGAAATTGATAGGAAATCTTGCGGGTGTAAGGATAAAATACCAATGGCAGAATGGGAGTTTTTGTGGTCAAAAACAAAGGAAAAATCAGTTAGGACCAATTGATCGCATATCTAGTTCAACAAAGAAGAGATCTTTAGCAAGAGCCCAAGAAGCACAAAACCGTCAACTAAAGCACGAGAAGAAATGACCGAAGCCACCAATGTTTTACCATCGGAATTTATAGAAAATACCGAAGAAGACATAGATGCAGATTATGAGGCCGATTTAGAATTGACTGAGAATATTCAGAACAGGCACTCTATAAAAACCTAGCATTAACAGCAGATCGTTATCGTGTAAGTTGTAGAGCTGCAGCTGCAATAGTCAATGCAGCTTTAAAAGATATGGGGATCCTTAACCACACCAATATGCTTGACAGAAAGAAATTAGAAAGTGAAAGAAATCGCATGGGTGAAACAAATGCTTTTAGGTCTAAATCCGAAAATCTGAAGATGGATTCCCTTGGATTTGATGGAAGGATAGATAACACAACTAAAAGTGGAAAGATAAAAGAAGAACACTATGTTATTGTGAAAGAACCTGGAAGCATTTATGTAGACCATGTCACACCAGATAATGGAACTACTCGCTGCACAGCAGAAGAATTGATAACTATTATTACAGACTCGAACAGCACATATACTATCAAAGCTTTACTGTGTGATGGTACTCCTGTAAATACAGGAGAAATTGGTGGGGCCATAAAACTGGTTGAAATTCATCTTAACAGACAAGTGCAGTGGTTGGTGTGTCTCTTGCATTTGAATGAGCTGCCTTTTATGCACGCCTACAAAGCCATTGATGGTAAAACGACAGGTCCAAATACTTTTGTGGGTTCAATTGGGAACAAACTGGAAACATATTTAACAAAATTGGAGGTAGTCAAATATTCTCGCATAAAGGGAAACACTAAAGAAATTCCAGCAAATGTTGTGAAGGAGCTAAGCAGCGATCAAAGATATCTCTATGATATGTGTCTGGCAGTGCAAACTGGATACACTTCTCAAAATCTGTCCACTCGATCCCTAGGTACCCTTCACCATGCTCGCTGGCTAACTCTAGCCAACAGGGTCCTTCTATTATATATCTTAACGCCAAATCCCGATAAAAACCTTGAAGATATAGTCAAGATTATTATGCAGTTCTATGCTCCAGGGTGGTTTTGGATAAAATCTCATCCTAATGCAACTGATGGTGCATATAACTTTTGGCATTTAATGTGCTTGCTTCGAAATTTAGATGAACAACATAGATCAATCATAGAACCAGTATTAAAGAATAACGCCTACTTTGCCCACCCAGAAAATATACTCATATCAATGGTAGCTGACAAGAGACTAGAAATTAGGGAGCAAGGTATTCAGAAAATCATCCATTCAAGAACAGGACTTTCGGGTACCAGAAACTTTGAGTTGTCTCGAACCCTCAATTTCCAATCTACTGACTACACCGAAATGATCGACTGGTAAAAAGAGATCATTACTCCTCCACCGCTGCTAAACAATTTTAGCGACGATGAGCTACTACAGGCTCGATGTAAACCACTGGAGATAGCTTCTTTTCCATGCCACAGTCAAAGTGTGGAAAGGGCAGTGAACCTAGTAACAAAGGCATGTCAGAAAAGAATAGGATATGACAACCGTCAAACGTTTATCTTAAACTCATTAGAATCAAGGCGAAAACTGCCCAAGTTTGAATGGAAGGCCCAGTGGAATGAGTAAGAAACATATGAAATAAAATTTCCTAATTATATTGAAAATTTCTTCCCTTTTGATGTGATAAGGAACGAAAAAAGTGAATTCAATTTTAGCACATTCATTATGCCTCTAATTTTTTCTTCTGAATATATTGTTGTACTTAATTAATTTTCCTAATTACATTATAAATAAAATATTATACGTTAATAAAGATTTATGTCATCAAAAAACCTGAATATAGAGCAAGTCTCGTATAAATGGAATATTCTTCAATATAGGTCAAAAAGTGAAAAATTGTGACAGGGGGTAGGAGGCTTTAAACAGCGAAAATAATTTATGAGGGGGTTCCTGTGTTCCATTCAAACCCCTCACAATATGTACCTTTTCAATATAAAATTTCGACCCGGCCTAATATAATATATATATATATATATATATAACCTTGGTTAACCCTAGTTTTACTTCCCCCGAATTATTCATTGTGACGAAGGCCAAACTTCTTGTTGCTCCACCTTAGACCTACAGCTTAATGTGGAATCCGAACGACGACCCACCACGAGTGGTCAGAAATTACAAAGTCCTCGCCCGGACTCGATCTCATGACCTTCCAATCAGCAGCCCAGTGTCTTAACAACTAGCCTACCCACGGTACCCATTTATCTACCAACCAATTTCATTGTATGGGAGAATGAACAACTGGATTTGCTGCGGACCGACTGCCGTGAGTGGGTATCAAACTCGGGGCAGTGGATTCGTAGTCAGCAATGTTAACCACTGCAGCACCGAGGCGCATACACAGGGTGTCTCAGAAGTCGCGCACCATAGGCTTTATTCAGATTTACAAGGTTTACAGTCGAAATGGTTTATAAGTGATGTTTAATTACAATACATGTTCGATAATGTTCAAATAATAAATTAATAGTATATACAGTTAATCAAAAAGCTATCTTAAAATAATTAAGTTGAATGAAGCTACATTAGCCAATGGTGTTTCAGAAGTTGCGCACCATTGGCTAATGTAGCTTCATTCATTTTAATTATTTTAAGATAGCTTTGTGATTAACTGTATATACTATTAATTTTTTTTCGAACATTATCGAACATGTATTGTAATTAAACAGCACTTATAAACCATTTCGACTCGTAAACCTCGTAAATCTGAATAAAGCCTATGGTGCGCAACTTCTGAGACACCCTGTGTGTGTGTGTGTGTGTGTGTGTGTGTGTGTGTGTATATATATATATATATATACATACAGGGTGTCCCAGAAGTCTTGGAGGGTTTTTATTTGGCTATAACTTTTTCTTTTTTGATTAATTTATTTATTTTTATTTTTCAATTAAAGTACCCTTGCTGCGATTAATGAAAATGGAATCCTGGACAGTGCAACAAAGAGTGGCTATTGTGGAACTTTATTTGACAAACAACTCTTCCATCGTTGCCGCTCAAAGAGCGTTTAGATTAAAATCCAACACACGTTCTGCTCCTTCTGATCGAGCTATTCGACAGTACGTCGCTAAATTTCGTATGGGAAAGGGTCAGGGAGACGAATCACGGACTGGGCGTCCTCGGACAAGCCGAAGTCCAACTCGGGTTGAGATGGTTCGTGAAAGCGTTGAGGAAAATCCACATCAGTCCGACGATGCAGCCAGGAGTTAAACATTTCAAGAAGTTCCTTACATCGAATTTTAAGAGAGGATATCAATCTTTACTCGTACAAAATTTAAATTGCTCAAGAAATTAAACCACAAGATCATCAGAGTCGGATAACGTACGCTAATGCGATTTTAGATTTACGCAATAAAAATGAAGATTTTCACCAGATATTAAATTTGTAATTAAAATCGCAATAAATATATTTTCAAATGTTGCAAACCTTTTTTTATTTGATCCTCAAACAAAAAAGTTTTAGCCAAATAAAACCCTCCAAGACTTCTGGGATACCCTTTATAACCGACGGACATAGACAATAAAGTAGACGATAACAGTATAGTAACATCCTTTGCTGACGATACAAAGATCAGCAGAAAAATCGGCAATGCAGAAGTGGAACCTCGACAGAGGGGCACAAACAGAATATACAAAGGGTCAGAAGACAATAACATGAAATTTCAGCTCTTGACATAGGAAAGAAATGAGGAACTTAAACAGCATACCTTGCCCCAGATAGATATGAAATTCTGAGAAGCACGAAAGCAAAAGATTTAGACCGATGACGCAAAATTTGAAACAGAACCAGATAGCGATAAACAAGGCAGAAAGAGTTACGCGAAAGCTACTGACAACCTAGCTGCTGGCTAGGTACAGGGACTTGTTAGAGCGACTAAAGGAAAAACTAATAAGATTGTTTTAACAGGCATACTTCCTCGAATTATCCAACGTAACGAGTTCTACAGCAAGGCAACTTATATTAACAATAACTTAAAGTCTCTTTGCCAATAGGAAGGAGTGCATTTTGCAAATTTTTGGAATAGTTTCTACGACAGGAGGGACTTGTTCCTCGGAGATGGACTTCATCTTAATGACGTTGGAACCGCGCGTCAAAGAAGACTACTTCATAATACTGTCTCTTCCTTTCAGGCTGCCGTAACTCGACCGGTCCCGGCGTAATTTCTTTAAATTACAGGTCAAAAAATATGAATTCACCTTGCGCGCGCGAAGGAAACGCGTTTTTAACAAACAATTTGAAGGTTCCATCTTTAAATGTTCGTAGCCTATGAAATAAAATAAACGAATTTTTTTCTTTAATTGCAATAAATGAATCGTGGTTTAGCAGGAAAACACGTGACTTTGTAGGGGAGTATCAAATTAGAGGTTATAGACTTTTCCTTAAAAACAGAATAGAGGGGTGAGGAAGAGGCGTTATGTTGTATATCAAAGATAATATTGTGAATGCTACAGAATTAAAGCAAAGAATTCCAGAACCGACAGATTCGACTATAACGGAACTTAAATTGAGCGAGTTCAAACTACTTCTTGCCGTTATATATAGGTCCCCTAATCAAACAGCTGATACGGACAAAGCGTTATATCATGACCTAAAGAGAATAATAGGTAGGGAACAGGCCTTAATTATGAATGACTTTAATTGCGCTAACGTGAATTACGATAAAATGCAGGGAGACGCGGAAGGTAACCGTTTAGTTAATTTTCTTGAAAATAAACTTTCTTATTCAAAAGGTTGGGGAACCTACGAGGTTGGACAGTATTTTAGATTTTGTAATAACTACGGATGATAGGCTTATCACTGATCTTCAAGTAATAGAGCCGTTAAGCAATAGCGATCACAATATGGTAGAGTTTGTCCTCTCGGTAAGTCACTCGAAACCAGCTAACTCGATTAAAATTCATGACTTCCACCAGCGCACAGACTTTTGTAAATTTAGAAACGAATTGCCAAGCGTCGAATGGGAAAACGTAATGGGGATCTCCAGCGCAAAAATAATGTGGGAATCGTTTGAAACAATGTTTAGGACTATAAATGAGGAATGTATACCGTACAAGATTAAGCGTGCGAAAGTAAATAAAAAGCTCTTGTGGTTTACTTCTAGAGTAGGGGATATTATAAAGAGTAGAGATAGGACTTATAGGCTACATAAGTGCTATAAAGACAATTTGTGGTTACGAAACAACTATATATCTTTAAGGCGTGAAGCGAAAAGTGTAATAAAAAAGTTCAATCGCGATTTTGAAATTTCCATAGCTCGTGACAGCAAAGAAAACCCCAAGCGATTTTTTCAATATGTTAACAACAGAAACCCGGTAAAGAGCGTGTTGGGACCGTTGAGAAATTCTGACGGTGAGCTAGTTTCCGAGAACAAGCAAATGGCTACTCTGCTAAACGAATTTTTCATGTCAGTTTTTACAATAGAAGATGTAACGAATATCCCTACGGTCATAGACATAATATCTTTCGATAATGGTAATACTTCAGATAATACTGTGCTGAGTGTAAAGGAGGTACTGCACTATATTTGCAAAATGAAAATGCTTAAATCACCGGGGCCGGATTGCATATATCCCATACAACTAAAAGAAAGCACTATTGTGCTGTTAACAAAGATTTTTAATGCGTCTATTTCTGAGGGGTGCGTACCAGATAATTTCGTTAGCAAATGTAACGCCTATTTTTAAGAAAGGCAATAAAGGTGTGGCGGGAAATTATAGGCCAATCAGTTTAACGTCTGTTGTAGGTAAGCTACTGGAATCGATAATTAGGGATCGTATAGTCGAACACTTAGAATTGCATAACTTGATTAAAAATACGCAGCACGGTTTTAGGCGAAACAAATCTTGTTTAACTAATCTTTTAGAATTTTTCCAAAGCATGGTTGAAGTTTACGATAGTCATCGGGCGGTAGATGTAGTGTATTTAGATTTTCAAAAAGCGTTTGACACCGTACCGCACAAAAGACTCGTTGAAAAAAAAAAAGGCTCATGGGATCAGGGATGTAGTAATAAATTGGATAGAAGAGTGGTTGCGAGTTAGGAAACAGAGGGTGGTCGTTGATGGAACGGAGTCTTCTTGGGCTAATGTAGCGAGCGGCGTTCCTCAGGGTTCTGTATTGGGTCCTTAATTTTCTTATATATATATATATATATATATATATATATATATATATATATATTTTTAACGCTTTAGATGTCGGCCTAGTCAGTACAGTTTCAAAGTTTGCGGATGATATGAAGTTGGGTGGTACGGCGATAAATGACTAAGATAGAGGTAAAATCCAGGAAGATCTAATAAAATCGTTGATTGGTCGGTCACATGGCAAATGAGATTTAACGTCGATAAGTACAAAATTTTACATATAGGGTCGCGTAACGGTAATTTTGCGTATAGTATGTCAGAGAAGGAGTTGGCAAGCGTAGATCAGGAAAAAGATTTAGGAGTTATAGTCACTGCTGATTTGAAAGTAGTGAAACAAAGTACAGCAGCGGTCAGTAAGGCGAACAAAATCCTAGGTTTTATAGCTAGGAATTTGAGTACAAATTGCGCGATATTATTGTTCCTCTTTATAAATCATTAGACCCCATTTGGAGTACGCGATCCAATTTTGAAATCCGTATATGCGCAAGGATATTGACAAAATCGAACGAGTTCAAAGACGAACAGTTAAGATGATTCCGTCACTTAGGTCAAAGTCATACGAGGATAGGCTTGAGTTAAAATTGACTACACTCGAGACTAGGAGACTAAGGGGTGATCTAATCCAGGTTTTTAAAATTATGATTGGGTTCAATAACGTAAACAGAGGTAGTTTAAGGTAGTAAAATTAAGGTTTTTGTGGTTCGGAACCCACATAAAATTGTAGGTCCCCTCCGCCAACGGAGGACATGCGCAATACACAATTACAAACACGGTTAGGTAGAGCAGCCATGAGTGGATCCTAGGGTCTTTGTTGGTCTAAAACATTATAACATTATAACCTTCAAAAGAAGGCACAAGAAGGAAATGATTCTCCTACTGAAAACACTGATTATACCAAAACTTGAATACTGCCCAGTTTTGACGTCTCCATACAAAATAGAAGAAATTAATGACCTAGAAGGAATCCAGAGGAATTTCACAGCCAAGATTGATGGCTGCAAAGAACTCAACTACTGGGAAAGACTACGCAAATTAAATTACATATGGAAAATGATCGAAAACCTGGTACTTAACCTCAAACTAAACCCAATTAACATCCAAACAACACTGGAAAACAGGAAAGTTAGAATGTATTTAATCAGCCTCCAAAGGACCTCAGAAACGTCACACGGGTCAAAGTTGAAATCTTCAAAAGAAGACTAGATGCCTGACTCAGTACGGTATCAAATGAGCAGGGTGTGCCTGACTGTGTGCCATGGAGATCGCAAAAAAGTAACTCGCTCCTCCACCAAGCCAGGCCTAGAGGTGGGGCCAGCAGTTTGACCTTCGTGTGAAGAGAGGGTGACGCACGGAATTTTTACCAGGTTTACCAGGTTATATACAAAACTTACACAGAATTGTTGAAATAAAACTCTGGCGAAAACAATTCTTCACCATTTTTAAACTACGCAAAATTTGGATCACCTGAAGATCAGGGCCCCCAGCCTTGTTTAGTTAGCTTTATAAGGCTAACTAACGAAAATATCACGACCTAACCTAACCAATCGTGAAGGGCGTACAGTTGACCTAACGATTGGTTAGGTTAGGTCGTGATATTTTCGTTAGTTAGCCTTATAAGGCTAACTAAAGAAGGATGGGGGGCCCTGATCTTCAGATGATCCCAAAATTTTGCTAAATATTTTTTTTGTCAAAATAGTTCGAGCTAGCAAAGCAAATCATCTCTATATTGTTATCACCTACCCAATACTAACCTAACCTCTAATTCTCGTTCCTACAGTTTACAACAATTTGTATCTAACATGACATAACCTACAACTTAATTTGACCTAACCGGGACATCTCCAACATTCAGTGTTTTAAAAAATCCAACCATTTCGAAAGAGACCTCATCAGAATCTATTGAAAATAAGCTTCCATTTCTAGAATTTAAAAAATTTGAATAACGTTTATATTCCGTTGTTTAACGGACGAACTCTTTTAATGATAACGCAGAACCTCACCTCTGGCAAATAACGGTAGAAAATGAACACGAGTTCTAAAACCAAGGATTAACTAATTAATTATAATAATGACTTAACCAATTATCGTAAAGTGAAGTCAGAACCTTAAGGAAAATTTCGATAAACTCGGCGTACAATGGCAATTTAGGAGATCAAAGCGACTTAAATTGCGAGAAAGCAGTCAACTAACTAACTATTTGAACAGCAGAATGAGTTTCTATACAAATGACCCAATATATATCGGGAACAGTTCGAACCGACCTGATTTAACGACGGTAGTGCGCAGTGTAGGGAGGAGTCCTAAACCTGGGATCTGGTGGATTTAGGGTCTATTGGTTCCTTTATCCTCTTAATGCATCAGTTTCATTACCAACCTAATGACTTATTACTGTAATGGGAGACTTTTAGCAATGCACCAAACACCAATTTATATATGCGGACGTGTGTGTGTGTGTGTGTGTGTGTGTGTGTGTGTGTTTTGAATGGTAAAGTTAAGGATAATCAGATCAAAGTTTTCATTAAAAAATTAAAAAAAAAGATGAAAAAATTTATATTTTTTTCCTAATTATCTTAACTAATTAAAACAAGAAACCTAATTACCGTAGACTTAAATACCGATTAAAAATTATTTAATAAAAATGAATACACGATACAATTTACATTTTATTACGATTATGGGTTACATACCACTTTTAATTACTACTCACGCACATCATAATTATACAATGTACGTACATTTAACTATTAATATGAAAATCATAATAAGGACTCACTAATAATAACAATAATAATAATGATAATAATAATAATAAGTTAACTGTTAACACAACGAACCCAAAATTTAAAAAAAATAAAAAAATCTCCATTTTAAAATTGTTGATCATTGGCTCTCCCCCAACTCCCCGCCCCCCGAGAATAATCTAAAATTAAGGGTGAAAATTATCCCATAAAATCTTTAATATATACAGCGACTAACTTATAATTCCACAAAAGGACTGATTATAAGTTAAGTAGAGTTATAAGTTACTCGTTATAATATACTAAACATTCTATGGAGTAATTTTGTTGTTATAACCTTCTTTTAACGGTGTAATGATTGCCCATTGCTTCCACCCAAATAATAATAATAATAATAATAATAATAATAATAATAATAACTGTACAACAATGTATGGCAATTATTACACCGTGGAAAGAATGTTGCAAGAACCAAATTAAAATAAATGATTTTTTTCACATAAGGATAGATTATACTTGACGGGTCTCATTTTAAAAAATGTCCTAACAATTCCTGGTCCTGGTCGATTCCTGATTCCTAATCCTAACGATTAGGTCCTGTTGACCTAACGATTGGTTAGGTTAAGTCGTGATATTTTCGTTAGCCAGCCTTATAAGGCTAACTAACGAAGGCTGGGGGCCCTGATCTTCAGGTGATTCGGAAAACAAGTAACATATCTAACTGAAACGTAACATTGTTCCAAATACAAAAGATCTTGTCTGTTATTCCCTTTGGAAGCACTGCGGCAAATTGAATCATACGTAATAGGACAAATCCACTGACGCAAACTATCTATCTATCTATCTATCTATAGTTGTGTAGGCAACTGGGCGTAAGTGAGGCGGAGTGTGTGATAATTCTGAATATATAGATGTAGTGGGATAATTTTTTTTTGAGGTAATTTTATGAGTAGCTCAGAACATTAAAAAATTTATATAAAAAAATCTAAAAAAACTTATTGTCGGGAAAAAGCTATCTTAGTCCTGATTAGGTTAGGTAACTTAAGGTTTGTTTAGGTAAAGTTAGCGAATACTTCACTATTTAATGACTTAACAGAAAACACCCTTCGAGTCCTCAATCCAAAACGCTTATTACGCCCTTCTCTGTTCGATGGTACTATGGTTTGGTTAGGTTATTTATTCTTTTATTCATATAGATTTAAAAGAATCGGTACCTCACTTATGCGGAGGTGCACACAGTGTGTGTGTGTGTGTGTGTGTGTGTGTGTGTGTGTGTGACAAATTAAGAGTGGGGCGAAAAGCAACATCAATGTTCAATATGAGCCACAAGCAAAAGTTAGTGGTAAAGAAAGAAAACTAATGAGAAATCAGAATCCGGAGATGGCCTTCGGAGTGCTAAATGATAAAACTTTGGAAAATTACGATATAATAATGGCAATTATTAAGGAGTGACAGCTTTTACACGACCGCTTCCAAACGAAAATACAATCCAACTAAGGTTTTATATAACAATATACTGTATATAAAGGGTGTCAGGAAATGATTGCCCCCCCCCCCCCCTGTACAGAAGAAACTGAAAGGAATAGAAAAAACAGACAAAACCACGCGAAAGAGCGTTTAATTTTGAATAAAAAACACTTGTTTTAATATCGGGTGTTGCCCCCATTTGCAGCTCTGACGGCCATTAATCGACGGGGGTATGATCCCAGAAGTGTCTCAAAGAGATCGGTATCATGACTCATTTCTTCAAGGACTTCGTTGATCTTTGCAGTCATAATTTCTGTTGAATACCGATTCTGAATGGGTTGTTCCAGCATTAAGGACCACCCGATCCTTCATGATGGATCCGACATGTTCACAGACATTAAGATCGGGAGAATTGCCAGGCCATTCATTATTTCCGAAAAAATCAATGTTATTGTCCTTAAGCAGTTGTTGAGTCGCAAGTGCTTTCATACAGGGGGTTTGTCGTGAAGAAAGGTTGCCTGTTCAACATCCAAAACACACTCGGGTCTTTCAAAAACGGAATTACATGTTGGGCTAAAATTACATTTCGAAAATAAGGCCCATCCCAACTGGTTCCTCTTGGTTTGATAACCCAGATGAGCTTCCGAATAGAGAACATAATGAAAACACCCACACATGCTGGATTTTTTTACTATTTCTCGATACTTCTGGTCGTCTGGGACTTCATCAGGAGTTGTTGCCCAAACCCGATCATTCTGAAAATTTGGTTTTCTGGAGACATAAACGAAGAATTCATCGCTGACAACCAAGTGAAGGAAATCGTCTTCCGTCCATTCCTCAAGATAATCACAAAACCATAGCCGATCTTCAATATTAATCACTCTTCCGTGGCTTAGCTATTTCATGCCAAGCACTCAAGCCTTGGCGAACTCGAAATTGATGCACAAGTTGCCGATTGACTATCTTACCACGACGGATAAGTATCTCTTTCGCTACCTCAGAGCAGCTCTTCTTTCGGCGCCGTGATGCAGCAAGCACAATGTCTTTCGATTCTTGAGATAATTTCTCCGGTCTTCCTCCTCGAAATTCTGTTTCACAATCTTCAGGATTCTTATTCCAATTCCTTTTGACAAAGTCTTCTGATCTTTTTAATCTCTCAGCCACCCAGTGTCGAGTTATGAAAGTTGCACAGCTTCCTTTGCTTCACGAAATGTGACAGCTCGAATGCGGTCAAGAACTCGCTTTTTCTCTGAATCGTTCAAAATAGATGATGCCATGGTTTCTGTGGGGAAAAAAATGGTAAGAAGTAAAATCACAGGAATAGAATATAATGGTTTTTATTCAGATTTTAACGCTCTTTCAAGTGGTCTCGCCGGTTTTTATCTATCTCTTCTAGTTTTTGCTCTACAGGGGGGGGGGGGCAATCATTTCCTGACACCCGTACATTATACTTTCGTAAAATGTCAAAGATAGGAGGACAAAGCAAATCGCTTTATATATATATATATATATATATATTTTTTTTTTTGCAAGGGCCAAGGGCGAATGCATATATATATATACAGGGTGGGCCGTAAGTTTCCATACATAGGAAAAATAAACATTTTGTTATGGACAACCATTTTTATTTATATAATATGCTCTACATGGTTGCCATTGTTTTGAAAAACATTTCAATACGTGTTCCCCACTGTTGATGAACACGCATTAGCACAGTTGACGTTATGCTTGTAATGGCGTTGGTGATACGTTCCTTTAGATGATTTATGTCTCGTATCTTTTCCTGATACACCATGGCCTTCAAGTGCCCCCAAAGATAGAAATCAAGGGGGGTGAGATCTGGGGATCTGGGAGGCCACTCCACAGGACCACGCCGACCAATCCAAGCATCCGGAAACTGCTGCTGATCCAAATACCGACGCACGTGAAGACCATAATGAGGTGGAGCTCCATCTTGCTGGAAGTAAACTGGGAAGTTACCTTCCTCGTTTAGCAGGGATGGGAAAATCTCTTCTTGCAACATGTTAAGATACCTTTCGGCATTAAGATTTCCACTGACAAAAATTGGTCCAATAATTCTGTCACCCATATCCCGGCCCACCTTGCATCTTCGTCGGACTCAGCCAGTTAGGGTTAGCATTACTCCAATAACGTATGTTTTGCCGATTAACCTCTCCATTGACGTAAAAATTTGCTTCATCAGTAAACAAGATCTTACGTCAAACGCATATTCTTAGGGTATCTGAAACATAAAAACAAACGTTTAATTTTTCCTATGTATGGAAACTTACGGCCCACCCTGTATATTATATAACATATATATATATATATAATATATATATATATATTATTATATATATATATAGTGTGTGTGTGTGTGTGTGTGTGTGTGTGTGTGTGTGTGTACATTTTCGCCAATGAAAAAAAGCGCTGAATATATCGTAAAGTGGCTGTCTGAAAAGAAGTTGTTGATAAAGAAGCAGCCGTCTTGATTCCAGAAAATACATATAAGCACAGAAACCACGATAATTCTTTTAGAACGCCAAGTACCAAATTTTACTACATATGTTCTGCTACAACAGAATCGACTTCACGACCTTCAATATCTTAAAATGGATTAATTTAACAACAACGTGTCATATTTCGATGGCAGAGTAACAGCAGAGTCCAACTATCCCCTTCATCATCTTCCGAATTATGAAGAGGGTGCCCGCATCTCCTGATACATTCTTCCGTATGCTACAAATGTATGTAGACAAGCGATAAGGACAAAAGATTCGGAGGGGATTTGGAGGGGCAACTTTGGTACCTTAAATCCAATGCGTGAGCCACTCCTTGCTTCTCTTTTCCTGCCTCTCTCTCTCTCTCTTACACACACACACACACACACACACACAAATGTTGACTTAAATTCTTTCGAAAGAACGAGACCTTTGGGGGGACGTTGCTCGCTCCTCAACAGTAAT